>PKRV01001102.1:46172-222879 GCA_003709505.1 Hyphantria cunea | reverse complement strand
CGCGCGACTGGAAGTGGCGGTAGCGCCCGCGGTTCAGCTGCTCGTTCGTCGTCATGCCGAGGCACACCACCTGAAACGAGACGGTCGGCGTTCAGACCTCTCTCGGCCGAGGCGTCGCGAGGAACGTACGCGCGAAAATCGTACCAGATACAGCTGGCAGCACGTGAGCACGGTCACCCAGAACAGGTGGAAGGCGGCGTTGAGCACGACCCAAGCGAGCCAGGCGTTGCACTGCGCCCAGTCCTGCACGACCTCGAGCGGCGCTCCGGCCCCGCTCGGGCACTCCGCGAGGAAGTACTCCACGCCCCCCCACAGCATCCAACAGCACATCACGAGGAGGCTCACGAGAAAACCGATGAAATATTGATGATTCTTTGCCCCTGGAAGTGAACGAGAGAGATCTTCATCGGGCGATTATCGCTATGAAAATGATACGGGAAGAATATGAGAACGTGGAGGAGGATGCGGCGGGGCAGGAAGGCGCGGCTCACCGATGCAGTTGCCGACCCAGGGGCAGTGGTGGTCGAACTTGGCCACGCAGCGGTTGCACACGGAGCAGTGCTTGGAGCGCAGCGGCCGCCGCACGAGGCACGCCGAGCAGAAGCGCGACGGCTCGAACCCGCCCCGAGACGACTCCGACAACTCGATAATCGTCTGCGGACAATAATTACATCATCGGCGAATGACGTATTCGTTATTCTCTACTTTCCACATTATGACAAAATTTAATTTAGATCACTTAAAACACCAATATTATCGGTAGCCGCATCCCTCATCTGAGTTCCACAGATTTTCTGTCGGGGGTACACTCCCGGCTTCTAGTACTCGAAACGGCGTGCGCTTTTAAATCGATTCGAGTCCGACGTAGCCACCGGCCGGAGGAATCCGGGGGTGATTCCGCACAAAAGAGCTGCATGCAAAGCTTTACTTATATCGTTAACTTTCTACACCTAGAAGTCCCATCAATATCGGTCCAGCAGTTCCCGAGATTATCTTATCCACCACCACATCGACCCCTACTGATACTGTAGTAAAATACTAATCGATCAAATAACATGCAGTGTAAGTCGTTACCCGAAACTTGTCCTGGCGCGAGGCGGTGATGACCCCGGGGTCGCTGCGCCACGAGCGCAGGAAGGTGTACCAGAGCGCGCCCGAGCTCAGCGCGAACAGCAGCGAGGCCAGCGCGCTCACCGCGCCCGCCACGAACACCGCCCACGTTATGTAGAACCACATCTGCAACACGCTCGACGCGATCAAGAGATCACACAACTCTACAGCCTGAACTATTTCCAGGCGGAGTGACTTATCGTTAAAATTATTTCAGTCCGCAGTTTAATTTCCTATTCATAGTAGATCCTTACGATATGTTGAGTTTACCTTTGTAGCGAGATACACACTCAGCGGCAATATATTCTTGAGGTCATCGTCGAAGAGCATGTTGCTCAAGAAGTGCATCAGGGCATAGAAGCAGACGAGCAGGAAACCCTTGATCAGGTAAAGCGCGTCCATCTCCAGCACCAGTCCCGTCAGGTAGAACGCTACGAACGGCATCACCACCACGCACCACCATCGGAACTTCTGCGTATCACCATTACAATATTAGTGAACATTGTAAGGAGCAAATATAATCAAAAATTGATAAGCACTGGTTCTCTATATAGCTGTGGTGTCAGTCAGGACTATCCTCAGTTCAAATCTACATTCCGGACATCTAACACAAGTTCATCCCAAACTAGTCCCAAACTAAGCAGAGCTTGTGTTATGGATAAATACATGCATATTAAACATAACACCCAAACTCCTAAACAAATATTTGTAGATCATACAAACATTTGATCCAACCCGGGAATCGAATTTAAGACCTCGAGAACAGCAGCATACGAGAGAGATTTTAATATAATTGTGAAATATTGGTTCACATAATTCAAGTACGTGCAACGCAATCAATTGTGAAATAGACTGCCGTAATAAACCTTAAAATAATATTTAGATAATACGAGTATACCTTGTAATATGGTAAGGATACACACAATTGCATCTATGTAGTTACAGTGTTATTAATAATTAATCAGATAACTTTTCTCCTTCTGTGTTAATGATTACACTTCAGGAGATGATTATCTCCAGGATAGATAAAACCTCGGTCAAATTAGTTACTTTTTATTATCTGTCACAACCATTTCTCTGTTCTGTTCTCTGTACAAACTTTGTATGAAAAATGTACTAAGAGACTAGGAGCCGGTGTCGAAAATTTATGGGTCATGTGAACCACCAGGAGACCTTTTTAGAAAGATAAAGAGGCATAAAACCACATTCAGCACCATGCCATCACTTGTAAGCTGTCTGTGAACGGGAGGGGTAGCGACACTCGATTTTTCTCCCTTATCACATTACTTTTCTTTTGTACGGTGTTGAGGAATAATGAATAAGAAGAGGTATTGAACTTGTATGGAACTGATGCTGTACAAAATCAAATGACAAATACAAATGGACCAAGAGAATGGCAGGAGAAATAAAAAAACAACTTTGTGGCATACTATTTTTGTACAGCATTGGTTCCATACAATTTCAATACCTCTTCTAATCTCCTGTACAATAATCATGAGACAAGGTACAAAAACGTAGCAAAGGTAGCTACCCCCTCCCCTTCACCTGTACTCAGCAGTTGGACGGCTGACAAGTGACAGCATAGTGTTGAAAGTAATTGTTGTAATATGCCCCTGTATCTTTCTAAAAAGGTCTCCTGGTGGTTCATACGACCCATCAAATTTCGACACAGACCCATAGTCTATAAATACCAACATGTGATGTCACTGTTTTACACTACTAATAACTATTTGACTACTAACACTAATTAAGTAACATATTTCAATGGGCACAACCAAAGAAAATTAGACTATTTGCTGAAACAGCTTCAGAAATGAAGCTAATGTTGCAATTGCTCAATGACGAAAGCGTAAAGATAGGAGTCCAGATGAACGCTTCAAAGACGAAACATATGACAAACAGCAATATAATATCATTCGAGTGGCAGGTAAAAGTATTGACTATGTAGAAAGGTATATTTACCTGGGAAAACAGATATCATTTAACAAAAATAGTAACAAACAATAAGTAAACAGAAGAATCAGCAAAGCATGGAAAAAATACTGGTAGCAAAAAGATAGTCAAGGTAATTATGGTTTGAAACTCAAAAAATCAGTGCTAGACACCTGCATTATACCAAGTCTCACATATGGTTGCCAGATCTGGACATTCACAAAGAAATTAATAAATTCTTGTCAATGTGGACTGGAACAGAGTATACTAAAGCTGCAAAAACGTCAAAAAATAAGAAATATAGATATAAGAAAGAAAACAAGACTAATGGATGCTCTAGAACATGCACTGAAAATGAAATGGAGATGGGCAGGATACTTAACCAGGTACATTGACAATAGGACGATCGAAACAACAAAATGGAGAGGCCTTAAAAGGAAGAGAAAAGTAGGCCGACCTAAAAAAAGGTGGGAAGATGATATTAAAGAAATTGCGAAAAAAAAAAGTTAAAAAAGGGATTTGTCTCCTGCCTTTACACAAAAAGGGGGTATACAAAAAAATACTAAAACTAATTTACTAACACATTGATAACAAAACATACTCATTAAAAAGAAAACCTTACAATAAGATAAGTTTAAAAGAGTTATTTGTTTGAATATGTTATATGCTATTTCATGGCTAAAATAAATAAATAATTTTTTTATGTTTATTTGATTAATATTTGTAATATGTTTTCAAAGATGTTTTGTTATATTCGTTATCATGCAGGAGACTTTATTTATGAAACAGTCATTTGCCCTATTGCTTTTAATATTTCCACATTGATTTCACTGTGATTGTAAGGAAGACAGATAGTTATATATTTTACAAACAAAAGATAGTGTGGCATTCAGCTGATATGATATGGCACTCGATAGATATGATATGATGACTTTATATCCTCTAGCTAATAGCTTGTGTTAGAACACTTTGACTAACCAGAACAGTTAGAAAATATGCTTGTCACAGATTGCAACATTAAAATACTTTCCTGACCACTTTTTAGTTCACTTTTAATGTTACAAATTAAATACTTTGATGGATGAATATTTGACTGTTTCATTTGAGAACATTTCCAGATTGATCCGTATTTTATGTTGCTCACAAACAGGGAACACTCAGTGCCAGCAAGTAATGTGTTCACAATTATTCAGTGTCACCAAATACACTAGTTTATGACAGGTGAACGTGTTTGTGTACCACAACTGAACATAGAATCAAGTCTACATAAAAAAAAAAAAAAACATTTTTTTTAGAAAATAACATCACTTACACATACTTGCTTTCTTTATTTACTTATGGTTTAATAAATATTATTGACTTTTGATTGAGGCCTATGCCCACATCTTCTTCATACAAGCAGTGTGTAACCCACATTTCTTTAAAGCAATAGGCAAATTCAACTAGATAAGAAACTAATTAAATTAATATTATGTTACAATGATGCAGTACAAAAAGGCACTGACCTTATCATATGTCAATCGTCTAAATAAGTTCTTTCTATTAGCAGCCAATGTATGTTCCTTAATTTTATCTGTCACTTTGGCACCAACCCACAGCGACTCAGAGTTGGCTTCCAGCATCGCAAGTGGTGTCACTCCTCGAAGATTAGGCACATCCAAACTTGCGTCACCCTGATCATTGTGAAGAGATACATATTAATTAAACAACCACTCTTATAGGATCACATCACACACATAATCACCTGACTTAGGTGACAAAACATCAAGTATTACTGACATATAGAATGAGTGTGGAGATGGCAGTGGTGTTGCGTGCCAGAATGGCCCAATGAAGCGCCGTGTTGCCGTGCGCGCGATCGGCCGGGCGCGGAGAAGCGCCCAGCGTTAGCAGCAGCCGGCCGGGATCCACGGCTGACACCTTCCAGCTCGCCCACATCAGCGGAGTCATGCCGCCCGCATCGGGCTCATCGGGATTGACGCCGCGGGCTACAAGGTACGCGACGACGGCGGTGTGGCCGAACTGCGCCGCCAAGTGCAGGCTGGCGCAGCCCTCCGCGTCGCGGATGGAAGGGTCAGCGCCCGCGCGCATCAGCAGCACCGTGGCCTCGAGGTGGCCCTGGCGCGTCGCCCAGTGCAGCGGCGTCGACTGCAGCTCGCCCCCGATGGCGTCCACCGCGGCGCCCTTGCTCACCAGGTACTGCATTATCTCGCGCCGATTGTTGATGGCCGCCCAATGCAGCAGAGTTACCGTTTCGTGGTCGGGCTGGTTTACGTCCCATCCCGCTTCGACGAGCTCCTTGACGCGGCCGAAGGCACCGTACTGAGTCGCTTTTACTATATCGAAGCCGCTGTAGTCGCGCTCGAGAGGCGCCGGCGGAGGCTCGCGCGGCGGCGGCCCGTCGCCGTCGGGCTGCGCCTTCCCACATTGGCCACTAGCGGCAGCGCCGCATGTACTGTCGTACATGCTTCTAGAAACACCCTGGCTATGTGCACATTATCGCCACGACATAAATCTACTATGCTCTTTTGAAAGATATACTGGGTCTATTACGTTTCTAACAAGAGATACATTAAAAATATTACACTATAGTAAAACTAAACACAGACTTATTGACATATCGTGACAGCGAGTTGCTAGCAAAAAAAGCGCAATGTGTATAGTAGAAAATAAACGAAGGTTTAAGCTGAAATAAGCTGTTATTAACGTGTTTATTCTAAATAATTGCTTTTAAATATAAATGATGTCGTTATGTGCAAGGAAGCAGTTATACTTTACGATTTCCTAATTACAATTTCTTTTACTACCTTTATGTCATACTATTTCTAGTATATTTACTTATGCCAGGTCATTCTATAGGTCTACTAGAATGTAGTGGTAAATCGTAAAATCAAAATCGTACAATAGCAGGGCCATGGGGATAAGCTATCTCGAGATTGTCTTTTTATAATACGTAATCAGTTTTTTCGATCCGGGGACCCGGTGGTCTAGAATTTTCGAAAAATCGATTTATTTTTTTTACATATTTAGAAAGTATAGTATTTCAAAAATATACTGTTAAAATTTGGTGACAAAATTCCGAGTATTTCTATATTTAAGCCTGAGATCTAGATTCTAGCCCGAGATCGTGATGAGCGAAGTATCTATAAGGCTGATCGTCAAAGCACAAGTGACTCCAAAGAGGCAAGAACTGCTCGTAAAAAATCCAAGAGTCAAGAAAATGAAGACTATGAGAGAACACAGGGAATCCTTTATGAGAGAACAGAGGGAATCCTGTATCGCCGATTAATCGTAAGTGAATATTTCAATACAATTTCTTGAGAATATAGTTACTTAAAACTTTAAACGCGTTTATCTCGAAACTACTTTTTTTGGTCTACTGAAGCTAAAAAAAAAACGGTTCGACCGATTCGTCTGAAATTTTAACAGGTCATTCTAAATAGTACTGGCTCTCGCCGGGACTAGAAAAAATATTTTCTGTTGAGTATTTCTATTTTTTTTATTAAAAAAACATTGCAAAAAAAAGAGTCGTTTTCAGACCCGTACTTTGAATTACGCGCCATTTTGTAATTTTTTTTTTATTCTAGTCCCCGCCATAACTACACTTATACTGATTTAAAATCCGTCTTATTTTTTAATTTCAGATCAAAGGGAGAGATAAAACCTCCTTCAGCAGCCAGGTCCTTTTTTTGAGAGGGGAACTTCAACGCCACTTTTGGAATTTAAAAAAAAAAAATTGTGGTTACCATAATTTTTGGATTGTTAATAAGTAATAAAATAAGCTTAAAAAAATTTAAAACCCTTAGTCATTTCTGTCATATCAAAAAAAATTTTTAAAAATAGGCTAAATTTTAGGCCGCTAGACCACCGGGTCCCCTTAAGTTCCGATCATAATATATTTTCAAATAATTTATTAATAAGCCTACAGTTTCAAATGTGTTTGTACAAATTAATAAAACAACCACATATTTTGTACCTACTATCTTCATTTATTCAGCCTTTCTGATGGTCAAATCATGATTATGATCCATACTACGTACAGTTCGTACTCGATCACACGTTTCATTGCGAACAGTTGTGGTTGACCGTGATGCACGAAAATGAACTCTATCACAAGTAAAACGGCAAAAATGACCAACCGTGAAATGAAATTTTAAATCATGATAGATGTTACAAATTTAGGCCGTGAGCGGTTTTCGTGTATCCAACACAGTTATCTTTATCATATCAAATATTCATTCATTTTATAGGTACCTACACTAAGCAATAAAGATTTTTGATATTGTTTTTTTTTTACTTCCTATGTATTTTCAATATAGATCACTAATATTTGTAATTAATTATAGTTCTAATATCTTTATTTGTTATTTCATGTAACTTTTAGGTCTTGTTTTTTTATATACAGTGAAACTGATTGAGTGGGACCAGGATAAGTGGGAACTCATATTGAGATTCCAAGTTCCATGTTATTGGGATACAGCAAACCTCTAATCTAACCAATGTGTCGGATTCATTCTTTCGATTTTATCGTCCTAATTACCTCTATAATTGAAGCAGCGAGTGTATTTTTATTTTAAACTCTTTTAATGAGCCTATATCCCGTTTCAAGTTCGAAAAAGAAGGTGGTTACCAGTCAAGTGAGGTAGGAAACTTGTGCTACGGAATATCATTATCGAAATATAGTGAAATACGTATTGATTTCCCAATACGTGTTGAAATAAGTGTAAAATAAGTGTCACGGCTAATAAATAACAATAAAACAGTGCAAAAAAAATAGTTAAAATCGTCAAAAAGTGTGAAAATCTTAGTGGTGAAAACGTAACTATAAAAATTTATACTACAGTGACACTGACGTTACGTGAATTCTGACACTCAACACCACAGTACAGATTGAACAAAAAATAAAGTGACAAAAAGAGACCTGGGATCGTTTTTTGTTTTTGCGAAAGACGGTCCCCATTTCATGTCATCCACATTTTTTATATTTTTTTATCATTAATTCCATCACGACGAAGACTTGAAGACTCGAAGACTTAGAATTGAAGACTTGAAATACTTGACATTGGCAGAAATAGCTGATCCGGCTGATTGCCATATCATCAAAAGAAGAATTCAAAAAGAGACCTATACTTGTCAAACTCACTCTCACATGGAGAAGAACAGAACTTTTGAAAAACAATAAAAAATTCCCTCCAGGAATATATGTCACAGAAGATTATCCTAAAGACTAAAAGAGGAGATTGAAAAAGGTAACAACGTTATAATTAGATACGATCAGCTGATTGTTAATGAATATAATAAAATGAAAAAAGAAAGCGCTCGACATCCAAAACACCTACGAAACAGCAACCAACAGAAGACCCGCAGCAAATAAGCCGAAGTAAAATCAACAAAACAAACATCCACGACAATATGAATAGGCAAAGGACTAACTATTACCCTAGTACAAGCAAACAATAGCAACTAAACAAGGACCCCGAAACAAGCAGAAACCAACAACAAACAATAACCTTCATTCCCCAAGCCGGAATGCGGTCTCCGTGGGGAATTATGACCGCAACCCTCTAACAAGCGAAATCCAGAAACACAAACTAACTCAGATAGTCAAGACGACATATAAACAAAACATTAACGACTCAAAACAACTACAACTACAAATACAACAATTACAGCAACAACTAACAAAAATGGAACAACAAAGATACAGAAATCTCAAGCAACCAACAGAAACAAAACTAAAGATATGCCGTTACGGTGTTAGATCATTGTCATCTTTGAAAAGATATTTAGAACTGACGCCCTAGAAAAAAATGGCCACGATATCGTAGGATTGAGTGAGATAAAGGGATGGGTTTCATTATAGAGGAACTGGAAAAATACATCCTATGCTATATCGGACAAACACAAGGACTTCATGGAGTGGGGTTCTTAGTAAAAAAGAAGTTTAAAAACAACATAAAAAAAACATCACCGGTATTTCGGAACGAGTGAGAGTAATGTTAGGCTGTTAGGAGGCCTACACCCACAGAGGGGTCCAAATATAGTACGTAGTCACAACTAACAGTACTTACATAACTAATAAAATTAAAACTAACACTACTAATGAAACAGAAAATAGTTTTGTTATTAATATTTGGAAATAAAAGGCTTTATTATTATTACTAACCCGTTTCAATTTGGTTCAGGTATTTAAGTAGATTTTTTTTAAAATATCTTTATATTGAACACAGTATAAAATAAATGGACACCTATTTTTATGGTCAAATCGGGTGATAATATGTCTTTGAGACGTGTCGCCATCACCCGATTCCGTTCGGGCTATATCTGAAAGAATATTTAGAAGACCTAAATCTGTCAGACTGTCTTCTAACATGTTTGCTCTCAACCAAGTTTTAACACGCATTAGCATAGAAAATTATCTCTCAGATGTCGCAATGCTTTTAGTAAGAGTGGCCAAAATTTCAGTAAAGTCTTTGTATACGAGTGGAGATCATCGTTTGTAGAATACACTTAAGAAATTTTGTATCAGTATTTTCGTTGAGCTCCCGTTTCCACTTTGAAATCCCTAGCGACCATAGCTTATACTTTGTAATGATTGTAGTATTATATCCTTAATCCAACCCTTCCCCTCATCCCCCTCGCCACCCCCCAAGGCCGGCAACGCACTTGTGATGCCTCTGATGTTACGGGTGTCCATGGGCGGCGGTAATCGCTTACCATCATAAAAAAAGTTCATCGTCGCCGTAAAAAGCCGGTTCTGTAGGTCAGTCATTGAGCTATCATCTATCAGTGGTATGTAAACAGTCCTCTGAATATATTTCTCGTTATTATTTTATATCCTTAATAATTACCGCGAGGAGTCCTCCTCTGAGTTACAAGACATCATAATAATTGTACCCGGAATGCCACTCGATTTTTTATTTTTGCTGATATATTTCTGCAAGTAGTGACATTCGATGACTTTGCTAAATAGTTATTGAGGATATGGTTATTACAAGGAGAACTGCCTCGTTAGTCTAGCGGTTAGCGCATACGACTGGCTATTCATGAGGTCTCGGGTTTGAATCCCGGATCGAGCCAAAAAGTTTTATTGAGTTTTTCTGATTATAGAAATGCTTAATAACAGCTCGGAGTTCGGAAGTTGGGGTCTTAACCCCCGTGCCTCGGAGAACACGTAAAGCCATCGGTCCCGCCTGATCTCTTTCCGGTCGTGTCGGATAACCGTCCTATCCATGGGCGTACCCAGGTTGTGGGCCAGGGGAGGCAATCCGGTTTTTATAATAGACTAGTTGAGCCCAGCGGTGTTCCCCGCTATTATTGTTCATTATTGTTGCCGCGAGTAACGCCGCGGGGCGTAGCTAGTCTAAAAGAGTAGGGCTAATGATATACTTTAGACTAAGTTAATCCTTATATTATTTACTATCTGCCGGTGAAAGTCCTGTCAAAATTGGTCGAGCCGTTTCAGAGATTAGCCGAAACTAACAGACAAACAAAATTTCCAAAATGCAGTTATTTTATATCACAAACTGACACTCCAACTTTATTTATTTATATAGATATTTTTTATATAAATTCTTTAGATACAGAAAAGCTATTTTAAAATTATCTTTAGAGGTTCTTCAGAAAAGCGGTTTCAAACCAAATGTCTTCCGTGAAAGAATCGCCCTATGGGCGATTCGTTAACAATTTTCTGTGTACCAAAACTGAGCGTACAGAGCCCATTTATTCTATCTTTGATCAAATATCATCTTAATCACGTTTTTTATGTCTGGGTGTGCTGAATTGTGATCTTTCAGCAGTAGCAGTGGAATAAGGCATTGCCAGTACAATTTGTAATGTCTTCGGGTAAAATGATTCTGCTACTTGTATTAATTCAGTTATTTCAATATTTTTGTGGGATAAGCGCGAAACGAGCAGACGGATCGCCTGATGGTAAGCGATTACCGCCACCCATGGACACCCGCAACACCAGAGTCGTCACAAGTGCGTTGCCGACCTTTTAAAAAGGAGTACGCTCTTTGCCTGAAAGATTGAAGGTCGTATTGGTCCGGGAATACCACAGGCGACAGTTCATTCCACAGTTTTGTTGTGCTAGGCAGAAAGTTTCGAAGAACGCGAATGGGTAACCACTTACGCTGTTTACGATGATCGGAGACATGGTCATATTTGCGTAATCCAAACATGAATCTTATACAAAGATTTTGGAGTCTTTCAAGCTTATTCTGTTGGTCTTCAGTGAGATCTAGATAACTGGCATCATCATAATCGAGGCTGGGAAAAAGAAGAGATTGTGAAAGAGCAATCTTGGTAGATATAGGAAGAACATTGCGTACCGGGCGGCGGAGGCGCGCCTACCAGCGCCTCATGCCGCCCTGAGTGTGGCCGCGGATGGGCGGGACGGGTTTTCCCCCCCATCCGCTTAGAGGCCACCCGCGAGGGGGGGCGACGTAATGCGTGTGCCGTACGTCGCCCACCTTAAGAGGTTAGAATGGGAAGATGGTGCCCGCTTCAGTGCGGGCTGGCGCTGGGAGGGGTCCGGATGGCGTAAGAAAGCGGTTCCCGGATCCCTCCCGTCTCAGGCGCAGAGTGGCACACCGTGGTGGTTTAGTGGGTAGTCTGGCTGGTGTCAGTCAGGAGTCCCACACGAAGCGAACCCCCTGTACCCGCAGGGGGGGAGCGAAGTGCGTAAAGGCATTCCACCACGTAAAAAAAAAAAAAAAAAAACAAAAAAAACAAAAGGAAAAACATTGCGTAGTCTGCGCATAGATCCTACAGCGGCAAACATTTTACGGCTGCAGTTTACGTAGCTGCGGATCCCCAGATAAGTTACTGTGATGTAAATCCTCAAGTTCTTCACCTTGTCACTAAACTAAACGGAATAACGGTGTTTTATTGCAGGTGATTGTGGGCAAGTTTGGTAATCATTCGTGAGCTTCCAACGACAATGACCTGAGTCTTAGACAGGTTTATTTTCAGATTATGGGAGTTGCTCCACTTACTTATTTAATCCAGGTCAGCATTAATGGTATTAACAGCATCAACCAACTTAACCGGTGATGCGCTGGTATAAATCTGGAGATCATCCGCGTATAGGTGGTAGGAGGATGACAGATCATTAGTGATTGTATTTATAAAAACAGAGAAAAGTAGGGGAAAGAGTACGCTTTCCTGTGGTACGCCGGCTGTATTGCTGCACCAGGAAGAAACAGTGTTTTCAATGCTTATACGCTACCGGCGACCAAACAGGAAGTTGCGAAACCAGTCAATTGCGGTTGGAGATAAGTTAAGAGAGCACAGCATGCATAGCAGAACGTCAAAGTCAACGGTGTTAAAAGCATTGCTGAAGTCCAGGAGTGTTAGTACGGTAACTTCACCGTTCTCCTGATATGATATCTTCCGTAATATATATTAGGGTGGTAGTAGTAGTGCTATGCCTGGGTCGAAAGCCGGACTGAAAAGATTTAGAAGCAGGTCTTTGGTTAGGAAGTTCGAGAGTTGATTATGGATAAGACGTTCGAAGACTTTGGAGAGGAATGGGAGAATGGACATGGGACGGTAATCATTGAACGATTCAGAGTTTTTCTTCTTAGGGATAGGTATAATTTGAGCTTCTTTCCAGGCCTTTGGTTATACACTGTGGGAGATTGAATAGTTTAGGATATAACAGATGACAGGAAGAATTTCATTGAGGATTGTAAGGATCACATTACTGCTTAGACAGTCTGAACTTACCGCATTTGAACTAATTAATTCTTCCTAGCATCGCAATCAGAAAATTGACTATAGACGAAGGGAGAACCATCAGGAGTTGGGGCAGAAGCAAGACGATTATATCTCCTGCTGATCTCCGTTAAGACTGGGGCCGTGGCCGAAATCGATTAGGAGAACATCATCATCAATACAAGTACATTTTTGGCATGGTTAGCCATTTTAGACTGTCCGCTTACAGATTCTTTAACCTCAGATAACTGAACAACTATCTGTGCGGATTTCGACCCAGTTCGATAAATCCAAGCCATATTTCATGTAGAGATCTCGGCTTATCTTTATGCAACACATCTCCTTTTCTTATTTCTGAGTAGGCATTATGATATAAAACAAAGCCTTCTCGAATGATATTATTTTAAGATATCGAAGTTCTAAGCTGGGTTGTTCTGTCGCTGAGATGTTGGTTATTTCGCCGAATATAACAGCAAAATATTTAGCCTCTTTTACTTTATTCATTGTAGTTTCCTGTATCTCTTTTTTACACAATTTAATTATTTCGTTGTGTCTCCTCTTACTTATGTATGTAGCATTTGCAGAGCTTTTAAATGATGTTATAACATTACGTAACAGCACTTGCGTCGATCCGAAACTTTAATAAAGCCCTAAAATCTCCTTTATTTACAGGAATAGCTGTGTGATCTGAGTCATTGTAGCAAAGCATACTTGACCCACGAAGACTTCGTAGAGCAATGTCCACGGGATGTGAGCAATGTCTTTGTCCACGTGATATACTTAATAGTTTTAATTAAAGGTGTCATATGATCTCTATTCTATTTTACTGCTTTTGCTCTGTATGATAATTTTTTTTTTATTTCGATTAAAGGATTATGGAAACTGCGGTGAAAACTTTTTGGATTTTTTTTTTACGTGTATGATGTTTTTCTTGTTTTTTGTTTCGTCTATTTGGGCCCCTTTTTTACGTAGTCGGGCTGTAGTCCTTTAAACTTTTTTATTTAATAGTTTTCTGTTTCAGCAATTATTGCTAGACGGGAGTGGCCTCGTTTACTTAACTAAACTTTGCGTTCGCTGTGTGGAGTCCGAGACATCTGTGCAGTGCTGGCAATGCCCCATCTCTTCGCATCGAATCAGATTCAGTTACTCACTGAAGAACTCACAGAACTCCTTTCCTACTTACCCAAGCTTCGAGGTTAGCGAGAACAACAGCGATACCGCGTTGGCGCGCTTCTGATCCCATGCCTGTCGTCGGTGAGTTTTCTGGTGAGGTATCCTCGTACGATCCAAATGATCGCTACCTTGATTGCCCCTTGATCGTGTTTAGCTCGGCAGCGAGAGGAGGCCGATGGGCGCTGGACTCATATCAGCGCTCAGTAGGGGCCATGGATCATATCACCGCACAGTAGGGTTGGCGAACTTTCTTCCGCGGATATCCTATAAAGGTAACGGTCTCTGTAGGAAGAACCCTCCGAACGTAGGGAAAAAATAAGCTCAGACCTACACGGAAATCAACCTTTCCTTTTAATCGCTTTCTTTGTTTTTAATTACCGATCAAACAGAAAACCCCAAGTTCGCCTAAATAAGTTGTCGATGAAATCAAATATCTTACACAAAAACTTCTCAAGTCGATTAGATTCAAGTGCATCCTACATTATTTAAAACTTTCACGAACTAATTTTAGACACCCGCAGACCACTGGTTGGCAAACATCGACTCAACAATAACTTAGCCCTGGACTGTTAGCGCTGCCCGCCGGTGTGGCTTATCACCGTTTCTTACCAAACGGGATGAACACTACTGCAGATGCGTGCTGTGGAGTACTGAACAAAAGCTCGTATGTCTTAAACCGGCTTAGGTCAATCGCTCGTCCCCGCCGCTCCAACGCGAAAACGAACGAACTCATATAGCACAGCGGACGGTCTCCGAGTACAAGAGCTGTAGTTCGAAGCTCTCCGTTATCTACCGCACTCGCCAGACTTTGAGCCGACAGACTTATATTTTTGCCAGAATTTGGACAACTTCTCGGTGGGGAAAAAAATTTAAAAATCCAGAAACAGTATAAAATCTCTCTTTAGGATCGTTACCTCTCGACCGGCCGATCTCTTCAACGAGGGCATCGGAAAAAGTTAACTATCGAAGCGTCTCGAACGCGTCGATCGTGCCGCGGGGGGTGAATCAGTAAAAGCCATCGTTCTCATAAAGCTTTCAATTTATTAGTTAAACAAATATCACTTTTATTTACAACCAAAGCGATCACAAATTATAAGTAAAACTAATCGTAATCACCTAAAACTACTTAACAGATCGAAATATTTACAATAGAATTAACAATCGTTCAACTCGCAGGGAGGCGCGGGGCGCGGGGCGCGGACGCGGCGGCGGCGCTCACGCCGTGGCCAGCGGCTGCGTCACCACGGGCGAGCGCCGCCGCGGGGACGCCTCGTCGCCCGCCTCGCGCCCCGCGCCCGCGCCCGCGCCCGCGCCCGCGCCCGCGCCCGCGCCCGCGCCCGCGCCCGCCGCGCCCCCCGCGCCCGCGCCCTCCGTCAGCCGCAGCGCCACTTCTAGGTCCCGCAGCACCTGCAACAAACATCCACCGTCACTACCCGCAGGAACGACTGCGTCGGGTGTTACTCCTTTACTACTCCTACAATGTTCATAAGGATCAGGAGCGACAGCTAAACGTGCTCTCCGAGGCGAAGGCGAGAAACGTTACCGACTGCCATACTCCCGGCTGCTATAGGAATCGGTGCAATTAGTTCGTTTTGTAGGCGTTAGTCGATTACCAACGAGGGACCAAAAAGAAGTACACTGACTACCGTACTACTACTAAATTATCTTCGTTAACACTTAATCATAACTAATGAAACATCGATTATGACGTATATATAGACTGTTGTATGCAGTAAACGAAGACAGTAAGTGTCGAGTGCATGCAGTCTCACCTCGGTCTCCTTGTGGTCGAGCAGCGAGAAGCGCGTGTCGAGCGCGGTGAGGTGCGCGAAGGTGAGGTGCAGGTGCGCGTGCAGGCGCAGCAGCGCGAGCTGGCGGAAGTGCGCCGCGTACATGTGCGCCACCACGTGGAACAGCAGCCGCACCACGCGCCGCACCACCACCTCGAACTGTGCAGGGAACTCGTTCGCTGCCACCATAACATGACACTCGTTAACCACTCGTTACACCGATGTTAACATGCTCAACCTCTGTACATTACTACAGAACTAACAACGAGAGAGATTCTCCATATTGTAACAAAAAACCGCATCATGTTTTCCTTCTCTGAAAATGGCTCTTTCTCAAATAATTATATCCCATCTATACTACTACTATATCCTTATAGTAAACGCAACAATAATCTAAATATTAGCTAAATAATATAACAATAAGGTGTATACCTGTTGTTCTTTCTGATTTCACATTATGCTGTGAAATGACAGTGACTTAAATGTATACTTCCATGTTAGGTTTGAGCTATGTAACCCTATGTAGTGTACATTTAAACATATCTGAGAAAGAGACATTTTGAGAACAAGACGGATTGCCATTTAGGCAATATGTCAATGGTGGAAAAAGAAGAAATTTAATAGAGTGGCACTCACCATATTTTGTGGGGAAAACTGTTTCATCACTGACAGTTTTTTGTGTGAATGTCATAACATAGTCGACGTATTGTGGCGCGGCGACGCGGGACTTCTTGCCTCTGTCGTCGTACCAGGCGTAGGTGCGGCCGCCGGGGCCCGTCATGTCGGGGCACGACGCCGCCGTGCAGAACTCGGACACCGTGCCGTACAGCAGGTTCACGTGGTCGAATAGCGCCAGCGCTGGAATGTACACGTCCACAGTCAAATACCGCCGTTGTGCCTGCTGCAGTAGCTACACCTACAGAGTAAACGACTACTTCTGCGTTCTATTCATTAAACCTACTCTGCTATGCTAACGAGGTCGAGGGTTTAAAAACAGAAAACAAGACACTATTCAATTTTATAATTTTGTTAAGATTGAGAGTTCTCTGTACTAGATCATATCTTTTTATACTTATTCAAGTAGCTATTGAACATTTTCAGTAAACTTGACATGAAAAATGAGTATTGCACAAGATGAATGAGCAGTGTGTTATATCGCGATGTCTATTAAGCCTGTAATTTAATACATGTATTTGCGGGACGATTGTTCGGGAAGGTGCAAGCCAGAATACGCGCTAGAATCACTCAGAGGCGCCGAACGGCAACGAACCGCCAGGAACCGGTCATGCCTCGCGACCCCGACGATAAAAGCTATTGTTCTCGTTCGGCACCCATCCTAACCAAATATTACAGATCATTCACAACTATACCAGTTAAAGTAAGATTGCATTAAAAGTTCGTTCAGTGACAAGTAAGGTTAAAGCTGAGAGATACAGCTGATTGATTCATGTATAATGTAGGTATTATTTTTTCTTACGATTATTCTGCTTACTAATATGTATCCAACTATCGTGTTCGAGGTACAACTAACAAATGGGTCGTAAATGAGCGGGTCGGTTCCGCGATCGCCACCAAGGCCGCGCCCGGACAGCGAATGGAACAACACTAGGTTGTCTTGTGGAGTTCATAGTTTCATACACTTTTAAGGGGATATTCTAGTGTAGACATGAATTTGAGGTGTTTTTTCAGGTGCTATAAATAAAAATCAAAAAATATTTTTACCATCCATTTTTTACCAGGCGTTTATTATTATTTGAAGATTACAAAAAAAATAGTCAAAAAATACAAAATTGAAAGTGGCATGAGTTGTTGAAGTGGGGTTTACAAAAAAAATGGCGCGCTAATCTTGGTAAAAAAAATGGAGGGTAAAAATATTTTTTGATTTTTATTTATAGCACCTGAAAAACACCTCAAATTCATGCCTCTACACTAGAATACCCCCTTAATTGGGTATTTTTGCGCGCAATACTTCTGTTACATTTGTAATTTATCTGAATGTAATAATGTGTTTAAATTTTACGCTACTATGGAAATAATTGGGCAAATTAACGTTACCGTAACGTAATTACATTTTAGATAAGAACTTACAATCGATGCACGTAATTTGCACAAAGTAAGTAGTTACAAAGTTGTGGGGAACTTTCACAACTCAAACTACCTACCTACTTTTTATATATCTATACAAATTAATAAAATTTAAGGGTCTGTTTGTAATTTCGAATGAACAGCTAAAAATAAATGCACATGCATGTAACTTCAAAACTAATTTTTTTAATTATGTCCGTCCGTCCCGCCTGTCTGTCTGTTCCGGCTCATCTCTGGATTGCCTGAACCGATTTTGACGGGGCTTCCACTTGCAGATACCTAATGTTATAAGGAATAACTTAGGCTACTTTTAATTAGTCACGCTTCGCCCCGCGGTGTTGGTATCAAGATACAACAATAATAACTGCGGGTTAAAAGTTAACTTCTATTGCTTCATCATCATCATCATCAGCCTATCGCAGTCCGCTGCTGGACATAGGCCTCTCCAATTTCACGCCACTTAAACTTAATGCAAAACGCTTAAAAAGATGGTTAGATAAGTAGCTCCAAGTGGAATTATAGTACGTTAGTACTATTAGTTTACTATTACCCTATTTTAAAGAAGATGGACATGTTGAGGCTTGTTAAAGCCCCACAATCATAGGTGCGCGCGCCGGCGCCCGGCGGAATAGGGGGCGGGTAGAACTGAAGAGAATTAATTTTTAAAGCTTATGCTCTCGAATGTTATAAAAACGTTACAGGGCAGCGATATAATTAGTCACCAAATATCACCTATCGCTAAAAGGGTTATCGCTGAGTCACACAGAAAAACACAATAGTTACAACTTAACATGAATAACACATTGGAATTATTATTGACTGCCGGGTAATCTAATAATCTGGCGCGGTAGGTAAAATGAGTAATATTTGCACAAGGAAAGCTCGTTCTAGGCAAGTATGAAACACAGTCACCTATGGGCATGTTTGTGGCTTATTTCAAATAGTCATTCAAGTATACGAGTATAAAGTGTAAATTGAAAAAGTTCAACGAGGAAGCTGTCCTCGTAATGTCCTAACACGGAGTGGCGTGGGCGCGCCGTCCACTAACACACAAACGTACTATTGCCATATATGCTACCAAATATCCATTTATGAAGGGCAGACTGATATTCAAAGGTTTTAAACATATTATAAACCTGACGAGTTCGTTTGTGATGTGATGAGCTGTTCATAATCATGATCAGTTTACAATACAACGCATTCAAAGTCAGGCTAATCTTATGCAGATATTGTGATACTCTTCTTTCTCTTTTCAGTACATTACTTTTAAGAAGGGTTTATTGTTTTTATAATAATGATTTTATATCAGACTTTTCAGTTTTATTTACTTACAAGCTTTCCAATATACATTTTTAGAGTTCAAAACCCGTAGTCGCTGCAACTCTTGCAAAGAAGTTTGGTCGTGTGGCCGATCTTATAACTTTTGAATTCTAGTTTGATGATCGATAATATAATCATATTTTTGAAATGGTCTATTAAGGTCTTTCATTTGATATAGTAATTATTTTCACGGCAATTCACGCGATCACTTATTTAAAGGTATTACATACCTCTGATTTGCCTGACGTTTTGTTGTCATTTGATGCCCATATTGCTAAGGTTAGAAAAATAAATATTATAGCCTGGTCACTACCACGATTCTGATAAATTTAACGACACCCAATAATATTTGACAGTTGTTTGGGCTGTCAAACCAATAGACATACATACTCATATACTCGTATATATGTATACGTTCGAAAAACATTCTGCCGTAGTTAGGTGAAAACGCAATATTGAATGGAACTAGTATGTTCTGAATTGCTACAAATACAATACCCTTATCACGTTGTTGGAAAGGTCGCAGATCTGTCAAGGCGGGAGCGGTTTCTCTGGTGAGTCACTGCACCACGGTACTCAAGCAAAGCGCACCGTGAGTGGCGGTTATTGACGTGACTCATTTGGAGTAGATATATTGCGTAGGTATTGCGTGTGAATGTGTATTACCTACCTATGTTTCCCTCTCAACGAAATGACGAGACTACGGAATGGCAAAATGTGCCTGTTAGAAAGCTATAAAATAAATATTAAGACTAGAATATATCGGCATAGATGCCCATAAGTCAAACCGTTAGTCGAGCAGAAACAAGGGTCAAGTTTAAAGACAAGTGAATACTAACTGTGGGAGGCGAGCCACTCGTTATAGTCGAGTCCATCGGGCAGGTCGACGAGCTGGCGCATGTCGAGCTCGGGAAGCTTGCGTTCCAGGAGCGCCTCCTGCAGGTACAACTTGGGGTCGCCGGTAGCCTCGCCCTCGCGCTCCTTGCGACGCGCCTTCCTAGAATTAACAAACACTACATGTCACTCTCAACACTTTACGTAGATACAAGTAAAACTCGTATAGCTGCAGCGTACTGTTTGTGTATACGAAAAGGTTCATTCGCATTAGCGACTGATTGTTTATGATTATTTATTACAAAAATAAAAACGGATTCATTGAATACCGGCAGATCAACTCCTTAAGTAAGACAGAGTGGACAGTTATTTTTTGCGATATGTGAAATGTTTACAGAATTTTTTTTATTATAATATAAACATATTGTTTCAAGTTAAACACGCCGTCTAGCCGATAGGTAGCTGTTATCGGCGGCTATTGACTGGGGTCACTCAATCCCTCGGGGACTGAAAAACAGCCAATAAAAAGTGACACGATAAAGTGGATTTTGATTGAAGAGCACGTTGTTACGCAATAAAATTCAAACTGTTTAATGGCGGGCCTTCACACGCAGTGAGGAGGTAGATGTAAACGATATGGAAAGAGAACGGATCATGACGCGAGGTCGGGGGCGCTACCATAGGACCGCCGCCAGCCGCGACCGTACACAGGTTATTTCTTAAAGCATTCATTTATAACTGCTCAAAATGTACCATCGAGAAGAACAAAGATAAGCAAAGAAGTGAAGACTGAATAAGTGTCTGTTGGACCACACAATACATAAATGCATAATGCTAGGTATACTTTAAAACGACCGTTTACAATTCTAGACACGAAACCGTTCGCTTTATTGGCCTTCATAAAATTTGAACACTATATGTTATTTAACATTTATGTATTATGTTCATGGGTGTTTTGATATCGAAAGACTTAATAACCATTTTCATTTCATTATTTTATTACACCGATACAATTTCAGACAAACAAGGTACATAAATGCTAAATATTACAAAAACTATTGATAATTCTTTTCAAAACAAAATGAAATTTCCCCAAAAGTTTGATTTTATAAAAAGTAACATGAACAGACAGCGATTAGTTATCAATTCTTGTGACGGTGCCTGCAAGTTCTACCTGTTTACTCCATCCTCGAGAATGAATGAGCAAGTCTAGTAAGCAGATAGTGTTCTGCTGAACACGTGGTTCATACGTGTCTTGGGGTCAGTTTGTGACCTTTAGGTAACAACTAGATACTTAGCATAAAATAATGGAACACACACTGTGACGTAATAGGTTAAGTTATGGCATCGATTTCAACTTCCATGCGGGGCAGACTTATCCTCTTATACTTTCTATAACCGTAAGGAGCGTAGCCACAGCGCGTCTTGTGTTCCAGCTGGTTTAGGTTTAGGGGCAAAAAAACATGTTAGTATAAGTGTATCGCTACACTTAACTTGATAGCAATAGTATAAAAGATTTCTTGTCACCAGATTACACAAGCTATAATAAATAATAAAAAAATCCAATTTCCAAATGGGTTTTTGACTTGTCACCGTGCCGGGTGTGACATCAGCGTAGATTAATGAAGGATTACGCGCCCCGCCTCTGCGTGCGCATCTTAGATAACGCAGCTAATCTTAAAAACGATTCTTTATCAGTCACACTCCAAGTGCCTTTCATTCCCATTCCTTTAATTAGCAGGTAATTCTTTATTTTTCCGTCATTTCATTTAAGCTAGTTCGATATATTTTGAGTACCTACATTCCGCTGTTAACTAGGTACTAAAAAATATATTAAACGAGTTAGCTATCTACACTACCATAAAACTTTATTAATGTATTTAAGTAGCGCGTAACAGTAAAAATGTATAAGAATCCTATTTGTAGAACTTATAAAAGCCTATAGTAGACGTAATTACACCGATTCACGATAAAAATAAAGGTGTCGACTGTAATTTAAGTAATAAAACCACGAGGCAATAAAATACACTGATATACACACCTGCTGGTTGATTGTTAACCGACTGCAAAAAGGAGCTTTAATATGTGTGCATACGCTTTGTAAATAATTATTTTTAGTTGCAAGGTTTACTTCTAGGTGTCGAAACGAGAGAGAGCTCTGTTTTAAGTGTAATTTCGATAACTGTATTTAATTGTTGGGGAAATTAATTAGGCTCCTGTATGATAGATAATACCATTCGTAAACGGTGAGTGTTTTGATATATTTACATATTTCCTCCATCATTTATATTCATATTAGATAGGCCCTAATTAAAAATAATGTTAATTTAAAAGTGAATAGGTTTGTGCGTTTTACACTTTGGCGCTATAATTAAGCAGAGCCGTTGATGACTGAATCGTTTGAAACATTGAGATGAAAGATAAAAAGTACTGTTACACTGTAGCGAGTTAAACCATAGTTATAAACCATTAGAACGAGCAACAGATGAAACAATTACAGATTGACAAATAAATAGACTGCAACGCTGTTAAATTGTTATGGTAGAACTCGTGGCGCTTTGTTATATCTATAACCTCAAATAAAATTCGTAATGAGTTGTAAATACACTACACGCTTACGCACAATAGTACAGCGGCACGATCACGTCGACGACGAAAGGTCAGTGAAGTGTTCCGCGCGTGAACCAGCGCATGTCGCACCATTGTGTGCAAAGCGACATGCACCAAAGTGGGACCTGAACCATCTTCGGAAATTACACTTTAACTCACATGCACGGGTTCAAACGGTGCTTCGGTGCTTAAAATATCAAGTACTGTATATTTTTTTTACTGTAATTTTTGCAATGCCTACGATCTTGTTTCGAAGTGTGCCAATTTTTTTTTAATGAATCAGTCAGGTGATAGCATATCTGGATCGTCAAAAAACCTGTTTCATATTCTAAACGTTTGACCGCCGGTCTCAGGAAACCGGATTCTATTTAACAAAACAAACCATTACGTCCTAAAGCTCATAGACGGTTAAAGTTTTCACATAAAATATACTACATAATATTATTTGAGTCCAATTACTACATCAAATTATTGAAATAATATTACTTTATATAAAACTCTATATGTTTAGTGCTTTCGAAATAAAATTAATGTAAATATGTCTACTAATTACGTTATTTCAAGTTTTATTATAATAAAATAATTACAAAATTGAGAATTGCAGCACGTACCATGTTGCATTATCAGACGTACCAATAAAAAATGCATACATAAGTGGAGGAGATACTAACTTCCCAAGGATAGTGTCGACGAAGACGGAGAGCCACAGCATGAGCACCTCCAGACATGTGTCCATGACGTGCGTTACGTAACCCTCGCAAGCGACCTATGCGGGACCAGGAGGCGCCGAAGACCCGCGCCGCCGGTGGAAGTCGGCACGGCCGCGGACTGGTTCAATGTCGGGGCCCGCTGCTGTGCAGTGGCCATCGCTCGTGACACCAATGCCTAATGCGTCCATTCGTATGCGTTCCGTGTCCACTGATTCATTATAAAACGATGAACCTGACGCGAAAGTTGCAAACTACGATGATTTGACGCAAACCGTTCCGGAATTTGTTATGAACCGCATCGTATTGCACAGCAAATATAACAATACAGGACTTCGCTCAATAAACCAGTAATGTACCATTTAGATAAGTACTATGATGATAGGCAATCGGACTTGTACACAATGCACATTCACATACACACCATGAAACAGTAGGAAAAGTAAACAGTGAGTTCACGTTCCAGCTCGGCTCGGTTCACTAAACTAGGAGTAACGCCAAACGATAGCAACGTGAGCTCACCTGAAGGGGACGGCCGAGTACAGGTACGACGGCAACGAGAACAGAACTCCGAGCACTACTGCGTGGCACATCACGGCTGAGACTGATCGTTATTCGGTACGCAGAGTTGCGCGCGCGCCACTTCCGCCCTCCCCGCACCGCGCGCTCAAACGCCAGAAAGAGACAAGGTGACGTTCAAAATATCTCTTTCGCGTATAAACAACAAGTTGTCGCAACCCACGCGTCTGATAAAGGTGACCGAAGAGCCATGTACCTAGCTTCCAAAGAACAAAAAGCTGCAACCAGCAGCTAGTCTTATAATGTTGTTTGACAAAACCAATTGACAAAACCACTTGATCGCTTGCAGAGTAAGCCTTTCAACTGTTTATCAGTTATGCAAGTGCGAGAGGACGTGCAACTCGTCGATGGTCGATAAGCTCAAGGTTCTCGAAAGGCGATTAACTAACGTTATTCTAACTAACTAACTTTATTTGATACTGATTGTTCTAGGAAGTAATAAACGCCCATATAGTAAGTGTCATTGTACACAAACGAACACTTATTATTACATTATTTTATTTTGTCAATCAATAAAGTTTATTTGCTCGCAATCCTACACATAAAAGAATAACGGTGGCAATGGTTCATACATATAATAATGTACTTAACTACAAAGCTAAAGTAAGAAAGTGTCGATGTACCTGAGACCGGCCGTCCGTCCGGACATATTTAGCTAACCATACACGCACGGCTAATCACGAACCACCATCACGCAAGCTCTATAAAAATTGACCAAAATTATTTATCCGATCCGGTCGATTTGAGCACCGCAGCCGCTGCCGCAGCGGGCAGGCACCCGGCGTGAAAATCCGTCTCTTCTCACCATACACCACGGATCGTTTCACGTTTGTCGGCCAGATCTGGCGGGCGGATCTGTGCGTGTATGGTAAGCTTTTCCCAAGGAACCGGAGATCCGTGAGAACTCTCTCTCCAGGCAAAAAAACTAGGATTATGAACACTTTTACTGGGAGATAAATTAATTAATAATGACGCCGGTTTTTTATTAACGAACAGGGTCCTGAGACCTAACCGCATTAACTGTTTAAAATAGAAAAAACATAGCGAATGTATTTACCGATCGTTTCTCATAAACACGAAACAGGGTCGGTTGAAATAAATGTATGTTGTGTGATGGGCGGAATTGGCACGCGATGCAGTCAGAAATAGTGTGAGAGAAAAAGTGTCACGTCGGGAACGTTAACCCGCCGCGCGCGCACCACCATCGGGCCGTGGCGCCGTGCCAGCACTGTCACGTGACGTGCCTGGCAGAATGGAATACTACACTTCTAGAAAAATTACAGGTTGAACACTGTTGTTAATCACAGCTGTTAAAATACGAAGATTATGTCTGGTATCATCCGCCGTGAATGAAAACCACTTACGGTGTTTTTAGCGATAGTCGTTTACCAAACCTGATTGGCAAGAATAAATATTCTCAGCATGTAGGTCAGGGATATACAATATGAGTTACTCTCATCACCAGATGTGCCTTTAGATAAAGCTCATATCTTGATAGAAAATTTACTAAGGTCGCACTCAGATACGCTCCAACTTTGCTAATACAATAAATAACCCTCCTGTTTTTACCTTCCAAATCTTTGCCAAAGTTAGGCAATTTTCTTAGGGAACCAAAATATCGAGAGCATGAGATTAACAAAAAACGGTTATTTCGGTGATTTGAGTATAACGAATAAATAGAACAAATATATATATAACAATGATCGGCATGACTTGCTGTTTGGTGTCGGTGCGCCATTTCTGCTGTATCCGTAACATCTGTATGGATCGAGTGCGTCACCGAGCGCGCTGCTCACAACACACTTTCCACACGGAACTGCCACCGCCATTTAGGCTGCACGCCTCGCTCCCACCCGCCCGGCGTACAACCAACCTTGAACAATAAACTTAACAACGAGTCCGTCAACTTTTCAATGCGACGACGTAATTACACACAATTTTATCCATTTGGGAATTGTGAGGAACTTGACCTAATGCCGACCTAAACATTTGTTGATTTTTTATGTTTTCTTTCTAAAATTATTCGTTGAATTGTGAAAATTATACAACGAAGAAACGTGTTTGTGTACGAGAGCTGTTTTTTACAATTAGTTAGTTAAAATATCTTAAATAACAACAATATTAAAAGAGATTGGTAGCTTCGTCCGTTTTTAAATATTAGAAAAAGCATGTTAAGTGATGTAAGTTTTTTCTTCAGAAAATATTTATATTTATCATTTCAATACACCCGTTTTTCTAATGTAAACAAACTGGGCTATAGCGGGCACGTCGATACATCAGGCTGGTCTCTAAATTGGTTTTTTGGGAAACTTCTTTACGAAATAGCGAGTAGTGTTATCGATTAGTGGCAAATAGTATGAGCGCGGGTGGGCGCATCCGCCCCAAGGTTCACGGTTCGTGTACAATTCGAGAACGAAGAATTGCCTCTTTACGCAGAAAGGCCACGAAACAATGAGCCGGTTCGATCGGGGTGATACCACGGCCTCAGAAAACCGGTGTGAACAGCGCCTGCGCTGTGTTTCACCGAGTGAGAGAATACCGGAAGCCCGTACCCCAACCCCTCCCCCAAAGGCCGGCAAAGCACTGGCACGGGTGTCCATTGGCGGTGGTAATCGCTTACCATCAGGCGATACGTGTGCTCGTTTGCCCCCTATTCCATAAAAACCAGTATAAAATGTTTCAATTAAATATTTTGATCATGTTGCATCAAGCACTTCGAAACTAGTTAATGGTTTCTGAAGTAGGCAATCTAAGGTACACGTAGTTCATAAATCTAAAAATAGGTAAAAGTGACCTCATGCAAATAAAGTAACGCGTATTGTCCCGAGAGCTAAACTGCACTCGACAGCGACATTAATGTCATTACAGATAAATTGTAAAAATACCAAACCTGTATAACGACACTAATTGAGATTGGCACCGAAAATGCAAGTATGTATAAACCTTCAACCGGTTCTTGGATTATGAGCTTGGTACCGCGCACAAGTTGTATGCCAGAATAGGCACCAAGCCTATCTTGTCTTCAGATATACTCAACATTTTTTCTTCTTCACCGAATAGACAAATACTAATGCAATATCGTTAGTTTACAATGCAGATAAATTTTTAAAAAATACATAAATATTGTCTAGTTCTAAACATGTGGCAAAGAACAAATGGCAACCAGCCAGAAGTGCTGGGGACGCGTCATAGTCGCCGCGTGGAGCGGATCGAAGTCTTCGTCCAGCGCTCTCTTTACTGGGGTGAATTCTGAAATATGTGTTTATTTTGCCAACAGATTTCATTGCTCCTACACGCTGCATTATACCTATGTTTATAAATAAAGCAGGGTTATAACAATAAACATTTTTCGTTCGCACGAATAGATAACAAAAGAGATGTGTCAGATTTTAGATGCGTGATTGAAAATATTGCATTGGGCGTGCAGAGTGAAGGAGCCATAACAATGGTCACGTGGCGGATGGTGGTTGCCATCGGCACTACCGTTAAGTAAGTGTAATTGTACCTCTGACCTAACACGCGACACTATGTGACACTTACACGAGTGCATCTACTTACGGGTGTCTGCGCGTTAGCCTAATGGGAAGAAAACGGCCTTCATTGCTTATGAAATTTAACAGTATTAGCTACTGATGGCATGTCAGCCAAGGTGTGAAGGTCAAACTATGCTCCTACGCGACTTGCGAAATCTATTGTCCGTTGTGACCTTGAGTTGATCAAATGTTTACAACAAAACACAACCGACGACATTTCCTGCTTCATGCAGACAATGTGAACAAACACACAATAGATAATTTTCTGTCTCGGTCCTAATCTAATAGGCAGGTTGGAGGCGTGTTACATAGAAAGAAAAACGTTTTATATTTTGGCACACGATCCTACATAGACACACATTATCATAAGTATCCATTTCATGATACATCCTAAGTAGACCCTACTTGGCACCTTAGGCGAGCACGGACCGAGAACTTGACACAACACAAGACATAATTCCAACATAAACTAAGTACTGTATAATATAATCAATTTGTATACAGTTCGTGCGGCGCAAGCTTCTAGTTGTGAAATGACAAGTACGGCTGTACATTTAAAGATGTTTGTTGCTGTTTTCGAAAGCGGTAAATAATGTCTTCACCATGCTTAATTAGGTCAGTTTGAATGAACTAGCAAAGACATATTTGCATTCAGACATTTTTTAAATATATTATTAGTTGTTGTTATAACTTATCTAAAGTTGATCACTTAAATTTGGGTTTTCTATGTTACATAGATATATAGACATAGTTAAAATTAGTAAAGTTAATGTGGAGCAATAGCTTCCAGCTAGAAACATCCAGACAGGCAGTGAATAGAACCAGCAAAGATGAAGCTGTATGTGGTCGCAAGAAAACAAAGTATTACTATATCTACTACCTAACGCGTGAATAGGAGGCAATAACGACTTTCCTCGAGTCCCCTTTATAGCTGGTTTACGTTTTATAAGGATTTTCATGGATGTAGATTTAATGCGAGGAGATACCGCCGAGAGAAGACAGAATAAGACCCAATTTTTTATTTTAGCAGATAGAAATCAAACACACTTTGCCTTGTTGTGTTCTCAAATTTCTTAATTCTGAGTTACCAACTGAGTGACGGGTTCTTCTTAAAATCTAACGTTAATTTATGAAAAAACTGCGAAGTGAAATAAGTGTGCAATTACTGTATGTGTGTGGTTATTGGTCCGTGATGTACGCTGACTGCTCCTAAATGCCTTAATTTGTGTACAGGTTGCTTTGCTGAACATTAGTACTGTTGTAGGGGGTGTGTGGGGGCGAACCACAATCTTTCGCCCCCAGCCAACCTCACCTGCACGCGGTGCACCCTGCTAGATAACAAACGAGGCTCTGGCGACCGACCGATGGCGGTATATCCATCCTAAAAGGCGTAACTAAATACAATAGGCCGGTGATGGGCAGCAGCGTCACCGGTGCAACAAGTTACGCCCTGCGATCACCAACCCGCCTGCCCAGCGTGGTGATTATGGGCTGACCCCCTCCATGAGTAAGCAAAAGAAGCCACGGCCCCCAGTTCCCGGTAGTCCCGCTATTCCTGGTCATGGTGGCGACCACGGTTACGGCGGGACAGGGGGTGCTAAGAATCACCGGGTTACGGGAGGCCACCACAAAAGACTGACCCTGGCAACGTACAACGGCCGCACGTTACGGCTAGACTCGCATCTGGTACAACTTGAGGAGGAACTTGGGAAGATTAGGTGGCATATCTTAGGGTTATGTGAAGTCCGAAGAGAGGGGGAGGATACCATAATCCTGGACTCAGGTCACCTGATGTACTTCCGCGAGGGAGACCAACGATCCCAAGGTGGCGTGGGGTTTCTGGTAAACAAGTCGCTTTCTGGCAACGTTGTGGAAATTTCCAGTGTGTCGAACAGGGTAGCGTACCTCATTGTCAAGCTTACCGAGAGGTATAGCCTCAAGGTAATACAAGTGTACGCACCGACCTCGGCTCACTCAGACGATGAGGTGGAGGATATGTTCGATGACATATCGAGGGCCCTCCACTCCACTACTAAAACCCACTACAACGTTGTTATGGGTGACTTCAACGCCAAAGTGGGAGTACAAACTTGCGGCGAATCGGTAATAGGATCCCATGGATTTGGAAACAGGAATCATAGGGGGCAAATGCTCATCAACTTTCTCGAGCGGGAGGGGCTGTTTTTGATGAACTCATTTTTCGAGAAGCGGCCCCAAAGAAAGTGGACGTGGAAAAGCCCGGACGCTATGACAAAAAATGAGATCGATTTCATCATAACGGACAGGAGGCACATATTCAGAGACGTCTCAGTGCTCAATAGGTTTAACACCGGTAGCGATCACCGACTAGTCCGAGGTTCTCTGAATATCAACTTCAAGGCTGAACGTGTCCGCATGATGAAGTCCAGGCTCCGACCAACTCTGCTCCAAGTCGAGATGGGATCTGAAAAATTCCAGTCAAATCTGGAAAACCGATTTGTTGCCATGGAAACCACAAGAGACGTAAACCAGAACCTTGAAAATGTGGTTCGAATCCTCAGGAGTGAAGGTACGAGATTTTGTCAAATGCAGCGTACAGACACGAAGTCGAAGCTTTCAGAGAGGACACTAGGGTTAATGAAGGAAAGACGTGAGAACCCGCCAGTCACTTCATCGGCAAAACGGACTCTAAACCGAGAGATTAGTAAGCGTGTACGACACGACCTCCGATGCTCCAACACTCTTTTGATTGAAAGAGCAATCGAGCAGAATCGGGGGTCAAAAGTGTTTGTGAAATCTCTTGGAAGAAGCCATTTGACGAAGCTGACCACAGTAAGCGGAGAAGTCGTTGCTTCCAAGCTGGCTGTCCTTTCGGAAGTAGAAAGCTTCTATGGCGATTTGTACGCTTCGCATGCATCTCGACCTGATCCCGAAAATGAGGACCCTCGAGCCAAATTAACACGCCACTTCACCGAAGATCTGCCAGAAGTCAGCATTGACGAAATCGAGATGGCTCTTAGACAGCTGAAAAATGGAAAAGCCCCTGGAGAGGATGGCGTTACTACAGAGCTGTTAAAGGCTGGAGGTAAACCCGTATTAAAGGCGCTCCAAAAGCTTTTCAACGCTGTCCTGTTCGAAGGGAGGACTCCAGAGGCGTGGAGTAGGAGTGTGGTCGTCCTGTTCTTCAAAAAGGGAAATAAAACCATGTTGAGGAACTATCGGCCCATTTCCCTCTTGAGCCACGTCTATAAGCTGTTTTCAAGAGTCATCACGAACCGTCTTGCGCGAAGACTCGACGAATACCAGCCACCGGAGCAGGCTGGGTTTCGGAGCGGATATGGCACCATAGACCACATCCACACAGTGCGGCAGATAATACAGAAGACCGAAGAGTATAATCAGCCCCTGTGTCTAGCATTTGTGGACTATGAAAAGGCCTTTGACTCGATTGAGATCTGGTCTGTTCTGGAGTCCCTGCAGCGTTGCCAAGTAGATTGGCGGTACGTCCGAGTGTTGAGATGTCTCTACAAAGCCGCTACTATGTCCGTCCAAGTACAGGATCAGCATACAAGACCCATACCATTGCATCGAGGAGTGAGGCAAGGGGACGTTATATCCCCGAAATTATTCACTAATGCAATGGAGGACCTGTTTAAGACGCTGCACTGGAAAAGGCGCGGTATCAACATCAATGGCGAATACATCTCTCACTTGCGATTTGCAGATGACATCGTCATCATGGCAGAGACGTTGCAGGACCTACAACAGATGCTGAACGACCTGGCTGACTCGTCTGTGCGCATCGGCCTACGGATGAACTTCGACAAGACCAAGGTCATGTTCAATGAACATGTACTACCGGAACCGGTTGCGGTACACGGTGCCGTTCTCGAAGTTGTTCAAAAATATGTATACCTCGGGCAGGCTTTGCAGTTAGGTAGAAACAGCTTTGAGGACGAGGTGAACAGAAGAATCCAGCTGGGTTGGGCAGCGTTTGGGAAACTTCGTCGGGTCTTCTCATCATCGATCCCACAGTGCCTAAAGACGAAAGTCTTCAATGCGTGCGTCCTACCCGTAATGACTTACGGAGCCGAAACGTGGACACTTACGGTTCGACTGGTCCATAAGTTTAAAGTCGCTCAGCGTGCAATGGAGAGGTATATGCTCGGCGTTTCTCTAAGGGATCGCATTAGAAACGAGGTGATCCGACAAAGAACCAGGGTCATCGATGTAGCCCACAGGATTAGCAAGCTGAAGTGGCAGTGGGCTGGCCACATTTGCCGAAGAACCGATAACCGTTGGGGTAAACGAGTTCTTGAGTGGAGGCCGCGTCTCGGCAAACGTAGTGTAGGACGTCCACAGGCCAGGTGGAGCGATGATTTGCGCAAGACGGCTGGCAGGAGCTGGATGCGAGAAGCCATAGATCGAACTAAGTGGCGTGAAATTGGAGAGGCCTATGTCCAGCAGTGGACTGCGATAGGCTGATGATGATGATGAGTACTGTTGACATGCAGACCTATTATCGGTTTTCCGTAATCGACGACACGATGTGGTGTGTGATAATAGAATATATTAAACTGCAGTAGGGATTTCGTTTCTTTTAATTTAATATTAGTATAATCTTGGTTCCTACATAAATTCATTTGACGAACTGAGGTTTCTGTCTGACATAAAGGGACCTGACCAAAACCGGTGATTTGAAAGTTACTTTTACCATTTTCTACATGAATTGATTCGAGAATGTTTCTCAGTCCAGCATCATTCATTAGATTATGACGGTTCTTTTATCTGATTCATGCCAGTCATATCTGCGCTTGCGTTGATTTTTTTTTTTTTTGGTTTTTAAAAACGACAATTTCCGCCTTAGGAATATTCATCCTGTGTCGCGGGAGACTTTACGGATACATGAAACGGACACAAAGAACACCTAGACTTAGAACAATAATTTTGTCTCAATAATAGTAGAATAACTGGAATAAAATTAATTCTGTTGCTAACAAAATGATCTAATTTATTAAAAGCTCCCGTATAACTTCGATGATAGATTTATATTTTTGGCAAATAATACAAATTTGGTTGTTGATAAGCAGTTTTTAGGGTTCTGTAAAGGGTAAAACGAGGTCCTATTACTAAGACTTCGCTGCCCCGTGTCACCAGGCTTTATCTCATGCTCCGTGTGAATTGTTAGACAGTTGAAATTTTCAGCGATGATGTATTTCTGTTGCAGCTATAACAACAAATACTAAAAAATAGAATAAAATAAATATAAAAAGGGGGCGTGATTTTTTTGCTCGTTTTTGCATTGATAACGGCAAAAGGTTGACGTTTGAAATGTATAGATACTGGTAAGACTGCAACTCGCACTTGACCGATTTTTTATTTATATCTTAAAGCAACTGTACCATATTGCTTGCGACAAGATTGCAGGCGAAGCGATGTGCAGAATAGTTTTCTTTAGCAATTAAATCATACTTTTATTAGGTTTTTCATGAACAAAATGTAATGGTCATTTCATTTTTATAGTCTCGTTTACCGGTTTTGTCTTCCTTTTATATATATATATGTATATACTAGTCAAACAAAATAAGGGCCATGAATTCTTAAGGTTCCAGGGTTCATTAATGATTAGATTGAATGAATTAATTGATTTTCATTGTAAAAAGCATGAAAAAATGATGGAATAAAATGAAAAGAAAGCACCACTTTTACCATTTTTTTTTAAAGTAACGGCGATATAAAAAATTAATTTCAAAAAAATAAAGTGTTGGTAATCAACCAACATTTTGTTTTTTGTGTGTGTGGATGTTGTCACTGTGGATTTCCTCAATATCTGGTGCGCCCTTCTCGTTTTTTGATGCACTCTTGAAGCCTGGAAGGTACACTCTCCACCAGGTGTACAACTGTTTCTTGAGGAATTTGTTCCCAGCTTGTTTTCAGAGTATTTATTAGCTGTCTTTCATTGTGCACGGGTTGGTTTGTGCTTCGAACTCTGCGTTTCGGTAAATCCCACACGGTGTTCAATGGGATTGAGATCCGGACCGTTTGCAGGCCACGGCAGTACCTGTATACCAGCCTCCTCAAAAGCGCGAGCATTATCGTGCATCAGATAGAATCTTGCTCCAATTTTCTGTGCATATGGGAGCACATGGGGTCTGATGACCTTCTCGATAAAACGTTGAGCTGTAATTGTACCTTCGTTGAGAATTACCAACTCGGTTCTACCTGATATACAGATTCCTCCCCACACCAAAACATTGAGGACCCCAAATCAGTCACTTTCATGGATACAAGCATCCGAAAATCGCTCACCTTCACGCCTCCAAATCCTAATGCGACGGTCATCACTAAAAAAATTAACTTTGCACTCATCCGTAAACAAAACTGTGCTCCAATCACTCATATCGCATCCTAGATCCTAGGTAGAATCAAGTGTTTACCATAAATTATCAAAAACTATCCACTTGAAACAATTCACTTGAAATTTGACTGCCTCGGTGGCGCAGTGGTAGCGTACGCGACCGCTGTCCATGAGGTCTCTGGTTTCGAATCCTGGGTCGGACCAAATGTTTGTATGATCTGCAAATATTTATTTCGGAGTTTGGGTGTTTTCTATGTATAATATGTATGTATTTATTAAAAAAAAGTATATATGTATTAATATCAGTTATCTAGTACCCATAATACAAGCTCTACTTAGTTTGTAAAGTACTTGAAATGCTTTAAAATGTAAAACACATAAGCGTGAAACATAACGCTGACACAACAAATAAACAAAATATATTTATCTAAGTCTGTCTGACGCGGCGGCGTACTGCTCGCTAATGTTTGCTATCGTTGCACATCCCGTCAGTTTATTTTATTTAGTTAACCTTGCTTTCCATTCCTAAAACTTACAAGCAAAACAATATAATGTTTCTACAACAAGTTAAACTCAGTGACATGCACATTCTGTTATTAAAGAGCAACCAACGTTTTGGTGGTTCCAATGTACAAAACATTCAGCGCTATAGAAAATACAAATTATTTTCTAATCTAACGTAGTTTATTCATGTTTAGTAGTTGGTTTAAACGGGACAATTTAACAAACGATAATTATATATTCACGATTGAATTGGCTTCCGAATAATATTGCGTCAATGTGTACCCAACATGTCACAAGTTTAATTTTTTTGATTTTACGTTCAGTGTACATAGAGCAACACGGACCACTAAACATTTATAAGGAATAATCTGAGCTCACTTTTATAAACGCATACATTTCATTTCTCAGACTCCCTGTGACACACTTTTTACTAAATCACTCCCAAAGAAGCGAGAGAAAGGATGTTTGTATGTTGCTTGCAGGCAAATATATGACTAATTGACCAATGATGGTTCACGTAGCCCAGAGGCCTTGAATCAAGCGCTTCGACCGAGACAATTTGATTGAAAACTAGTCAAATTGCGGCAAATTGTGACGTGTGGATAGTGCTTAAGTATGACGACAACTGCTACACTATGTATACTTCAAGTCCTAAGTTTGCCTTTGACCTCCGACAACTAGTGCTTGGGTTTAAAAACATCAACAGAGCCATCGACCAGTTATGACATCACTGATCATATGAGCATAATTTATGAAAACAATTATATACACGTTAAGATGTTTAAATATCGTAAAGAACGTTTATTCTCGATGGAACGAAGGTAGTAGAAGACGGTGACGTCAGTGCGTGGGTGTATGGGTGGAAGAGTGAGCTAGAGGGAGGGAGGTGGAGGTGAGGCGACGACAACACGGTCACCTGTTGCTGCCCCGCGCTCCCGCCTCCTGGGCGCCTAGGTGGAGGATCGAAAAGACGGTGACGTCATACGAACTCATAATTGCCAACGCTAATGGAGCGGTAAATGGAGCTCCGCCATATTTATAAACAACGATCAAGTGATGAGGTGTTGAAGTATTATCTACGACCACAATCTACATATTATTGTATAGCGTAAACATCAACAATAGATTTATGGTTGTTAGTAGTACAACAGTTCTAGACACACGACTGATCATTTCTTCTAGAAAACTCGACTCCAGGAGCAGCTGGCATGAATCTATCAAGTTCCAGATGTCTAATTATATACAATTCATTCCTAGCTTTAACACTAGACCCAATCTATTATAGTTGGAAGTTGAGATTGATTAACGCAGTTGAGTACATTGATGTAGGACTCCTTAATATACCTACATCATATATAAATAATAAGCACAGCTGCTATAGACCCAAAATATTTTAGAATTAAATTACGTAATGTTCCGAAACGGCATATTTTATTTAGTGTGTTTTATTTCAAAGTTCATCGTACCGAGCACTACACGTGTTCTGTTATCTCACAAAGAACTGCCATTTCTCCCCCACACCCCGCTGGTAAAACTTGAAATGATATCAAAAGCAAGCAAGACAACCTGTTTAGTACGCATACGTTATTTATTTTACCGTCGTTGTTGTTATAACATAAAAATAATAGGACCAGTTAAGAAATTAACTTCCTGTTTGACTGATATGATAATATAAATACGTTATTTTTTTCTTTATTTTCTAGTGTCTGTGAAACCCAGTCTTTAAAAAAGCGGGGAAACGATTGATGAGTTATCGGGTTTTTACTAAACATTGAACCAGATGTGTCAAGAATAACTTAATGTATTCAGTTATTTAAAATTTTCCAGTGGACGACTCATTTGTTGGATGTACGACACCATCCCGCGCACCGCAGCCCCGATCCTTGCCGTGACATTTGTTTGCTCGCTGGCTGATTGCTATTTGGAGCGTTGCTTCACATCAACAAAGGGTGGTCTTAAAGGAATGCGTGTTTGGCATAATACGTCTTAGCAGCCTGCATTCCGTATTACTCTTTTCATTTGATTCAACTAACCCTGACGAAGAAAAGCTTAGCAGCAAGACATTATTAGGTTAATGGCATGCGTCATTAGCTAATGCAAAATAGTCAAGAGCCACAAAAGGCACTTAACTAGTTGCTCGTAAACAGATTAAACTCCTTATCTACATAATAAAGAATGGATATTAGGTAACTTTAAGTTCTTGAGCAACTGTCGTAATTTAGTGCAATAATGTAACGGCTAGGTAGCGTAATAAGGGACCATTTGTTATGTTATTGAATATAATACAATCCACAAGGAATCACTACAAGTAAAACAACTTGAAGCAGTACGCTGTGTTGGTGCGTCACAAGTCACAACACAATTGTCGTGTCTAGTTGAATCAAGGACAAGTTAATATCGACACGTGTCCAGCTCTATACAATAGCTTTTCTTTATAAACGTATTATTTTACATTATATAACGAACAGGTTAGGTACATATAAAGTGATTGGCTTTTGGGAAAAATTTGTAACATCTTTATGATTTCAAACCTGGTCAAAGATGTAAAGGAAATAAGTTAAGTGGTTCTAAATCCGAATGCAACGTTTTTTATTAACCCAGGAATTACCGTTTTTCGGCCGACTTAGGCCTGATCTTGACACGATGTCTATTTAATGACTATAAAAAGTAACGGAATCGCGGAAATATTTAGAAGATTACTTACTTATTCATAAAGTTTAAAACTATACGTCTCGATGTGTTTCTAGCCATCTTGGCTAACAATTATGTGTCTCTCCAAAAATTTAGCTAATTGATATTCAGCATGCCTTCCCGAGATGTTATGAATCGTGTTCCACTTATTAGATACTTACTTAAGTTATAAACTGTCAAGTCACGACGAACTGCCTGCACACTAAACTTACAATAAAACCCGGAACGTTCTAAAATAGTCATGAAATGTTTGTAAACATTGACGCGCAAGTTTATTTAATCTAGTAGGTAGTCGCCCAGTGGTCGGAATTCAATCATAATACCCCTTTTTTACACGTAAGTATTTTTATTTAGCTGCACTCTTGTTCCATGTGCCAAATGACATAATAATCCGTTCGAATAATTTTCGTTTTTAATAATGTTTCGATACAAAGTTTTTGCTTCACATATTAACATATAGATTACTAATTACAATTAATAACATTAAATTTGTTTCAAAACATTTATCAAGAGGAGCTTTTACCTAACAAAAGGTAATAAAAGTGGTCACTTCAGGGATAGAACATGAAATAATATCGGCGTGAGTATACATATAAGAACAACAACAATAAATAAGTGTGTTTGGACGGTCGCCGGTCTGTGGCGGTGAGCGCTTGCACAACGCTACGACCCACTTCCCACACATGTGACCCCGGGGACTGCGATAACTCTCGTACAGTACAGCACCGGGGCCACCCGCCACTGCGGATGCACAACAAACAAAACACCTACAGAGCTGATCAATTTTACTAATGTCGCTCTGTTAATTTTTTATTTTTATCTATAAATCTTTACAATATTCTAACAGTATAAAAGTCCCAGGTCAGGGTAATATTGCAAGCTGACAATATTTAACCTTAACTAGTTATCCCACAGATTACCCCCAGAGGAGCTAAGTGTAACTGTCACATGAGCGGCTTCAATGCCCCTGCTTCGTTTCTTTCTTTATTCTGTGTTTAAATTATCAGAAAAACTTATCGTGCAAACAAACCCAATAAGATGATGTAACATTGTATATGAAAATATAATGAGTAAGTAAACTTGTGTCGGTATTTAAAAATTTCCAATCATTAGACATAAATCACTATATTTATTTCTTGAAGGTATTTAACCCAAAAGTCATATTTCCCTAAATATTCCAGTGTAATTGATGCTTAAAACATTTTAGCGGATTAAACTTAAAGACTAATGAAGAAAGTTGATTGGTTGAAAATTAACGTTTTCGTTGTAAATCATTTAAAAAGATGTCAGTTATCAATCTCTTTCCCTAATTGTTTAATTTCGTTAAATAAGCAAGACCACCTATCAATCAAGATGTTAGTGGTATACGTTAAAGTAATAGCCATAATCTAGCAAAATTTTATTAAAATTTTCTACGTAATGAGATATCGAGTTATTTGTGTTAAATAACATCTAAATTAAAGCTCAATAAATAACTGTAATATTGTGCACAAACCAACTGTTATCATCAATTAATATCCCTTTAAATTACCGTCATTATTAGCACTTTTTCAATAATATAATAATACAAGATCACTGCTGGGTAAACATTACATTTGAGTTGGCGTGTGTGCGGTTTTTGCCATCGCACGCGCCGTCTTGCCCAATGCCCAACACACGTTGCTATGATGAAACATTGTTGTTTACCGAATCAACGAGTCCAGGCCGCAGTGAAGGCAGTTAGTTATCATTTAACGTATTTATATCGTATACCTCTGGTTATAAATGAACCCAAATCTTGCGATACGACAGTCGCTGATTTAATTTTTCATAACTCTGAGTGACAAAAGAGGAGGGTTTAGAAAAGGTGGAGGGTATCGGTGATTTATAGAAATAGTTTAATCGTACAAACACCACGCGTCTGTGCGCTATCGAAGCCATACATCAAGCAGCTGTAATTAGTTGCAGGTGGCAGGTACACGCGCATCTTTGGCGCCGATCCGCTACTGGCGCGGCGTGTGCGCCGATTGCACTGTAAGTAGATCAACGCTAATAGTGGAACTGCTCTAATTCAATATACATATGTATATTTATTTTATATCATTTTTGCTTTAGGTTTAGCTATGGGCACAGTAATATCAAAACGGGTGAGTGGTCCCAACTACTGAGCCAGAGGTCGCGGCTGTTCTAATCAGGATTAATAGGTTAATAATGTCGTGAAATTTGTCACTTTTAGTTGTATTTAGATCTATATGAGTAAGTTCACAGGTAACCTGGTTACCGCAGCTCAGGTTCTGATTTATTTGGGATCAGACAGCCAGGTGTGAGACGTATTAAGTTATTATTATTTTCAGAAATCAGTTGTATATTTCCACGAAGACGTGCCTTATATCTCAGCGATTGTGTTTCGTGACGCGGAAAATAAAGTAATCGCTTTCAATTCCTGCAGCGGTATAACCTATTATACTTTGTCTCTCAATTGTTCAGGATAATCGAAGTATATTAAAGTGTGTGAGTGAAGGCGCGCACACACACATACCGGTGCGCGCACGTTGCGCAATAATCTAATCAACTCTTAACACTCGCGGCGACACTCATTAGCTGTTCAGTTAATAGACTCGTTGCTTCGAACCGTGAAAATTAAATTTATTTCCGATAGTTTCTAGTCTCTCAATCGACCGCAACGATTGTGCAATTACGAATGACTTGCACGAAAACTGAGTCTCATCAAATTTATTGTTTCATTAAAATAATGCCAATAGGCCACTAGTTATTTACGATCACTTTATTTTTTAACGATTGTGAATTATTGAACAATTCCGAGAACCGGTGCAAAAGAAACTACAGTTTTTATGCATGAAGATATCAAGTTTTATCTTCATTTTCTAATGATGAATCTGTGCCAATGTTCAACATCTATGATAATGGTCCTAGCCTTTGCATGTTGATCTTTGTTGCATATGGGACCTTACAAAGAATAACAGATCTACAAAGAAGATCTGGCGACAACATTTGAAAATATTATATGAAGTCACGTAAGCAAAATCAAGAATAAATTGGGGTATCCTGAAAAAGCACAGGTCTGATGCGCTCGTAAAGGCGAGCCTTGACGAAAGGTCGGGTGATGGTAAAAAAGCTTGACAAATTACGATCGAAGCAATTAAAAGCATGTCTTTAATTAACACAAAAGGCTCGATGTGAAGAGATAAAATTAAAATATGTACGCATTTATTAATTTAATAATTGTGAATACTTATGTGGTATTTTTGCAAATGCTACAGAAATTATCAAGCTAACATATCCTGTTGAGATATGGTTGACATTAATATAGAGGTTGTCAACCAACCAACATTCAATGTGTTAAGTGTTAAAAACTTATTATGTTGCATTATAACATAATTATACGTAAAAGAAGCCGCCTAGTTTTTAACTATGGCGACAGAGACAAGATAAGCACGTAGACGTGAACGGCGAAATACGTTAAACATTTCATCGTGTCATGGTCAAACATACAAACGAAGCAAATATACATAGTCAGTACACTATTGGGGGCAAAACGACACGTTTGTTTTTAACAAGTCAGTGGTCAGACACAAACACAAATATTGATACCAAAAAACGGTTTTACTTCGTTTGGAACATAAATATATATTACTTCGCGCCAAAACGCTTTGATGACGAATCAATATTTCCTCCATCACTTTCTACATGATGGTAGGTACATTGATATTAATTATATCGTCGACAATACAGTTGAATGTAGTCACGCCAGAGGTCAGTGAAAGTAACAAAAAACAGACAACAGCGTGTAGGAATCGTGGCTAAGAGCTCTGCAAGGACTTGATTACAAGAATTCGTTAACCCATTCGCGAGCACAGCGATCTTGAGAGCTAAAAAGTACGTACTTTTAACAAATTCGTATCATCTAACATTTCGTATATATCTACGAGATTAAATGCAACCAAGTAATAAGAATTACATATATTTCAATTTTTGAACTTGCTTACTGGTGTGGTGTGTGAAAGGAAATAGAAAAAATAATTAGAGAATATTGAAATTGTTGCGGGTAGACGAAAGAAACTTCAACACTAGTAAGCTAGACAGCCTGTGACCACGGCCAGTATAGCCAGGTCGAACCAGGCAAACTAAGTCAAGCAATTCCACTATTACCGATTAAGTGATCACCTTCAATCCTGTATACTAAACTAAAATAGAGGTTTAATCTAACCTTTCAAACTGAAGTAGGCTAGAACTCTACTAGTTATTTATGTTTGCTGGTGCGATAAAGTATAATATACCGTGAATATAATTATAGCTCGACACACACGTATTACGTTTGAATCTTATTTTCAAGAAAGCTGACATCGGTCGACCTATCGTTTGACATCTCAATACCGCTTTGGAAAAGTATGAAGTTTCGTGCATATGCTTACGATAGTGGCTATTATTATGCAGTTACATCAAAAACTTCCAAGGAAAAGTTGTTTCTGTGGATCGATAAGCGCAAAGTAGTAAAGGTGATTGTAAATGGAGTAAGAGTATGTAGCGGTGGCGTGTCTCCTAGTCCAGTGACCCACGGCGTCGTGTGTCGTGAGCGGCGGAGCCAGCGCACGGTGGCGACTCGTCGGGAATATTAATTAAACGGTTGCGGTTTATTTACAAGCTCATTAACGACAAGCTCGTTGTCACACCTGTCACGTCCCTTGTCAGGGTCCGGCATGTGACCTGGGTCAATGACTTATCTGATACACGCCTCTATACGCACATCTAAGGCACTAACATATGTACGGTATATGCTCTTGTGTTGATATGAACTCGAATAGAATGCATCTATTTCTACGAAACCACGAGTGCTCAATCAACTTTCAATAATGATATTTCTGTAAGACTTTGAAAGACAGCTTTAATAATAAACCGAGACCTCATAACAAATTAGAAGTATGTCACGAGTCATGGACAAACTATAAGTAAACAGACCAGAGGGCAAATGGTTCCGGGCGCGCTAGCGAATATTAATTCTAGACTTAATGTATTGGAAGCGAAGACCCTTGAGCTCTGCAGATAACACTCAAGCTTGAAATTGATTGATTGATTCGTCGATGGAGCAGTGGTAGCGTATGCGACTGCTCGAGGTCTCGGGTTCGATTCCCGGATCGGATCAAATGTTTGTATGATCTGCAAATATTTGTTTCGGAGTTTGGGTGTTTTGTATGTATTATAAGTACGTGTTTACAAAAAAAAGTATATTATGTATTTACATTTTATCTAGTATCTATAATACAAGCTCTGCTTAGCTTGGGACTAGATGGCGATGTGTGTTAAATATCCGAAATATTTATATTTATTATTGATTAATTTGATTTAATCATTTTTTTCTTTAGAAACCGTCGTTCAATCAGTTATGAGTGATAATAAGAAATTGGCTATAATTATAACTGATAAGTGGTCAGGATTAATTAAAAGAAAAACTTAACAGACGATTTGAAACGAGCATGACGAAACGAATGGCGAAAACTCGACCGATAAAGAACGACCGCAGGCTGTTGCTCAACACACGTGTGCAAATGTTGATTGCGGAGGCGGCGCGGCCCACGGTCACCTTACAAAACAATCCACCGAGGATTGCACCGAGTTACCTCACACCGGCGCCGGCGCCGCCATACGCCTGACTGATACCGAGCTGCAGATCACTTTATTTTCCACAATACTAAACCATTGGATCCTAATAGGGGAGATAGTTCGTTTGAGACTTACAACACTGCTGCTCAGAGCCGCTAGGAGAAAATTCTCGACCCTCATCATCAACTTACCTGTAAAGAAATAAAACTATCATCAATAAAGTATTTAAAAAATAATAATACAAGCGGTTTCAAAACAGGAAACAGTTGGCCGTACGATCATATCAAATGTAAATAAAATTTCGACATAGTTAAAAATAACTGCGCAGGTAGCATGATAAACATGATTGTGGTCTGCTTTATAAATATAGTCGGTCCAAGAAGGTGGCTCCCTCGTCGATGTGCATGTTTAAGCTGTTTGTTGGTTATAAATATTGAGCAATGGAATGTTTCGCGTATGAATTAGAGCGTAAAGTGAATACGAGACGAACCAGACCAACCGAGGACGGTTCTCACGTGCTCATACACACGTCACTTCGCTGGAACTGCTAATGTTGAGTGCTAAATCATGTGATCGCTATTAAACTACTTCAATATATGTATATGCACCATAAATTGGTGTTATTAACAACAGAAATACGATCAAATTGCTATAAATCTATGTATGGTGACACAGGAAATCAATTTGAACGTTTATGGTGGACACAGTTGTTTATAAAACTTTATTTGTAGTCGTTAACCTTGGCTAAATATACATGTAACTGCCGAAGGTATTACTAAGATCATCTTCATGATAGTAAAAAGACTGTAACTTGTCGACGCTACTCTCGAGTAGTGAACACACTAACCCTAAGTGGCTGTTTCTTACTTAACGTATTTATGGTTTGCTTATCGCCGTAGCACTGACGTTTAGTCAGGCATAAAGCCGATTATGAGTACTTCTTTTTTTTGCTATTACCCGCGGTTAAATAACAACCGAGTTCCGAAACCGAAGTTGTTCAAAAAAATCTGGCCAAGCAGAGAATATAATTGTACGTGGATTTAAAAGGCAAGGTTGTTATTCATTACTATGACTAAGAACTATCCAATGATACCCCACGCTACAGAATAGCCGCGAGGAAAAAGTCACCTCACTTTAGGTGAAGTGGAAGAATCCCGAAAAATTTATTTTGTGATTTTATATTAGCACTCTTTCGATTACTAACTGTTTAGAAGGTAAGCGCAGGATGAACGGACGGACGGTCATGACGAAACTATGAGGGTTCCGAGGGAGGGAGAATACCGAGGTGAAGTGAACCTACCGTACCACTAGACAAACTAAACTTGTCAAATTTGCTTTTTTGATGTACGTACCGTATCTCCTCCGTATTTACAACTTTTCTAATATAAAATAGACCAAGTAATAATAAATATAATAAATAATTAAGCTTTATTAAATTCTGAATTGCACGCGTCTTTCATTTCGATACGAATCGTGATGCAATATTGTCGATATGTGATATTGTGGGGAGCCTGACTACCAGATAGAGCGAAGCGAACGAGCGGTCTGTGCACTTTTACCATCGTTGTAGCTGCACAAACTTGACTCAATGTCTTTGCTGGTATATACATATTAAAAAAAGTCAACAACTGTCACGTTAAGAGCACTTTATAAAATAAATGCCTCACGAGAGTCAAACAAGTCTGCATTAAGTCGTAATTTAAAAAAACTCGAAACAGAGAAAGGTACATACAACCCCTTCTGTAATAATGCAAGTTGCATACAATTAAAACTTCATGAGCCATGCTTCTGGCTGTACGTATTGGCGTGCAAGCTATGAAATAGGTGGGCCGTGCGCTCGTTCGCCATCCTACATCATAGCTGTTTTACAAACATTTATCTGATTGTAATTATTGATTTCTATTTCACAACAAAAGAAGGACAGACAAACATAGTAACATAGTTAAAATTCTAGATCTAGCTGCGGGAACATTTTATTAATATTTAAGTTACTACACATAATGGTACATAGGCAAAACTCGGGTTCGGCCAAATACAATACAATACCAACGGCTTTGTGCCTTGTAATTCAAAATTTATTGTTAATCAATTATTTTCATACATGACCATTTAAGAGGAACCGGCTTAGTATTTGTTTTTTCCTTTAGTGAAAAGTACTTTACGTACGTGCTTGAGATTTTGACAGTTTTATGTTTATACATAAGAGTAGGTAGTGTGTGTGTAATGTGTTTGGTTAAGCGGCGACCGATCATCCGATGTTGTCCAACGAGCGCGTCACATCGCGCGATCGGCCCCGAAGGTCGCGTCGTGACGCGCACGCACTATCGCAACACTATTCATAAACAATAACAATATAACGACGTGTCTCTTAACGAAACATTACAACTAAACATAGAGATATCTATAATACATCACCACTAGTGTGGTATGAATCAACATGGGAGTTTCTTTGTTTATAAAGCTTTTAAGGCTAAACAACTTTGTGGTTTCATCTGAAACTCTGCTTAAATATAAAAATACCATTAAATGGTAAAATCTGTAAGAAAGAACGCAGCGTAAACTTAAATCAGGCCAGGTACTATTCACAACGGTTTCCTAAATTGATAATGAAAACAAAATCCAAAAGCTAGGTTTTAATATTTTATACTGTCCCAGATTGAGTTCAATTTCAATTAACAGCTGCATTCGTTAAGCGCAATGACACTAGTGACCTACATCATCAGTGCAAACGTACAAATGTATTGTAAAGCGACATTATTTGTACTTATAAAATTAAGCACGAGATGCCATCGGTGCCACCGCATCGTTTAAATAAAAATATTTTCCTAATAAAGATCTGAAAATATTAGGTTAACTTTCAGTGTAGACAAGGTGTCTAACACGGCCGCCTGCAGAAGCTTCACAAATCTCAACGGCCCTCTAACGCATAAAGGAGATATAACCGACACCTCTGAAGAAGTGCTGGCCGAACGAATGACAGGAGCTATTCCAGGCAATTTTATAAATGAACCTCCGGACTCCGGATCAGCACAGGTCCCGTCTGAAAGTTCATGAATTATTTGCTTAGAGGCTTAACTTGCGTCTCGGACTGAAATCATCTAAGTAACATAGTAATATTTACCGTAACTTGCACTTTTACCATTAGTGAGCATTTTCTATATGTATAGTATTATATTATGACGATTTTTTTTATTTACATGTCTTTAAATATTGTTAACTATGTTTACATGGGGTTAAACACAGTGAAATTTTTCTTGTGGATTTCCTATTTTTGATGGAAATTTTCAATTACTATGGGATTAATAATAAAAATAAACATTTACAATACACAGTGTACACAATATCTTGTAATGAGAAGATTAATAAACTGTAAACAGTATTTTATAAGGAAATAATAAAGATAAATTATTTCCGTAGTATGACACCATACACACCTTTAGTAAATTAGATTTTAGCCGCGAATAAATTTACAAAAACATACTTTTGTTTAATTTGAACATATATTTCTACATCCTCAGAATTTAAATCTTGAAAAATATTATTTTAATGTACCTAGACCCCTAATTATTCTATGGCCAATCGCACATCACGATCACACTTGGTGGGCTCGGTGGTTACGATGATCAAATAATTGTACCTCGATAAATGGCGTGCACGTTGATTTATCTAGCTGATGATGATGATTCAAAGCAGTATTTAGTAGTAAGTGAAATTTATGAAATGAGACCAAGTCGGCTAGATCAGATTGGCGACACCGCGGCCTCTGGCTGACTAAGGCAAACTGTTTAAAACAGTTTTGTGGACCTATGTTTTTAGATTAAGATTTAACTGATGTGAACAATATATTTTATATAAAATAAAAAGCACCAGGCCGACAGACTCGCTAAACGGTTGGGAAGCCGCACCGATAAAGGTTACTGATACATGACCACTATCTGTAAACAATAATAATTTAGCATGACGAATGGTAAACACGTCGACAGCTGCGCTTTGTCGCAATTCGGAGAATTTGATATCAGGCGAGGCGGTGGCGGGCCGGCAGCTCGAGTCAGGCCACCGACATACGATGCTACGTGCTGGCCTGAGCCCGTGCACACTAACTAATGTTAACTTACTGCAGTATTATCTAACACTATTACGTAAAAAATTAAATGGTTGCACCGACTTTGACAGGACTTTCACCGTCAGATAGTTGATGATATAAGGAGTAACATATGCTCCTTTTTTCAGACTATCTTTTCTCAGCGGCGCGGTTGTTGTTTTACAGCAAGTAATACGGGGCTCAGCTAATTTTGCATAAATATCACTTCTTTTGAGGTTTACTATTTTTAAGAAGTGCAATATTTCCATAATAAAAAAAAACAATATTTAAAAAACATTTTACTTTACTTCGAAGCATTCTGTATAAACGAACATTTCAACAAAGGAAATTTGATACCACCATCCTGTCATGTTCAATAGTTTACAGTAAAAGTAATGCAGGTATTTGTTGAAGGATGCAGAAATCGAAAGATCACTAAGGTCTCGACTGACATCTCACCTTCTTTCAATATTAGAAAGCCTTTTAGGTTATTTTAAGTAATAAAAGAATAGTATTTGCAATTTTGTACGGAAAGAATACAATACTAAATAAAAATAAACAAAAAATTATTATTTGTTAGTTCGACTCTAATTTTCGAGCAACTCCGCAATGCACGCAAAGGCCATTCCCCACATCTTACTGTTAGTTATAATTAGTTACATATTTTATATTATACGCTAAATTATTCAAAGCTTAGCTGTGGATCAAAATGGAACAATAAAAAGCCGTATCATTTAACGTACCTCAACAGCGAGGGATACACATCATCAACAGCGTTTAATAGACCACTGCTGGACACATACATTATATGAACCTCGATTAATTTAAAAAGTTATTAATTGCAATATTTTATTCATTCATTATTGACCTTGTACATATTCACACAAAACTAACGTTTGCTCGAGACCTTGCACACACACTCAACCATGGACAGCGGTTGATGTAACTTTTGCTCGCCGCTTGGATGGAATGAAACGTATCCTTGTCAATTAACGAGAAGAAATCAATAATGATCGGATAGCCGGAGAACAAACATGTTATTAACTGACTTGACTGACTTTTATATAGGAAAATTTAGCGCATACTTTATTTTAACATTATATCTACTAGAGACAGGCCTGCATCAAATAATCTATCTATTTTTCAATATCTTTTTAATTTATCAAGCTCTGTTTAACAAGTACAAATATGTTTAAAGGCAACGAATACAGTCTAATTTTGGTCCCGCTACGTACGATCTTTTAAAATCATGAAATGAATGCTACAAAGAAAAAAATAAGAACAATGAGTGCAAATTACGGCTATATTTCTTTATGATAGAGTCGTTAAATGCTTCCTCAGAGTGATAAACTGCTCTCGGCTGAACACTGGCAAATCCATTTACTATATCACTATTATAGCCTCACAATACCTCAAAAATATTGTAAATGTACCGATAATATGCATCATAATTAGATCTTAGGTAAAATATGTTATTACCGTTGAGAATGGACTAAATATGCAAATGCATATAATCCGGTCCCTGTATGTAACAAACTTTGTTATACTTATTACGTGATTTAATCATTGTTCAGTTTCTTGATCCTCTATCTGACATCAATTTATCATTAAATCATCTACATACATTATGTAAGCGCATATTGCTATTCCAAATGCAGTGGCCATTATCAATATGTCTGACTCCTTTAGTGCCGGTAACTGTGCAGTGTTGACGAACAGATACCAATTTACAAGGCGTGCGTACACGAAGTGTAACAGTGTGTCAAGTGCAGATAGGAACGGGCCGGCTCGACGCAATATTGACACCCCAACGCCACCCTGCGGCCGTAGACCAAACAACCGTGTCAGTAGCACTTACACTCAATAAGTCTATCCTTGTTGCTACGTCGTTACATCTCACTACTGTACACTGTCGTTAAATTAACTATTATATGCCAACACTACGACACGTCCCAATAATGACATGGAGTTTTAAGGTATCTGGGTGTGTGTCATATCATAAGGATGTAACGGTTTCTAAAACATCCATATTGAATGTACTGCTTCTGCTTCACTCTTACTTATATGATCACATATATACGTAAATACACGGCTGTTTATTATTAAAGTTTATACTAAAATATATAGTTAATTGTTTAAACTGTGAACAAAGAAACCTCAGTTAAATCACACAGTCTAATTGACACACATAGGCATACAATTAATCTTGTATGATAAATTAAACGAACACGGTCATAGTGGCAACACTAGGTAAATGTGAGTGTGTTGTCATACTGTCAATGTTTGGCTCCAATGCACGCAGAATTGTTATTGTGATTGTACTCCGGCGCACTTTCACTTGTTTGTACCCGCCCGCGCTCGTCGCGCTGCGTCACCCCCCTCTTGTACCGTCGGAGCGCTGCTGCGCCGCGGTGCCGCGCTCGTGTCAACCAGTCACGATGTTTGTTTCCACCTCAACGTATTTAATTTTATTATTTACCAGAAGGAAGAAATCCACTTCAAAATGTTAACGTCGTAAAGACACCGATCCAAAGATCGGTGTATTTTTTTTCTAAATGCAGATTTAAAATATAAATTATTTTGGTAGGGCCTATCTATATAGACCTACGTAGTAACAATATAATTAAATGGTTATTTTAAACAACAACGACTACTTGGTTAATTTTTTATTGGTAATACATATACATCTACGACCTTAGAGGGGTTATAAAGACATTCGTTCTGTAACCCGGCCTGGGATTGGCCAATTTAAATATATCACTTAGTTTAGAGTAGGTAATTGACTAGAAAGTTTGGCAGGAACTCGTTCTGACGAGATTAGCCATAATCCTTTTCAGAGGTTACGCTTATGGGTCAAAGGTGGACGTCTGGGCAGACAGAGATAATATGCGTCTTAACCATAGCAGAAGCCGAATCGATAAATATTTTAAACTAACTGAACTGCTCTAATCCAGAAAGAAAAGTTACGAGTGAAACCATTTATAACCTACTACTTTTAGTGGGGCCTCTTACAATTATATGGCAATGTATCAGCTAACCAAACGTTTGTGGCGACTTTTGAAGTGGCGGAACACTACCGTACACTACCCACTATTGTCTCAGATAAAGCAACCAACGGAGAACATTAAAAGGTAGCTAAGTGGAGAACTACTTGTAAAATTATTCCAGTTAAAGCGAGCATGAAATATATTCGTACTTTAATTTATAAATAGTTGCTTTAACAAATTAGGAACGATGTTAATTGGTGAAACGGGAGAAATTTTGTAAGGGTTTAATATTTTACGCACTAAACTCTCTCGATTTAAGAATGTTATCGGTAATTCGATTCGGAAGACATTTAGACATAGAAGAGAGCAGATGGTCACGAGAAAATACTAAATGTATTGGGAGCGTAACCGATCAACGGTCACGGGTGACTTGAATCCAATATTTTAAAACCAACCATTGAAACTAGGCGGTGTTACGGATTTGTTGAATTCCCTGGTAAGTAATTCGATTACCCGAAGCCAAAAAGACCTTAATCTGATACTATTTACGCGATGTGCACACAATGCGCTAAATGAACTTAATCCTCTTTAAATTTTATTTTATTTATTTGTACAGTCAACCTTAGGGTGTTGTAGAAATCTTGTGAGGTAGGCGCACGTAGGTGGAAGGGAACGGAGACTTCACCTAGTAATTCAATACTGATCGCTCACGAAGAACAGAGGCAAAGACATTGTTGAGAGGTCGGTGGGCTGCCTGCAGCTGAAATTATGTACAGTCGAATAATTCTCCTAACCTTTAGACCACCGCCAATGAGCATGCAAAATTTAATATCTCATTTGTCTTTTAATTCATCTCTTTGTAACGGGAACGCTGTGTCGATAACCTTTTGGATAAATGTACTCAAATATAACACAAGTTTATTTTAAATGGCATCCATTCACAAGACTTATCAAAATATTTCGATTATAATTATAATGATTTCGATTCAATGCATTATCGATAAATTTGTTGAAAACCAAATGTCATCTTTTGGATGGTTTAAAATGATCGTTATTAATGTGCGACATAACATACTTTTCTAGAAGTACTTACGAGATTATAATGTTTAGCAAACGAACATTTAACTGCCTCAGTGGCGCAGTGGGAGCGTACGCGCCTGCTGTCTATGAGGTCGCGGGTTCGAATCCTTGGTCGGCCAAATGTTTGTATGATCTGCAAATATTTGTTTCGGAGAGATTTCTATGTATAATATGTAAGTATTTACAAAAAAAAGTATTTATTTATTCATAACAGTTTCTAGTACCCATAATACAAGCTCCGCTTAGTTCGGGACTAGATGGCGTGGTGTGTTAGATGTCCGAAATATTAAATATTGTTATAGACAATCAAAAGTTTGACGTAGTTTTAGAAGACAGCGCTTAAATATAATAAACATTAGTAGTGTATCCAGAGTGCGTGGCAGTGACGAGTACAGATAATATCGCGAATTGACCTTAATCGTTATTGACATTTATTCATGTTATGTAACAGTTGTCAAAATATATTGCACCATTAAAAAAAGGCACAAGACGGAGTGAGGCGAGAGGCAGGAAGCGCAGTCATGTTGTATGTAGAGCGAGAACGCTCGCAAGAATACGTTGGGTGCCGGCGAGGGCGCGGTTAGCCTCATTTTTTTTTTACGTGTGTAATCCCCTCGGGCCTTCACCCCACCGGGGTTTGCGGCGGGGCGGTGTGTCGGAATCGAACCGACTAAAACCACACGGTGTGCCACTCTGCGCCTGAGACGGGAGAGATCCGGGAACCGCTTTCTTACGCCATCCGGACCCCTCCCAGCTTTACCCGCACTGAAGCGGGCACCGTCTCTAGATGTTAAATCCTCTCAATTTAGGCGAGGTACGGCACACGCGTAACGTCGCCCCGTCGCGGCTGGCCTGTGAAGCGGATGTTGGGGAAAACCCGTCCCGACCATCCGCGGCCACACTCAGGACGGCATGAGGCGCTGGTAGGCGCGCCTCCGCCGCCCAGTTCACCGGCGGCGGATCGGGTCCGAGTGGAGATCGTCCTCCCGGGCCTTCTCCGCCGCCTCCTTCTGCGAGATGACTTCCTCGCAGAAGGTCGCGACCGCGGTAAATCGCGGTCAGCCTCTGCCGCAACCTGTCTATTCAAGTTGTGGTCACAAAGAAAAAGTTTTTTTTTTAATTGTACGTAACATTCATGTATATTACTAATAATTAATATAAAACCATTAAAAATACATAAAGTTTATTCGAAGCGAATTAGAACTCCATTGGCTGCAATGCAGTCCTTTAAACGTTGAGGCCTGTTAGCAATAGCAGCACACACTCTTTCTATGGGAAAATTATTTACTGCTAATCGTATGGATTGTTTTAGGGACCCCAAATTATCATGGCGTTTAGAGCAAACTTTACTATCTAAAACTGACAATAAATAGTAATACAGTGGATTAAGATCAGGATTGAATGACTACCAGTCTTCAGCTCTGATAAAGTCCGGAACGTTCGTTTCTAACCAAGATTGGGTGGATCGACATTTATGGACTAACAAAGAGTCTTGCTGAAAGAACCATTCATGGTTATTGAAAATGGTGTTGTTAAGGGGCTTAACTACCTTCTCAAGATTAGTATTTTGATACACTTGTGCCGATGTTTTGATACCGTTTTCACAAAATATGGCTCAGTCACTCCTTCATGGCTAACACTCTACCAAACCATCACTGAAGTCGGATAATGCTATGTTGATAACTTGGAAAGCTTTTCAGAGCTTTCAGCATAAATACGATCATTTTGTTTGTTAAAATATTGCTCGATTGTAAAAAAAATGTCATCTGTAAACATTTTTCTGTGAGCTCCCGTTGCGCACCACTTAAGTAGTTGTATTAATCTTACGAGCCTATTCTATTCAAATTATCAGTTAAGAAATGACCAGTATTAGCTGCAAGTCCTAAGTCATCTTTTAAATTACGCGGCATAGTTCTAGGTGCTATCTTCACCTCCCGAGATAAAATCTTTTGCTTTAGAACAGGATTTCTTCCCCTTACTGCTTTGATTGTCTTTTTCGTACAAACACTACGTTGACGGCCAGACCTTTTTCTGTCACAAACAGAGGAGGTTTCATCCTACCTATCAATAGCCCGATTCATAACCACTTGACTAATATCAAGCGTATGGAGGATTTTAAACTAATTTACCTTGTTTATGTAATTCAATCACAGCGATTCGGTTCTCTTTATCACCCCACTCCCATTTTAATATCACAAAAAAATTACAATATGTTGACGCGAATAAGAAAACACAATGAACAATCGTATGAAAATGACAGATTCCAAATTCAAGTAATTTTTTGTTTATTTTAATTGTGACAGTATTTATGGTCAGACTATACGCACCAAAATTCATAAAACCCTTCACGCGTGGGTAAAGCCTCGAATGGAATTATTCCATTTGCTTGTACAACTAGTGCGACCTACTCGCAATTAACACTTAGGTATATTGTAAACATGATTGAACATTTATGTAAATATAAATAACTATAATTTTGATGACATCACGGCGCGTGTCCACACACTCGGTTATTCAATTGTTGCTGAGGCGATATTTGTTGTTGACATGAGTTGTTGTAATGGTATACATACATTATGTAGGTATAGAGCTAGTTTCCTATGATTATAATAAATTGTTTAGTAGTCTTAGGACGAATTATAAAATATAACATTGAAAAACTTAATTCTTGCAAGTCCAATGCCTTCAATGCTTTTATTTAGCATATGTCATAAGTATCATAAGATTTGACAACAGTTCGATATAATACAAATCTCTTCAGAACATACCCTTGCAAAGAAGAACTGATATGATTTGACGGTGTGCTACTGTGCTAAAATACACGAGGATACAGGAAAGATGAAAAGAGGAACAGGGAAGTAAGTGACAGCAACAGTGATAATGTCTTACGTCATCGATGAATTTAGAATGGTAAACCTTTTCTCTCAGTAATTAATGTTTATCCTGAAATCAATCATACACATATATAAAAAACCTTTTACAATGAAGAAGTTATTCAATCTGGTGTGCGCAAGAGCAACAATAAATGACAATAAAGCTGGAAGAGTAAGTACCACTTTGCGACGCCTCGTGCCTCTCAATTTACTCTTGTCGTGATTGCTCTCAGGTTAGTAGCAACTCGTTGTATCTTCAATTTGAAGCATATTCTATAACCATTCGTGTTATTATTTTGTGTCTAAAGGCCACCATATTCGGCAGTATTTTAATTTGAGGTTAATGAACCCTCTGAAACTAAAAATTTTACTTTAAAGGACTCTCAGAAACTTAAAATGGACTCAATTCCCCGTGATTAGTGTAGACTGTAGACGAGTAAAAACGTCAAATAGATCTTAAACATAATAATGGAGCACTGCTCATTTCTCGATATTGTGTCTGGAGGCATGGCGGTTGAGTGGTGGCCAGGTATGCGCTCTCGCTGAAGCGGCGTCGCGCTCGTCTTGTACGGACGTTCCAGCACACTGCACGCGCGCAGTCCAGCTCCAATAAGGCACGTGGTCAGCCAATCGTAAATATTATCTGTTATTTTCAACATTTTTGAAGTTTATTTTAAAAAAATACAGAGCCCGACACTCAGATATTCCTAAAACATGGAATGCTGTAAAAACTTTAGAACTGCTAGACTTAAAACAGAAAGAGTTTGTGTTCTAGTGGAGTTTGACTAGAGATGATAGCCAGTCACCACAAAACAAAACAAAATGAAATAAAGTGAAACATTTGGGGAAAACGATTATCTACTAGTACTAAATTACTAATTAAGTTAATACAAATCTGAACAAATTTACTTAAAAACCTTGCCTCGCCAAAATATTTCATAAGGCAGACAATGGTATAGAACCTAAAAAGTGGCTAAATTATTGTCAATTTCATTAAAATTAAAATATAGCACAAAGACACTATGGATACAAACTCCATGAGGGTCACTGGGGCTCCATTGTCTGTAGACCTTTCGTTTTGACAGTGTGTTGTTGAGTGGGAACGTAACTAAGTGTGGGTTGGTGTGCGGGACAAAGGCGGACCCGCAACGTTCAAGTACAGTAGTGAGCGATATCCGTAGGAAAGGCGCACGCCGTATCGGGGCCGGGCGGCGCTGATCCCGTTACAACTGTACCGCTCTCCGTGCCGCTCATGCACTCGGTGCGCGCTCACAATAGCGCACTATCTCACCTGACGACACTTTTGTGTTAACAACTTCACACATACTATATATTTAGTGTCCAAGTCGCACAACGCGAGTTGTTGAATGTTGTATAAGAAACCACATTGAGGTAACTCGGTAGAACAACCAACATTTAACAGCTACAAAGAATACTACTTGAATTACTACTTTAAGTTAAAGTTTTTGACTTATGAGGAGCGATTTATCTATAAACAATTAAAATAATGAATATCATTGATGTTCTTTTTCCTATATCTCAATATACTAATGGGTGTCTTGAACAAGTAAAAATATTGAACCAGTCGTCGTACTTGCCTACTGTTATTTAATTTAATTACTGAATCGTTTAGGAGTGATCTGCTAATCTGAACGTGTAATAAAATTGTAAGAGGTAAATAGAAATAACAGAACTCGAAGATCAAAGTTTTTAGAATTTTAGTCTGTTTATCTGTGTGCTTGTGCGCGCTAAACCCAGAAGCGGCTGAACCTATTAGGATGCAATTTTCTGTTGTGTTGTGGTAAACTTCACTTAACATTTTTGGCTCGTTTTATTTCAATTAGTTAACAAACAAAAAAGTTTAAAAAATCACCGCGCTAACGGACATACCCACACGGAGCCGCAGGCACAAGCGAGTCAGCAGTATACATGCTTTCATAAAGTAATGTGTCTGTATCTGTAAATACATATCATGTAATGTGAGTCCATGAGCTGGCCCTTAGACCAGACTTGTAATATATTCTCACATCTATGGAGGCTTGTTGTTAGCAACTTGATCACATATTTGTATTAACCATAATTATGTCTGTAAGTAAGCCTTCTTCAAAAATTAATAAAAACACATCAATGTACTCGAAAATTCAGATCAATACGCTGCTTAAATACTTATTACAAGAGGTTGGTTTATAACATCTATAACCAAGTTGAGCAACATTTCTTTCACGTACAAAAATTTAAATAATAATCACATCCACGGGCTTTAATGAAAACCACAAACAGCATGTCACGCGAAGTTAGTTCCGTTTAGCTAATATTATCACTTGCTCGGAGCAGCTCGGCCGAGCTCAGTGGTTATAGGAATCAATTAGCGGATGGACACGAAACGTGCAAATAGTCGATAATAATTTCGCAAATCATAACTATGTCAATAACAAGGTGTTCTAACGTAAACACGCTCCCGTTTGTCGAGTCGGCCGTTCACTCGCCGAGAACAAATACACATTGTGTAAAGTTCACAAACAGAAACCGCAGTAAGATTGAGATGTATATGAATATCATTATACAGTTATTTATCTCAACAATGTTCACGTTAGGTTCATAATGTACACGGAGGGGACTGAAACTGGTTCAAAAGTTATAGTAGTTAATACATGCAGATGGCGTGTCAGGAGGTTAATGGCGCTAAAATACATTAATATGTATTCTTTGGACGTCGCCATTGAACATTGCTTTCTAGTTTGGTCTTCATACAAACTTGTTCTACTTGTTTCTTCTTGCTTGTGTTGTTTAAAACGCTATCGTCATCACAGCGCAGGTGAAGTTACGTCTATTACTACAGAAGCCTTAACCCATTTTTTATCGCCATGGGTGCATTGTTTGTCAAAGTAGTGGTCGAATATGTATTATACCTTGACACCGAAATCATTACAGCAATGGATGTTATTAAGAGGGTGATACTTACGGTCGCCGCACGACGCTGTTATGTTGGCGAGACTAAATCAAGCCATTAATACAAAAGGTCAATGCATGGAAACCACAATTCGTTCATTATGTTTAGGTTACACTCTGAACGAAGTAGAAAACACATTTCGCTTAACGACTTCGGGACATCAGAAATTATAAAAACATTCATAATTATTTAGCCGCTCACCTGACCGTCTAAGTGTAGTTAGTGTACTGTAAAAGCAAAGTATATCAAGATATAAGTAGGCGTATCTAATGACGGGAAGTGTAAGGTAATGAGATGAACGACAATCTGAAATGATTTCTTGCTCGGTGAACGTGTGCGTATATCAGCGCTCTAATGAGCCAGAGGACGAGTGTCACGCCGTTTGCCCGTTTTACTGTTTCCGCTGACAACTACTTTAAGCTAGAATGGTGTCAAATGTTAAAACGCCGTTACTCTGTCAAATTCCACCACGGATAATTGCTGTGTTCTTGGTATACTATTGTCACTATTGATAATGTACACCTTTGAGGTCGCATTTGGGAATATGTTATATAATCCTTGTATAAATGTGTATCAACACATTTATACAAGGATTACCTAACCGTTTGAGGAAACATAGTTACATAAAAGGTAACATTCTACGGAAATTCTCAGTGGTGGGCAATAAGGTCCAATTGAAATAGAACGTTAAAGAAAATAATTGTTGTACCCATTGACACAATAACCACTGTGTCAAGGGGTACAAGATAAACCAGTTATGTGGGTCGCCAATAATAGGCGCTTAGTTCACTGCAGCCTATGCGCCGACATCGCGTTACTACTCTACAACTAAACATTCGCACGCAAACTTTCTCAAAGAGGAGCCTGATAGTCTTTACTAGTCACTTGTTTAGAACATGCAGCAGTGCAGTCATGTCAGCAGCGGTCGTACAATATTGATTTGATGGTCTCTTGGAATAATAATAAGCTTCCCGAACAGTTGATCAAACCCATTATGAGCAAATACTTAAATATAGAATAGATTTTTAGAAGTAAGAAAGTTTAATTTAGTTTTTCTGCATTGCGGCGGTTAAGCGATTGGCATAGCGGTTAAAGTTCAGCGCCAGTGTTGTTAGGATGACCCTGCAAACCTGATGGTGCCGTCTAGCAGTACTACTCTACTTACCACCAATTAGTAAAGCATATGTGATGTAGAGCTACTATAGGAGCACTTGTAACATGTGGTGTCCATTGTGTCTGAATGTAATCCGCACTAATTAGCGGCGGGCTCAAGTGCGGATGTCGAACAAAGCGACGACACGTATTACACTTTACTGTGATAGGAACGGCGATCAGTTTCACTAGTTACTTAACTAGCTGTTCAAATTCATTGTAATCACTTACCGGCTAATGAACTTGAGCTGATAAATGGTTTGTCCACGACGGAAACCCATTTGTATAATATTTATGTGAATGTACTGTTTGCTTTACTTGTCCGAATTATTCCTTAATTGACTGTATTATCTATTTTGAGATAAGTTTAGACTAGTTTATTATGCAAACGAAGTACTGAGAATGGGTATCATCAATGGTTTCTTAGTTAGTTGTAATGGTAATTCATTGCGAAACAAGCTTACATCATTATTTTTGTAAGCTGACCTATAAGGAGGACACTTCAACACAGAGGGAAATCAGAACCCATCAATGCATTGTTACTGCTATTAATTACCAAACATAGACCCACACAATTAACTGCTTAACAAATAAGTGTACACTTGTTATTTAAAAGTGATCGTTTTGAAAATTAATTTTTGCACTTGTTTTGATTGTTAATACAATAAATACTAGATAACAACATATGGCCTTGATATCATCTTTAGTTGGGAGATTTATGAATTCAATGTGTAAGTATCATTTTAAGCATACGGACGCCACAGCTAGCGCAACTGAGTTTGAGATCATCGACGTCCACTTTGAACGTTACATTTTTACTAAACGCGGAAACGCCCTCAGCTATGGGGTGAAACGACAATGCCATGTGCAAGTTGAGTCGTTCCGTTCACTTCACGCACCATGAACTGTTTGTGAAATAAAAAAACATCGTTCTATAGATCACAGCGCGATAGTAGCAATCATTTTTCCACCTGCCCATAAAAGAAATAAAAACAGAGGCTTCTAATACAGGTAAGGACATTTAACAAAGGATTTAGGCACTCCAAAATCTACGTTTAGCATTCAAAGAAGTCGCTTGCTTAACTCTAAATAGCTCATTTATACAATCATTGGAGATTGCAAAACAAAATTTTGAGTCAAAAAATGAGAATCACCCTAAAAATTGTTTTAGGTACATTTACGATACATTACGTAAGGCGTACACAATGATCTCAGGGTGAAAATTCTTGCATGAGCTGGATGTTGAAGGCACACAAGCCTAATCCTTCATCAAAGTGAACTGCAATTGCAGTACTATGACGTATTGACTCATTCGGTTTTACGTTTAATGGTTGTTTATGTTATCAACTATAATTCCTATGGTCTGAAAATGATCGATGGTTTCCTGATAACTGACTCGAGCTAGCCAACCGTAAAATGGACGCAGTATCATAATAAATTTGAACCATTTGCAGACATTATTCACGGTGAAATGGCAGAAGTCAAGGTCATCAATCAACTGGAAAAATACTTGAAACAACTAACATTGACCAAATCTAAAAAAAACGCATCCAATATAAAATGAAACCTTTAAAAACCAGCCGTTAGCAAAACATAGATTTAATTGAAACTTGTAGTAATTGATAGTCTCTGCAATATCAGTAAAACATTGAAGCAAATATTTAAGGTTGGCCGTGTTGTGTCAAGTATGAATTCAGGACCAATCAACGTTTTTTGACGCTCGTATAATATTGAAGGAATAGGTGGTTTATCAATTGACAAATACCCTCAAGGAAATTTATATGTTTTCGTTGACGTACACATACGACTATAATGCATTGAGCTGTTACTTTTATCACAATGAAACGAATAATATGTCAAAAAAATATCCACTTGATTAACTGTAAATATGAAAAGGTCGTCGTACTGGACGACAGGTGTTTACATGACAAAAATTGCAAACACGTTAAAAAGTACCTAATACTTTTAAGGATGTAAATAAGAATCTATTTTTTTTAATTAATCAGTCAGTAGAAACACGTAGGAATTATAAAGAACCGCGTTTAAACATCATGAATACAACAGATAGTTAACTGAGAGTTAAAAAATGTAAGGTATACATAAGACAAACGTGGAAAAGGGTAAATAATGATGTTCCTAACAAAAGGCTAACGAGACGGTTCGAACAGCTGGTCAAAGACCGTTGCTGAATAGATAATTTTAATACGACACAATATAATAATGTACTGGTATTAGCAGCACTTGCCCGACGCTAGTGTGTTAGGTGGCTTCACTCCTGTAATGGGTGAGACTATAGAAAGAGGGACGGCGAAGCAATTTGTCGCGTCTGGGTATCTGAAAGCATGTTTTTAATTATCGCAGATGCCCGTTGTGGCTTACTATCAATCGATTGGAGAAACTTCCATATTTATAATGACGTTAAGAAAGCATGGGCTGGCAAATCGTACTTATTAGAAATATTTACTGATAAATAATCAATATGCTACACACATTTGAGTAAAAAAAAGCGTTCACAATACTAAACTATAAGCGAACAATATTTTGCTGATATATTAACTTGAAGTACCTGTTTACAAAAGATACATATAATAACGCCTTTTATCCCTGAAGGGCTAGACAAAGATATATTAAAACGCCCACCTAAAATTTCGTTAAATATATGAATATATCATTAATATAAATATTCTTAAATATTGGCTTCTGTCTCAGTCAATAGTGTTAGATAAGTATGTAGTAGGTTTTCATGCAAGTACAGATCCCATCAGAAACTCACCTTTTCTCTTTTCGACTTATACGAATATATGTACCTAATAGAGGTCAAGGAGACGGAAGGTAATAATGGGTTGTCGTCCTCTATCATTGCGAGTCTAGTTTTTAAATTCAGCTCATAAACGAACTAGTTTAAAGGGTGCAATATTGATTGTGTCGATTTATAAACTTTCTCAGAAGTATACTGCAATAGAGTCAGTTATTAAGGTCATGATCAGGTATTGAATTCTTCTTTCAAACAAGTAATCTCAGTGTTGCGTCAACGTTTATAGCCCTGCAGATTGGACTCTCAGCTTTTTGTGGATATTTTTGGTGTGAAGATTGCGAGTCCGTTGTGCTTTCTATGTTCCGTGGTCACCACTCTAGTTCTTTGTTCCTAATTTCCGTTTTTCCTATATTTAAAATTATAATTTTGACTTAAAATTAATTCTAAATGGTTGTTATTTTATCGGTACCATAAACATGGTTAGTTTCACCGTTTTTCCTGTTACTTGTTGTTTCACTTGCAAACATCAAGGCGATTGGCGATTGGTTTGAGATTTCACTTTAAATATTTCTTGTCTGGTAAAACTTTGAAGATTTTTCATGCGACCTATATTAAGTAGAGAGGCCATGTCTCAAAGCCGTACCAGTGATGACGTGGTAAAGATTCTATACGTAATCATTGGGATAAATCAGATGAGAAAATCGTGCGTAACCATTGACGTACAAAATATGGAACTGTATCGGTGGTCGGTCGTTCAACGCGCGTAACTGTGCGTATACGATAATATTTATTTACTGTAACAATACCTCTTACCAACACTTATCAGTACTTTTACCTAGGTATATCGCATATTGGACTCTTAACTGTCGTTAAAATGGTAATGTCGTCTATTATCTTGTCTATCACTTATACGAACTAAATCTGCCTGCGGCGGCAAAGCATCTCCACGCCAAATTTTCATTGAAATCAGTGCAGCGGAAGTCGGAAGCATCTGCAAACACTCCTATTTGTGTACCAGTTGTGTGCCACAAACCAAATCTTTAAGCGCAAAGTCGAGGAAGTTTGTTGGAGTGAAGACTGGATATAACATGTTGATGGTTGCAATATGCGATGGACTAAAACGTTACTTTATTTATTATATTTTAAGGAATTGTTAAAAACTGGCTTTAGTTTGATACGGTTTCTTTTGATTACTTTTAGATAAATCGACAAAACGACTTAAACAAGTCGGCGCAAGTGCAAACCATTTTTAAGAAAACAGTTAAGCTAAACAGTTATTTGTTATGTACAATGATACAGTAAAAAAACGTCCCCAATCAACTGATGATCTGTGGCAATATCTTGCACCATCTGTGACTGGATGCCGATACCGTTAAAGTAACGTTGCACCTTCGCGCGGTTGTGACACCATATGTTGTAACCTCTGCCTGGCGTGTGCTCCTACCCTTGCTACAATGTATTAACATTGTTCGAGAGGTTTTACTTACGCGACAAGTCCACCGAGGAAAGCGACGGGTCCACCGCCGATGAGTCTGATCTTCCTGTGGCAGGAATCGAAAAGCGAGAGCCTCGCGTGTGGAGGCGGCGGCAGGCCGACCATGCCGCCGGTCGTAGCAGAACGTAACATCACGTCACATGCCCTGGAGACACTCACTGTGTGGGCCTGTTCCTCGGGCCGAACTGAACACAACACTAGCCGGGCGCGAGTGCGTGGTACACAACAGCTGAGAGCGTGTCGGCTCCACCGACCATCGCAACACACGTCAAGTGGCACGCGGCCTGCGCGAGACTGTCCCGAGTGCACGAGAGTCGCCGGCACCGCGCCCCTCGCACCCTCCGCGGCGCCCTACCCCACTCCTGATACATCTGACGTGACTTTGAAACAGCGGTCTATTGATTCATTTTTACCTTTTTTTTTTGCTTTTACGGCTACTACTTTTTGTTTTCTTTCTGCATGTTAATTTGCCTTAATTGATGATAAGAAATTGAAATGATTTATTTCATCTGAACCATGTCGTTTAAAAAAAAAAAATATGACTGTCATTTAAGATTCTCCTCGTACATTCGCAGTTTTTTCTAAGGACAAAGGATTTTGACTCTCGTTAGTGAATGAAGTTAGATACCTACAGTGAAATTTGTTCATTGAAATCATTGTTCTCTACAAAAAGATCCACGAGCGGGAGGAGTTCGAGTTAACAGGCGGCAATAGGTATATCAAAGTGGCACAACAAAGTCGCAAAGAAGTGGCGCAGCGGCGGGCCGTGGTCAGCTGATATAATGGAGAACAACACTGGCGGCCGATGAAAGGGGGGAAGGCGAAATTATTTGATGCACACGTACACTCGCACACGTAGGTGTACCTATTGTACAGGTATTTATTGTTATATCTGTTTACAAGCTACAATGTAACACACCATTTTGTTCTGGGAATTTTGGAAAATTTACACGAGGTAAGTTATTCGATGGAACTCGTGTGAACATTAGGCAGACGTTGGAAAAGTGTCGTTAGTTTAAACAACGGCATTATTGTTATATCTGCTACAGACTGCTGTTACGGACAAAAAGCATAAAACGGTTTAGTATCCACCTAACAAACATATAAACTAATTATCACTAAGAACAGCCGTAGTAAGATATTCTATTTTTGTTGCCTCATGACTTTCGACTGGGTAAACCGATTTTGATGATTCTTTTTTTATATGAAAACTGATGCTTAATTTGTGGATCTATTTCAATTTGGTCCAGTACTTGAAGTCGGTTATTTTTCGTCGAGATTTTCAATTATTATATTCAATTAAAGAATAATGTTAACATCAAAACGTAAAACTAAGAGTGGTAAGTTGCGCGTTGTTCATTTACATTACTGTTGTAATGTTTTTAGTTTTTATTAGTGCATTGTGTTAAATCATGTGGCACAGACATACCCACAACGGCAAACTGTGTTAAGTACACAATGTGTTCCCACTACTATACGTTACAAGTACCTCTACTGGGACAAATTGTGTCAGCAGCGTGCGCAATGGCCCGCCAGTCACGAGATCCGCTTAAAACAAGGAATTGATCTGAACGGTAGACCGACCGTGACGATCGTTGGCCAATCGGAGGCCGCACGATTTATAAGCCAATACATACTAGGTATATAGCCGCGGTAAGCGATTCGACTCTATAAGCTTTAATGGATTGAAATATCAACCACGTTTTAAGCCTGGTTTCTTCTAAAGTTTAGTGGTCACGGAGAAAAATAGGTAGAAAAATTTCTAAAAAATTTTGTTAAGAAATTAGGATCATCAAAAATAGTATAGTTAGGAAAAAATCAATCAAAATCATAGTTAAATAACTATATACTAAAAACTAAATGTGAATGGCTTCGTAAATGTGTGTGGCATACACTAATGAAACAGAAATTGGTACATTATATTTGATATAAAATAAATAATATAATATTTCAGACATCTAACACACAAGCAGAGCTAGTGTTATGGGTACTAGACAACTGATATAAATACATATTTACTTTTTTTGTAAATACATACAGTAATATAGGCACAAACATACATCCAAACAGATCGAAAACGGGACCTCTTCCTTTAGAATCTGTTAATAAATTAGAACGGTCGATTAAAATCCTTATTTCCTTATACTTTTCAACATTGCGAAGTTTTTAGTACAAAATGTATAAAGTCGATACTCAATAAGAACGACAAGAGTTATACCAAAGAACTTAAGAAGTGAAACTGCCATAGTTTATCAGGACTAACCATAGGCCAGGAGGTTCCCTACAAGATCTAGATGATAAGGTTCTACCTTCTATTGTTTTCGTCTTATGCGTTCATAGAAAAAGGCGGCAGTCTATAAAGTATGGCTGTTGGCGGGTGCACACGCGGCGCTGGTGCTCAGTCGCCAGATTTGGTTAGAACAGTACTGTGGGTTCCACCCGGATCCAGATCTCGCCGCACCACCACCGGTGCTGTGCAATCAACGACAGACGATCTGTTCCTGTGCATTTATTTAGAGGGACAAATCAACAACCTCACCTAATTTAAGAAGCAGTAAAGCGTATCTTTTGTAGGCACATCAGTTTTAAAGAAAAATATAAACACCGAAACTACTGCTATGAATTTGTCTTTCTACCATCGCTTGGCCCATCCAAAGGTTACCTCTAACAAATTGCTTTTTGTGGTCATTATATTGTTAAGCTCCTATATGTAACTACATGAATTAGTATACAATAAAGTTTATTCTATTCTAAAACTACAAATAATAGTTTTGATTGCTTAATTTTCTACTCCCAGTAGAGAATTCAGACAGCGAGCATCCTTTTGAGGTCACATAATTTCTACACCACCCTAAGGTTGACTGGTAGAGAATGTGTGTGTACCAAAGTGCATAAAGCAGGTGACGCTGCATCTTTGTATTATCTTTAACAAGACTAAAACTGATCAAACGCGGCTCCAGGGCAGAGCTTGTTTTATGCGATTAAATTCCATGAAGCAGTTACGCTCAGTTTTCCTGTACATTTATGATTGTAGGTTGTCACGCACAGAATAATAATAATAATAAAGGAAAACGCCGCAGTGCTCGGACGAGAACCGGTGTCAACAAACTCATATTTACAAACGAAATAGTACAATCTAAAATGTGATGTACTGTGGACTTGATTAGCCATTTGCCGAGCCGAGCTCCAGATAACATAATCGAACACTCTTCAGCATGCAGTCTCTCTTTGATAAGGACATGATGGTATAAATAATAATATAGCATTACGCCTTCTTCAACCAACTCAAAAGAATTTTTAATTTGAATCACTAGTTCCTCATATTCTTGGAACAAAATCTTTAACATAAAAATATTAGTATAGAGTGATAAAATTTTACGAAAACGAATTTATATGACCTGTAGCCCTACAACTAGTTAAAGGGCAACATATTCTTGGTTCGTTTGCCGCCACAAGGTTAACTGGAGTGATGTAATCAAAATATGAATAACACGCATCGATCACGAATATGACAACTTAGCAATATTTTATTTTTAAACATAAAACTGGTTTAAAAATGTTGTTCTAGAAGCATCTTCTCCAATTTAAATAAGTTCAGCAAGCTATTAATTGACAATCATAAATAGCGAAGTTAGAGGGATCTAGGAGGACTTTCCGACAACAAGCAACCGTTCAATCCCTAATCTAAAACACCCAAACTCTGAAACAAATATTTGCCGATCATACAAACATTTGGTCCGACTCGAGAATCGAACCCTCATGCCACTACACCACAGAGGAAGTCAAAAACATCTAACCCTTCGGATATTTAGGCATAATCTTATAAGAATGTGTTTTTAACTTGGACCACCTTGCTGACAACAAAAATGCTATAGCTCTACTATTTTTCTTTCAAACTGTAGTTGTAATTAATTATCGCCTCCAAGTAAGTAAGTGCTTAGCTCTTCGGAGTATTGCGGACTCCAAAGCAAAATCGAAGATGAGTTTTTCCGGGCGCTAGCGGCAGTATTTGCATATAATTATGGCACTGCAGACAAATACTCAAACAAAACGGGCAATCGGTAGAAAAGGAAAACAGTAAATAGAACATTTACTTCTTGCAGAGTATACTTGAATACATATACTTTCTAGATATTAGTATATTAGCTTAATAGCGAGCCTTTTCTTAAATGGCTTTATTAATTAGTACGTAACTGCGTGTCGTACACAAGGAGTAAAGAAACCAATCACGCTTTTGTTATTACATCAATCGTTTAAATTTTGAAAGAGTCGCATTCAAAATTAATTAAAATATAATAAATATTTCAGAATTCTTTAAATGATTGAAAAGAATACATTTAATATTTTTCATTGTTTCAAAAAGTAACGTTTTGTGTTCCGAATAAATCACTAAACCGAGATTTATATATGATTAAACTTTATAATATTTAGCCTACTTCTGATCAATTTAGGAATGTTTACTACCGTCAAATGGCCGCGGTTACAAGTAATTAAATATTTGTTTCCGTCAGCTTCTCTTGCATTTAAATGTAAGTATGTTTTTTAAACCTTCTCTACCGATGCCCTAACAATGCTACCCAATGAATGTGCAAACTATTTCACTTAAGCAAGTTTTTATAATGCACAATTCTAAATACACCATTATTTTCCTGGTATATATTTTTCTTAGTATTGAATTATCTGTTCTATTATTCGCTATATTGATCGCAAGCCCGTAATTTGTGCAGTATATATACCAGATTGGCTGAAAATAAATCTATGGCTGCTTATAGACCATGCACGTCATTTCTGGCCTTAGCAGAGTATCGGAGCCGCCTCAGGTATGTACACGAAGCGCTGCTATGCCAGCACTATGTATACACAACAAGCCTAAACTAAATGCTTTTGCTTTCTTTATTCGTTTTGTTATATCACATTACTTTCTATTCACGGCTTTACTAGCTTAGAGAGCCGTCAGCAAAAACTTGTTCATCAATTCTTTCGGGGTAAAAGGTAGCCTATTAGTGTGTGATGTTCCAGATCAAATTCTATTTCTTTACCAAATATTTTCCAAGTCTGTTGAGTTGTTACGACGGGATTGAATAATAAACATTCATCTAATTATTTGATCATTTTACAATAATAGTAAGATTACTTTACATAAAAATTACGTAATGCAGCTTTTAAGGGAAGGAAGTTTTTAATCCGGATCGTCGACTTTAATTATGGTAAAAACGTAATAGCGAGTTTTTGTTGATTGACCACATAAACGATATCCCAATGTTAATGCTATTTGTGCAGTGTGGTGCGATGGCCAGCGCGCAGCGGCACCGCGCCAGCAGGCACGGTTGCGCGGCCCACGCTCGCGGCGAGTTGTGTCCTTGACATTACCGCTGCGGACCTGCCGCAGTTACGTCACAACACCGCAACACCGCGCCCCCGCCACTCGCTGTCGCCTTTAACAATCTCCAATATGTTTGGCCTCTGTCATAGCACTGCGTTTTGACAATTTATTTCGACTAGTTATACTAATAATATTATAGCCATGTTCTCGGCCACACCAGAGCCATTACTTTTTAATTTTTATATCCACCGACCACTTCAGAAATACCACTTTCATGTATGATATCCTGATATCCTATCCCACACCCACATCATATTATAAATGCGAAAGTTAAGTTAGTTAAAGTCACAATGTATGGATGTTTGGTACTCTTTCACGTGCAAACTATGAAACTGCGATAACCACGGGAGGAACCGTAGGTAAAAGCTATTGATATATAGATACCAGTTCATCATCATCACTAGACTTAACCAGTCCAATGCTGAACATAGACCTCTCCGTAGAAACGAGGTTTTGGACTATTGAACCACGCTGGCCAGGCCATTCAAAATAGGGTTTGTTTGGTGATGGTGATGTAATTCACCATAGATGTATTTGATTGATCACACAATTGCAATCTGTTGTCAATACAATAATCTAAGCACTCGTAAACTTCTTTATACATTTATTTAGTTTATGTTAAATCATTTGTAATGTGCTGTCAGTCAAAATGTTATACAGAAATAGTTGTAAAGTGAGCCTGCTCGTACATTCACATCATTACAAGTAGTTCGAACCTAAATAGTCAGTACAGGTATGTGTGTTTAGAGGCAAGTGCATAGAAAACAACATAAAAGCAAGGTATACAACAATAAAATGTATTTATATATTTAGTGTAAAATCACTAATCACAAACAGTCACAACAATATGATAACAATTTTATAAACGTAGTGAGGTCTCATTCTAATTGTTTGACTAGTTACAGGTTACAAAATGATCACTTAATTGTCAACATACATAGAAAGTGTTTTTAAATTGAGCAAAATATAAAAGTATAGTCCATTATTGAGTGTTAAACAATGGGAACTTTTACCAAAACAAACAATGACATAAGAGAGCGGGTGCTCCATCAGGCGCAGACGACTGGCGCGTACATAAACATCATGTTTATTTATTGTGTGGCCGCCGTGGGACGCCCCTTCATCGCTCCCCGGGCTATCATATCTACAATTTACGTCTAATAGCGAAAGCTATATTGAGTCATGAGAAACAAAAACCTAATCCAATCAACTTTTAACAGGAGGTTCATCGACTTCCCTGAGCTTAGGAGTCGAGCTCACTGCCTGATGGAAAGCATGAGTAGAACCCATTTAAATAATAAACTTGGTTTTCCACGTTTACAAGTTAAGAGATTTATTTTTAATAATTATTAAAAATACTAGCTGAGCCCAGCGGTACAAACATATTGCGTGAATTGTATCTTTATCTATAAATAGTAGCCTATGTGTTATTCTGATGTATAAGCTATATTACTGTAAAGTTTCATCCAAATCCGTTAAGTAGTTTTTACGTGAAAGAGTAACAAACATTCATATTTACAAATTTTCGCGTTTATAATACTAGTGGGATAATAGGATCTGTAGTTTTCTTATAAAAGGTATTAAAAACTGCATAAAAATCCCTTTGAAACTCTAATTTTTGCGACAGCAACAAACAATCGTGGCTTATTTACCTAATTAGTTTAACGGTATTCAGGATTTGCGTCAATAGTCATTGTTCAAAGCAGAAATAAAGACATTTCAGTGCAAAAAAAATGACACAGAAGTATACTGCGCCTGCAGACCTAATTGGGGTGGAAAGAACCACAAATCGTCAGTAGACAAACTTCCAGCCACATTTGGTATCGGAGTGCCTATAATGGGCATAACGAACCTAATAATGACGGTTCGCCATTACTGGGCAAAATCCCTTATTAGGCGTCCAGAACATTGAGCGAGGTGATAACAAATTGAATATATTGTAAATTTTCCTAGTTCAGTACATAGTTCACGCACTACAAACATTTTATTTTTTTATGGCATAGGAAGGGACAAGTCATGTGATGGTGAGTGACTGCGCCGTCACAAGTCGCTGGTGCTTTGGTTGCAAATGCAATGCAAAAAATAATAGCTTAGCATCAAATTTCATTCTGGCCCTGAAAACTACGATGTAGGCCCATATACGCACAGATACTTTATTACATACATACATGAGTATAGATCGTAGACGGATTGGAACTCAATAACATTTTATTGAAATAGATACACCTCATAATTTGTTCTTTGGACCCAGTATCATGCTGATCGATTAGCATAATGTGTCGAACTCATCGGTATTGGCGCAAAGTGGAATAATAAGCCTTGTACTGCAATTAAATGGCTGCTTTCACCTATGAATAGTCTAGAGTCGCTTCGGTCACCTTTGATAAGGCGAAAACTCTTTAACAACGCATACTTTGTTCAAGAATACTCTACATTTTCGATGAGCACTTTAAAGACTTGACAAATAACTTTGTACTCTTATATTATACTTCCACGTAAACATTTATTATCAAAGTCGTTGCGTTTAATTAAAACTAGAACTACACAATACATAGAATAAATATTCTAGTTAATTGACCATTGTTTCAGATAACACACCACCCATTGTACAAAACATGTACATATACTGATAAAATATTTTAAACAATAAATGGAGTAATATTTTCAATATATATTTTTAATTGAATAACAAGATATATATAAACTCTGAGAAAATACTGAGTCATGTGCCCAATTAAAATTTACCAATTATCATTGAAAGTAAATGTAAAAACTAAAAACATTTTTAAAGAAAGTAGAAATGTTAATCGTAAATGTTTGGCCCGTGGTTTGGCTATCGTGAGTAGGTGAACCTTGACCTCAATTTGATTATTTATAGGTGTCGACAGCGTGGGTGGCTCGCCCGTAAACAGTGTCAGGAGAGGGGGCATCCTGGGACTTACCAGAGGCAGTCCAGCATGATAGAGACATGCAAGTGGCGCCCGCAGGCCGCACTCACCTGCAACAACAGAACATTGAGTTAGCCATAACCAGCAACACTTACATGGTAGACAATTGTATACAATAGAGATGACACGAATATTCGGCTACAATTCGGTATTCGGCCTATTCAGCCACTTTTTCTGGTATTCGGCCGAATAATGCTTATTATTTCATTACCAAATGACAAAACTTTAGAAAGTAAAATTTATCGGTGTTAAGTGCGATGTATAAAAACAAACTTTTCAGCATTTGTTGGTAGCCAATGATTACGCTTTCCGTCATAAATAATCCCAGCTTCAGAAAACAACTTCTCACTATACAGGCTACTCCCAGGTGACGAAATATAAAATCTTTAGCCAATTTCGAAAGTTTTGGGTATTGTTGTTCGTTTGCTGACCATCATTTGTAAGGATCAGCCATCCGATCTAGACGAATTGTTTTAAAATGAAAATCCAATTAATTTGCCACAACACTCTTCTTCATATCCTCCTCATCAATACCATTTCGCATATTATCTGTAGCGACTTCTCAAAGCAGTTCCAGAAACTGTCGTGCATTTAAATAGTCGTATAATTTTCATTAAAGGTTTCTTTTCGAACGAAGTGGAAAAGAATCGTCATCGGTACTTCCATTCATTAAAACTTGTCAGAGATTCTAGATTTTTTTGTTATTTAAGATTTTTACCCGTACCGAGTCAAAAGAATGCATTTAAACTATAAAAATAAAAGTTTTTTGATACAATGACATATCATTGCAATTATATAATTGTTGGAAAACCAAATTAATAAAATACTGTACAGATGGTTTAAAGAAGACCATTCAAGAGCAGTGCAATTCATCACGATGAGTGTAAGCACCGCTCGGTACGAGTATACATCGAGTGCATTGAAAAAGACTTCGGGGAATATATAATATATTGAATACACGAGGATATAAAATGTTTAATGAACAGTGCAAGGCGTCACGTCCAGTCATCGCTTGAAGCCATCTGGCCGAATTGCCTGCAAACATCACATGTATTTAGTAGAAATACTGAAATAACTCTCAAAAATAGTCAGCGATCAAGTGTATGTGCACTCGCCAAGAAAAACGCACGAGTCCACCCATATTTGCTGTTCCAGAGCCAGGCTATGTGTATCTTACGATTGATTACACGACTCACGTAAAAACACTATATACAATTTCTAAAAGAACATTTTTTTTGCTAAATTGAGATCATAATTAACAAGCTAATAAATGTTATTATTATTCCCGGGTCTCGTGCTGCCGCCCTGCCCACTCGAGGATGACCGGTTGGAGAGCCTCCAGCCGAGACGACCAACGAGCCATCGTGCCTCGACGAGCGGCTTCACGCCACTCATGTACCTCTTTGGGCGAAGGGCCAAAACCGTTTTCCGCCCGGAATTCAGCCACCCATCGATAAAATTCGGCGAGCACTTCCGCCTCCAAATCCCACGGGGATGTTCCGACCAAGGCGCACGTCGCCTCGGTTGACACCGTGCGGTATCCGCGTATGGCTCTGACAGCCAAGGCGCGCATTATTCTGGACGGTTACAGCCGCCACCCACAACGGTGCGCCGTATAGCGCCATCTACCGGACAACCCCCGTGTAGAGGTGTCGCGTTACGACGCTGGTTCCACCCAAACTGGGCAAGAGTCGTCCAAGGGCAGAGGTAGCGTCGACCAGCTTGGGAGCAAGCTGCCGGAAGTGCTCATCGAAGAGCCATCTACCGTCGAGGCCCAGGCCCAGATGCTGCATTTGGGCCAAATTGGCACAAATTACGCCCAGCCCGGGGGGAGACGACTTACGGAACGCCGCACGACATGGGTCGCCGTCTCAAGATGCCCTCTCGGTCTTCGTACACGACGGTACGCTCCTCCAAATAGTATGCCACTAGTCGCCTCAGGCACTCTGGCACCCCATGGTAGTGGAGTGCTTCCCTGATGCAGCTGATTCTGTACCAGACCCTTGTCCAGCCTTCCAACGTGAGCCTCCTAAGCTGTTAGTCAAGGCTCTTGGCTATCAATCTGTGAGCAGATACGACTCTCGGAACTATAATCACCGAATTCACATTCCACATATCGTCAATCTCGTGAGATAAATCCAAATATTTCCTTTGTTGTCCTTTTTCGACTTGCACGAGATATCGAAAATCATTGCGCGGGGCACCAGTCGGTCTATCACCATAATATCAGGCTTATTGGCAACAATAGTCCTGTCTTTGATAATAGAGCGATCAATTTATTATTATTATTAATTATCCATGTTTATCTAAAACACAGTTTGGAAAAGAACTAAATTGACGGCAAATGCATTTTAAAATATAGCATATTCTACGAGCTTGCAGAACTTTACAAACTTATTTTTAAGATTTTACTATGACCCCGACCAGCGCAAACTAATCGAAACGTGAGCACATTAAAGATGTACCTGACCGGATGGCTATAATGTACTTACACATACATAATTAAGCATAAAAGTTAATTTGCTGTACGCAAGATATTAAGAGTTATTTATACAATTCGCTACATCATAATTCTAGTTGTAACTGAGGCAACAAAGTTACATCACAGTAACTTGAATTTATATATAATATCTTACACGAAAGAAGTATATTTCTGATGTACTCGGTGTATATAAAATTAAGGAAAGCTCAAGGAAATGGCGTGCGGCACCACAACCGCAACATCACGAGGGTTCGAACGGAACTTCGTCCTCCATCCTGCTTCCGTTCAATGCACACTTGATATCACCTGCCACATAATTGTTTTCGACAGGAAAAACACATGTAATAGTTAGGGCAAATGGGCTGATGATGCTTTTTGTAGTCAATATGAAGCTACTACTAGGTACTACAGTGCGCCTATTTAACGATAAAAAATTGGATGAGCCTGTCCGATTTCTATAATCACAATTGAACAACTACGGTTATGGAATACGTATGCTATTAAACCTATCGGCCGACTAACTATCCTTTCCTACCTATGACTGCTGACTGAGCTCGACTCATTCCCCGTAGTTTAATCACGGTCCTCTGACGGTATCGACTAAGCTAACATTCAATTGACTATCTCTGTGGCGCAGTGGTAGCGAATGTGACTGCTGTGCAAGAGGTCTCGGGTTCGATTTCTGAGTCGAGCCAAATGTTGGTATGATCTGCAAATATTTTTTTCGGAGTTTGGGTGTTTTCTATGTATAATATGTATGTATTTACAAAAAAGAGTATATAAGTATTAATATCAGTTATCTAGTACCCATAGTACAAGTTCTACTTACTTTGGGACTAGATTGCGTTGTGTGTTAAAATGTCTGAACATATTTATTTATTTAATTAAAACTGACGAATATGCGGTGGTTCTTATTTTGTTTTTTTAGTACTATTTCAATAAATTAAACTGTTTGTCTAAAATTAACTTCACCGCGCCGAGAACACAAGACTTATAACGACACTTACAAGTGGTTGTAATTAAATTATTTCTCCAACACGACTTAAGAGTTTTCTAGGAATATATCGATCGATTTCATTATTTTTAGGTCAACTGGTACTTTCTTACTAGTTTATTTTGCTGGGTTATAGAACTGTGTTTAAGATTTGTAAACAACCACATTCAGTAACGTAACGTAAACACTTACGACAACTACAATTAGTTATAAAAAAGTGACCTTGACTTTGTATGGCAAACCTGATTTGCCGCACCCAGACAAAAATTGCCAGTTACATTTTGTGATACAAAGATATCTTTGAGATATATACATTTGGATACATTTGGAACGTTCAGTGGTCATTTGAATAATCTGAGCTAAATGAATACTACGTGTGGAGAAACGGTTGTCATGTCCCTCCAACACAAAGGGAGGATCCTCCGACCAGGCGAGGTGATCATGCCTGGCGGGCCACTGCCCAACGGTTGATGTTGGAAAGTTGTATATATGTTAATCGGCGCGAGAACTTCTATTGCGCGATTTAAGATTGGTAGTTTCTTAATTTTCTTCGTTGCTCCGTAGTTCGATGTTTCTTCGGTATATGGCGCTGTTATATATTTTATGTTGTTGCGCTGTATGTGGAAGTCGCCACACGTACGTATTTCCTGAGAATTTGTGTTGCTATGAAAAATGCTGAGGGGATCTGTACGGGGACATCAGTATTCTCTAGCGGATGATGCTAACTTACCCATGACCATGGCTGTGGACGTGTGTGTAGTACGTTAATGATCGATAATAAGGCAGCAATTTGTGCTCTTGAGCTGTATGTGAGTTACCAACGAGCGCTAACTGAAAACGCAGTCACCTTGACGGTGTATCTTCAAAGCGGCGCGCATTCAAGTACACAGATCTAATCGTGTTTTATGACATGAGGTGACGCAAGCTCAGCGATACTGGTAAGTACAGTTTTATATGTGAAATATACGTGGTGTCATATAGCTTATTAATGGCCGATGAGCACCAAGTGAGACGAAGACGCACTACCACCTCCATGTACTACAATGGGTACATAAACTACACCATGTTTTGCGTAATGTGTTACATTATCAACACGCCCAGATAGCCTGCTGAGAAACCACAATTCAGGTTTTAACCTAGTCGGGCTTCTTTCATTGGAGAAGTATTTTTTTTTTGCGTTCTCTCTCTCTTTTGCTTTCCACGTAATTTCATGGGAGATAATGGCAATGGTTAAGGGTGCAAACTGTCAGACGTATCGCCTGATGGTAAGCGATTACCGTCACCCATGGACACCTGTAACACCAGAGGCGTCACAAGTGTGTTGCCGACCTTTGGGGGATGGAATGTGGAGAGTGGTTGGGGTATAGGCCTCACTCACTCGGAGAAGCACAGCGTAAATGGTGTTTCACAACGGTTTTCTGTGAGGCCGTGGCATCACTCCGGTCGGGTCGGCCCATTCGTGCCGAGGCATGGCTCTCCCATGGGAAGGTCCTGATTTAACTTGCCGAGTAATATTTTTTTCCATTTGTTCGGATCCAGGGCGGACGTGGAAACAGAAAAAAGTGTGAGCTGAAATCAATACTGTGCTGGAGGATTTTATGATGGCAACTTTGAAATCATAAAGTGTGGGGTCACAGAGCGATTTAAATTTAATTTTACATGTCACTAAACGTGAGAAGTGTTATTTTTTGTCGTACAATAAGAAGCTATGGTAAATGATTGCCGCTGCCCATGAACGCCTGCTACTTGGGAAAAAACTAGCATGTTGTGTTGCACGCTTGCCAGGTGATTTCGAGGTGGGAATACTTGAGTACATTTGTTGTATCGGTCTGGAAGAACGGTAGGCTGCAATTTATTCTACTCATTGCTTGTGAAGGTTTCTTAAAAGAAGTGGATAGTGATTGTACTTGCTAGGTCAGACTTTGTAGGCTGCGATTCATATTCACGGCAATTACTTGTTTAATGCGCCCGATATTTTTTTCTATTTCTGGGTGAAATTTATCTATGATATACACGCCAATGAGGCTAAAAATTTATGTAAGGGTCCACAGACGCGTGGCAGGCCCGCTTACTAGGCGGTCCAAAGATCTGGAGAAGATCGCGGAAAATCATTGGATGCTGGCAGCACAGGACCCGTTGTTGTGGAGAGCCTTATGGGAGGCCTAAATCCGGCAGTAGACGTCTTTTGAATATATATGAATTCAGAAGTATTGAGCTATAGTTTTGAACAGTCTGGTTCCCTCTGGTACTATAGGCTCTGCTATCATTTTTAATGGCAATGTATTCAGTCAGTCGAACATATTTTACTATGATGTGGGTGAATTACATCGATATTATACGTAATGCTAAACGTTGAATCGATGATTCACCTACATAAATATTCTTCAAACCTATGTCTACTAGACCTAGGACAGACTTTTCATTATTGGTGCATACTTTAAGCCTTAAAACGTTGTTTCTGTGTTATATGTTTTTTTTAATAAAGGAATTATTATTACTTACTAGGCGTCACTATCCTAAAACACAAATTACATATAATTTTATACAAGAATAATATAAAAATAGAAATATTTTACTACATTTTTATGCAATGATTATGATTTACTGGTGACTAGGAAACATGAAAGAGATTTTCAAAATGGCTGTACGTAAGTGTGTAAATACGATATTGCTATTTATTTTACACTTTATTTTTAACATTCATGATATATCTTGTCTAAATGTATCTAAATGACTAAACAGACTAGACAATAGGGTACATCATTCATTCGGGAACATAATCATTATTAAAATAATAGTTTTACAACGCATTAATGTAACGTTTATGTTAGTTAAACAATATGTACTACAGACATTCAGTCTTAATTTCCCAAAATTATTGAAAACTAATAATTTGAGGGAAGTTATAAGAAATAGAATATTCAGTGTAACTTCAGGATCATATTGAGTAACCTTGCCAAAAAAGGTTACAGTACCCCATTGTAGGGCCAAAAAAATTACGAACAGCATCCACTACCGAACTAGGTATGACCTGTATTTCAGCATGTGGCACCACTCCCCTTAGAATTTATTTCAAGACTAGTCCATTAATTAAGTTTAGGGAAAATAAATATTCTAAAACAAGATTTTACAAGGTAAATTTGTGTTAGTGATCCTTTTTTGTGGTTTGTGAAAGTGTACGTGTCTGAGTGTGAGAGGGTGTGTTGAAATCTTTAAATTTTTGACTGGATATTTAATTATGGTTACCGAACAAAGTATAAAATACAAAGAAAATCCATCATCGCAACACCGTCAGGAGACTCTCCGTTTCACAGTAATCCAGGCCTTGCAGCCAAGATGTAACCCTTCTTTTACATTAATTTCAATTTAGGCTATATATCGAAATTACTCTATTTACTCTGTTAAAGACGAATGGACCTAGAAAACAGTAGAATCGGCTCATAAATGATGTGCGAAAAGATCCTCTCGCCTCACAGACTCTGCCTCTGCGATGGTTTATGCCCTTATAAGGACCATAAGGGAGCTCATCATATTGTTTCATAATAATATTGACTAAAAATAATTGCCTAACCGTAAGAACTTCACATTCTTCATACAGTTGTTTTGTTGGGAATAAAATAGGTCGAAAAGTGCTGACTTTAAGAATGGTTCGTTGTGTAATTTCTAAACTTTTGATGACACCAGCTGGAGCTCCACCCCAAAATATTATGTAGTATGAAATTAAAGACTGACACAGGGCTAAGTATGATTGCTTGATGAGTTTAGGTGTAGCGACGTTTCTAAGGTTCCTAAATACGTAAATGAGTTTACGGATCCTACCACTCAGTAACTCCACGTGCTTTGTAAAATTCAAACGACTATCCAAAGTTACGCCTAGATATTTAATGTGGTCAGTTCGATCTAAATAGCGGCATGTACACCTATTTAACTCAGAGAGCTTGCAGTTATGAGCAACCAAATTGAAGTTATTCGTAAACCCTGGACTATTACGAATTGAGAAAGTCATATATTTAGTTTTTTCATTATTCAATGTTAAAACATTATTGTTCAACCATTGAGAAACACTATTAAAAGTAGTTTGGGCAGTCACAAATACTTGTTGCCAAGAATTAGCAGAAAGTAAGATCACGGTATCGTCAGCATAGGATATCAATTTTCCACTTGGAGGGTTCATCTAATTCAACTCATTCACATATATAAGGAACAAAGTTAGTCCCAGTACGCTTCCTTGGGGGGACGCCGTGAGTTATGAGCAAATCATCGCTTACGTATCCTCCGATATCAGTAGTTTGATAACGTCCAGAGAGGTAACTCTCAAACAAGCTTAGTTGGGTGCTCCTGATTCCTATTGCCTCGAGTTTGCGTGGCAGTAGTGGGACAGAAACCGTGTCAAACGCCTTTGCGAGGTCCAAAAAGATGGCAATACATTTATTACCATCATCTAGATTAGTTGCTATGAAGTCAGTAACAGCGTGTACGGCATCTGCCGTAGATCTAGCTTTCCGAAAGCCGAATTGACTGTCAGACAAGATGTTATTATTTTCTAAATAAGTAGTCAATCTCGAATTTATTAACTTTTCAAGAACTTTAGAAATAGAAGGTAATAATGAGATGCGCCTATAGTTTGAGACATGGTTTCTATCACCACATTTATGAATTGGCACTACAACGGATTTTTTTAGATTGTCTGGGAAGACTCCAACATGAAAGCACAAATTAAATAAATAGGTCAACGGAGGAACGAGTATATGTCTAAAATTCTTCAAAAACACACAAATTTGACACCTTGTCCCAACCAACCCCACAGTCATTCTTGAGGCTCAAAATTATGCTACTAACTTCATTCATATCAGTATCAATCAGTACGAATGATTGGATTTGGTTCGCACAAGTTACATTGATGCCATTATTGGAACACCCATTGTTTCTTAGTAAATTTTCGGCCAGCTTTTGTCCAACACTCACAAAATATTCATTTACTTCCCTAACAGAATCCTCTGGGCTTGAAGCAATTTTAAGTAACTCTTTCGCATTTGATGTTGATTTGGAGGTATGAGTTATATTCTTGATTGCCTGCCATATTTTTTTAGTGTCTTTACCAGCGTGTTCTATTTGTTGCCTCTCATAGGTCAATCTTACCTTCCTCAAATGTGAGTTGCAAAAGGTTCTGTAGCGAATATAGGTGATCTTAAGAATCTCATTATTTGGATTTTAAGTTTATCAAAATTAGTTTTTTTAGTAGTAATCTTAGAATAATTACGGCACGTTTTATTGGTATATAGGCATAATAAGACCAGTTTGTAATCCGTCAGACTTGCTTGGAGAACAACTGTAGTAGCAGCCTTATCATTTTCAGTAGTACATGGTCAATACAAGTTCCGCTGGCGTCACGCGTGACAAAAGTGTGAGTAGGTAAAAGAGAATGATAGGCGGCTACAGTTAAATACTGTTCATAATTTCTGTGTGGTTTATCAGAATTAATTGAGATATTGATATCTCCCATGACAGCCACATATTTATATTTGCTCAATTAATATATTATGTGATGTGTTTACCTAACTACGTGAACTACCTAACTATCATCATCATCAGCCTATCGCAGTCCACTGCTGGACATAGGCCTCTCCAATTTCACGCCACTTAGTTCGATCTATGGCTTCTCGCATCCAGCTCCTGCCAGCCGTCTTGCGCAAATCATCGCTCCACCTGGCTTGTGGACGTCCTACACTACGTTTGCCGAGACGCGGTCTCCACTCAAGAACTCGTTTACCCCAACGGTTATCGGTTCTTCGGCAAATGTGGCCAGCCCACTGCCACTTCAGCTTGCTAATCCTGTGGGCTACGTCGATGACCCTGGTTCTTTGTCGGATCACCTCGTTTCTAATGCGATCCCTTAGAGAAACGCCGAGCATATACCTCTCCATTGCACGCTGAGCGACTTTAAACTTATGGACCAGTCGAACCGTAAGTGTCCACGTTTCGGCTCCGTAAGTCATTACGGGTAGGACGCACGCATTGAAGACTTTCGTCTTTAGGCACTGTGGGATCGATGATGAGAAGACCCGACGAAGTTTCCCAAACGCTGCCCAACCCAGCTGGATTCTTCTGTTCACCTCGTCCTCAAAGCTGTTTCTACCTAACTGCAAAGCCTGCCCGAGGTATACATATTTTTGAACAACTTCGAGAACGGCACCGTGTACCGCAACCGGTTCCGGTAGTACATGTTCATTGAACATGACCTTGGTCTTGTCGAAGTTCATCCGTAGGCCGATGCGCACAGACGAGTCAGCCAGGTCGTTCAGCATCTGTTGTAGGTCCTGCAACGTCTCTGCCATGATGACGATGTCATCTGCAAATCGCAAGTGAGAGATGTATTCGCCATTGATGTTGATACCGCGCCTTTTCCAGTGCAGCGTCTTAAACAGGTCCTCCATTGCATTAGTGAATAATTTCGGGGATATAACGTCCCCTTGCCTCACTCCTCGATGCAATGGTATGGGTCTTGTATGCTGATCCTGTACTTGGACGGACATAGTAGCGGCTTTGTAGAGACATCTCAACACTCGGACGTACCGCCAATCTACTTGGCAACGCTGCAGGGACTCCAGAACAGACCAGATCTCAATCGAGTCAAAGGCCTTTTCATAGTCCACAAATGCTAGACACAGGGGCTGATTATACTCTTCGGTCTTCTGTATTATCTGCCGCACTGTGTGGATGTGGTCTATGGTGCCATATCCGCTCCGAAACCCAGCCTGCTCCGGTGGCTGGTATTCGTCGAGTCTTCGCGCAAGACGGTTCGTGATGACTCTTGAAAACAGCTTATAGACGTGGCTCAAGAGGGAAATGGGCCGATAGTTCCTCAACATGGTTTTATTTCCCTTTTTGAAGAACAGGACGACCACACTCCTACTCCACGCCTCTGGAGTCCTCCCTTCGAACAGGACAGCGTTGAAAAGCTTTTGGAGCGCCTTTAATACCTACCTAACTAAATGAAACAATATTGAAATCGCATCACAACTTGGGTTAGTTGTGATGCGAAACAACCCTTGTTAAACTGGGGTCGCGGTGGTGAGCAAACAGCGTGAGAGCATAATCACATTGACGGTGAAGGCACATACGTATATGCAGTTACAGGTCGGGCACTCCTACGCAACAGTGTGGCTTTGTTGCACATGTGTTAATTACATTGTTATTGAGTTCCCGCCACGTGATCCCCGTACAAGCACTCGAATAGCAACAGCTCATTAGGGTCTATGAGAGTTGTTCAATGAACTCATTCATATTCGCGAAATCATATCACTGGTACAGTATTGTACATTTAACCGAGGAAGATATTGCAAGATAGTGTTGCAGATGTATTGTATATCTATTACCATTTGAACTACTAACTCCTCCTCTTATAGCATATAATGAGACTAATACTGCAATAGGGAGTGTTTCAGCGCGAATAATCTCGCAATAGAAAGTGTACTTATGGCGGTCCTTTTTATTTCTAGTGACTATAATCACTACAGTTACTAAGTATGTTGAACATTTCTATGAAATATTTTAATTCTTAAAAGCTTATTATTTACTCTTTGTCCCAGAACTTCAACTCAGGCTATAGCGAAACTTCAAGTTGCCTGCTCTTCTTTAGTCAAAAGTTAGTATATGCCTGCAAAACGGTACAAAAGGAATACATTAATATTAGTCCTTTGAGAAAACATTGCAAATAAAATTGTCAGTTTCGTCTTTTCTCCTCTAGAGAATACATTAACTGCGGGAATCAGGCATGCAAATGCAGGAATTCAATACGAACGTCTATAAAAGTGCCGCCACTTTATTGAAAAATGCAATTTTCGGTCTGTGTGCAAATTGTGACTGAACGATAGATAGTAGATATTCTAGTGTACATGCAGTACCAGTGTTCCGTTTGAAATGACACTAGCTGTTCTATTTCTCGATAGAAGACACATACATCGCAGTATATGGTAGTTCGAGTGCAGCGGACAGGGCACAATCGCGGCCATTCGGTTGGTCGGCCCGACGTGTCAGATTGCTATTGTTGATATGACATAAACACTGCAGTTAACGGTGAGTGCGAACCATTGGCGGGCGCACAAAGGTCGTGCGTGCCAACTACCACTACCCAGTATCTACTGTGTCGCGGTCACCACACTCATTATTCGTACACCGTATCGTGTGACACACTCCACGACAGTACTGTAATTCTTTTGTGCTTGAGCTTCGACAAGCGACACCACTTACGCGTAAGCACTTTGCTATTATAATAACATTCATGTGACTAGCGGCCAATGGAAAGAGGAGTAGGTGCCTAGGGTATGTTACTTTCACATCACATTTGTCATGGTAGCATGAAGTCGCTGCAGTGAATGGAATACGGATAGGTCTCATAAAAAATAATTATTGAAGAACATCTCTGATTGTACTGGCACCAGGACAATGTACCACAATAAAATGGCTGACGTAATTGTGATAATGAATACTGGAGTATTCCATATCCCTTGAATCTTCTATTCTATTATGTCCCTTATTCTAAGGCATAATCAAGGTTGAGTGAAATGGGATACAGCTTATATTAGCAGATACAGATTAAGTCATATTAAAGTAAAATATCACCTCGTACATGTGTTAAGAGCCCTTGTTAGTTGGTACATTGCGTAAACCATACAATGAATAAATATAATGAAGGAATCGTGGCCAATTTACCGCAATAGGAGCAATAGGGCAAATAGATTGTTAACTCGCCCTCGCTCTACTTTTGTAACCTAAACGCAAAGGTGGACGATCGCAGCCTTTAAATGTTACCTACTATCCGGTTATCCACTCCAATGCGTACATTTCAATAACTATCACTGATATAACAGCTGAGTTATAATAAAGTTCACTTGTCGTCCAGATTGTTAACCTTTTATTATACAATTATTTATTTCATTACAAAGATAACAACATATAAATAGACCTTGTTTGTGTGATTCTAAGATTAAGGACTAAAATAAAAACAAAGACTTAATCAACAAACTATTTCAGATGCTTAATCTATTGTGTTTTATATTTCTATTACTATTTTATTCTATTGTGAGGAGTCTTTATTATTTTAAATCTAAGAATGAGATCGTATCTTTCTCAAATTTCTGCTGTTTCTTGAAATATTAGGTCTAAGTTCTCGCCAGTAAAAAATATTCAAAACTTTAGTCAAAAGACATTACCGACTGTTATAGCCGCTCGATAAACACAAGGTTTAATTATACATTTGTAACAGAAAGACGAACAGCACAACGGTTAGGAAATATTCGGAAACGTAGAAGAATTACGAAGAGCACAAAGATCCGCTTGATGCAGTGCGTCGTATTTCTTATCTTTCTTTACGGGACTGAAACCTAATCATTTAGAAAACAAGATCGCCAACAAATCTATCACTTAGAGATGGTGGAGACTACTATTGTCCCAGGGCAGTGTTTTGCACTAACAACTCTATTCAAAGAGCTTCACATACGAAATAGGTTACCGTTAACTGTGCAGTTGCGAATATTGAAGCTACTTCAGGGCACATCGCGATAAAAGAGGACTCGATGGAGAGACTTGTCGTACAAGGCCGTGTGAAAGTCACAACACCACGGTGTAGGTTCCCGACAGACCGATGGATCGATCTAGTTATAACTGCTACCGGGTCGACTGCAGTACAATACGCTCGCAATGCGGAAATGGAGATAACAAAATAAATGTTTTTTGTATAAGATATCATCTTTATACAAGAATTCAAGCTATGAAACATAAAGCAGAGCAAATGTAACCGCATGTAACAGCTAGTCGTATCCATCGGACACCTCGCCGCGTAATAGAGGACTATGAATAGGTGAGAATTAAATTTTAATGTTCCAAATAATATAGGTTAGAGTGCGACCGCGGGCGACGCGGCTCCAGTACGCACGGAGGCGCCCCTCACTGGGTCAAGGTCTGTCGTGTCGCGTCGTGATTGTTTGGGGAGCGGCACATTTAACTACCCCTCGGCTATATATAATATAAGAGCAAACAGTCTAAGGTTGTCGCGGTTAACGTTTGCTACGGACCTTTATTTGCTATGCCGCTCAACGTTAAGAGTTGGATGACAGCCGCTGTTCAAGGGATAGACTAATTTTCTAATGATGTTACCACAATAATAATAATATGTTGCTACCATTTACTTGATGAAATATCCTACTAATATTATAAATGTGAAAGTTTGTAAGTATGGATGGATGTTTGTTACTCTTTCACGTAAAAACTACTGAATGGATTTTAAAGAAACTTTACAATAATGTAGCTTATACATCAGAATAACACATAGGCTACTATTTGCCGCGCCATATACGCGGGCAGAGCCACGAGTAACAGCTAGTGAATAATTAATTAATTTCTATTGGAAGGCTCAGCAAAACTGTTTAAGTTAGCTTTGCTATTAAGGGTGTGGGTGTAATAATAATAATAAATGACGAATAACTATCGGAAGTATATCCTAAAGGATGGTACGGTTAATATATGTCGGGCATGTCACCGTCCCGGAGAATCTATTAAGCATATTATTTCTGGTTGTTCTCGTCTTGCTAACGGCGAATATTTGCACAGACACAACCAAGTAGCCAGGATAGTACATCAACAGCTTGCCCTCAAAAACAAACTTGTGAATTCAGAGGTACCGTACTACAGGTATGTGCCCAGTTCTAGAAAATGGTCGTGCTACGTTATATTGGGATCGATCTATTATCACAGACAGGACTATTGTTGCCAATAAGCCTGATATTGTGGTGATAGATCGATTAGAGCGCCGCGCAATGATTGTCGACATCGCCGTTCCTCATGACGAGAATCTCGTGAAAGTTGAAAAAGAAAAACAAATGCAATCAGGNCGACATGGGTCGCCGTCTCAAGGCGCCATCTCGATCCTCGTACACGACGGTACGCTCCTCCAGATAGTCTGCCACCAGCCGCCTCAGGTACTCTGGCACTCCGTAGTACTGGAGCGCTTCCCTGATGCAGCTGAATGGCAGACTATTAAATGCGTTGGCGATGTCGAGAGACACCGCCAACACCACGCCGCCACAGCTCACCGCCTCTTCGGTCACGGCCCTCAGGCGCACCACGGCATCGACCGTCGAACGCCCCTCTCGGAACCCGAATTGGGCGTCCGACAGGTCTGGGCCCACCTCGCTGAGGTGCCGGACGATGCGGGCAGAGAGCACCCTCTCGAACAACTTGCCCGCCTCGTCCAGCAACACGATGGGCCTGTAGGCCGCGACCGAATCAGCAGGCCGTCGCGGCTTCCTCAACAGGACCTGATAGCCAAGAGCCTCGACCAACACCTCAAGAGGCTCACGTTAGATGGTTGGATCAAGGGTCTGATGCAGAAGGCAGTCCTTCTTGACACGGCTCCTATTGTCAGGAGGTTCCTTCCTTAGGTTGGCGCTCATAGCCCAGTTGCACTCGGTGATTAGAAACAATCAGCGAGGGCAAGCAACGACGGCGCGGTCAGTACCTGGATGGATGACCGCTGGTGGCATGTTACCATGAGCGTCTCCGTGATTCGGAGGTCACGTTAAGCAGTCGGTCCCGGTTGTTATCATAGGATAACAGTAGTGAAGCTTAGTTGGAGGCCTTCGGGCGGCTTAAAAACATTCAACGGTAAGATTACGTAGCCACAACGTTGTCTTGCCAGTCCCCAACCCGCACTTGGCCAGCGTGGGGACGTATGGCCTTAACCCTCTCCTGAGAGGAAACCCGAGCCCAGCAGTGGGACATTATGGGTTGTTGATTTGATTGATTTGATCCTTTCTTTGGAGCCCTAACCACCGGTTTCTTGGTCCCTGTACCCGAAGTCGGTGGTCTACTATTTTTTATATTTTTAAATATATATTATTGTTTATGTTTTATGTATTTAAAAATGAAATAAATATGTATATATAAATGTAATAAAGAGAATAATAATATTAATAATTCTTTGTTTGTGCGTGCGTGTGTGTGTGTGTGTTTTACAGTAGCCTATTTCCAAGAAAACCGAAAATCAAATTACCATCCTGCCATTAATGCCTCAGTTTCCCCATACGAAAGAGACTTCGTTCATAAAGTTTTTAAAGTTTTACATTTTGTTTTACTCCAAATTTTACATTTTTTTGACTGCAATGTTATACAGTCGACCTCCCAATATCTTGAAATGGCGTTCTGCCTATTTGGTTCTGTAAGTTTCTCTTGGACAGACATTAGTTGATTTGCGCTTATTCATACTGTTTGTATAATAAGGTATTAGGGAGTGCATACGCAGTACGACATGACCTTTTTAGCTGCTGAAACCGAGTTTCGAAGCAACACCCCAGACAGTGATACCAAAATATAGAACTGACTGGCATATTGCGAAATAGACCATACTAAGCGTTTCAAAATTAGCAGAAAAACTAAGGTTTTCGAAAAGAGCTATAAAAATCTTTCTTTTTCCTATTGATGCAACCTTTTTATATCCAATTTATTAATTATATTTTAGTATTAAGTCTTCTGTTCACTTTAATATTCAGAGCTGAGCATTATAAAAAGACAGAAATAAGTAACTAACTACACACAATCCACGCATTCAAATGCAATTGTTTCTCGGTTGCTGAGGTGGCCTGCCTGTACGTGCCGAACAATCGAACGACAATGTTTAATCTGCCCATGCATCACTGTGTCATATAATGGTTCTATTGATCGATCGATCGAAAAGTAATATAACTTGTATCGTATTGAAACAATGTCAGTTCAGAAGAGATCATCACGTATCGTGAATGCGCGCGGTGCATTGCCACGAACGGGGGCGAGACGATTGGCCAGGGGCAGTGCTGTCGATGCAAAATACGTGACTCAATAGATAACAAATATGAAGAAGTAATGCAAGTGCAAATATTCGAACAACGTGGAAGTAAATACTTTTTATTGCTGAGCACGTCTCACACAATTCGTTGGTCTTCTACATAATTAGACGGATGTCAACACAGAACGCAAAAATTGCTGAATTCGAACATTACCATTACTTATCAATTTATTATTTGATGAGAGGNTTTGCTGACGACATAGTAATTTATGCTTCAAAACCCAGCATAATACAAACTATGTTGCAACAACTAGATGCTGAAAGCAGGAAAGCAGGTTTATCAATGAACCCAGCAAAGACTAAAGTAATGACAAATGCTGTAAAAGAAAATATAATAATAGGACAAGAAATTATTGAATATGTTGATGATTATATATATTTAGGACAACTTATTTCAATAAAAGATCAGTATTCTAAAGAAATAAATAGAAGGATATGGAACACTTGGAAACGGTACTGGTCTCTAAAAGAAATAGTCAAAAATGAAACAATTCCCATGGCAATGAAAAGCAAATTATATGATACATGTATTCTACCATGTCTTACCTATGGTTGTCAAACTTGGCCTGCGACAAAGAAAAACAACCAAAAACTAGAAGTTTGTCAACCCAACATGGAAAGAAGCATGCTTAACATAAAACTACGGGATCGATGGACAACTTCAAAAATAAGGAAAAGAACAAAGGTCAGAGACGTATCAAAAAAAATAAGAAAACTTAAATGGAACTGGACTGGACATATAATGAGGACTAACAAAGGAAAATGGACTAAGGATGTAATGGAGTGGTATCCGAGGAACGGGAAAAGAAACCGAGGAGGTCAAATCAAAAGATGGGAGGACGATTTACCTAAGGGATGGAGAAGGACTGCTATGGACAGAGAGACGTGGAAAGAATTGGGGGAGGCCTATGTCGACAGACAACCTGACCAAAGTGGTTGCTAAGTATAAGTATGTAATTGCAAAAAGGTCAGCGAATAAAGGCTTTTATTATTATTATTATTATATATAAATGTTTTTTGGATTCTGTTTTAACAGGAAAAAGTATATTATTTATATTTACTAAGAACTAAGTACTATTTAAGAAATAGTAGTAGAGAAGTAAAATAGAAGCTAAATAAAGGAAATAAATTTGAAAATTATTTAATTGTTGTTTTTAACTTAGATTTTGCCACCGGGAAGTTGCCTCTGACGTTCACCAATCAATGGGGAAGTATTTATAGAACTGCAAAGTTAAGTATTTTCTCCGTCGAAAGCGGGCTAAAATCTTTCAGAGTGGATTCCAGAGCTGAACAATATGTTTACTTGCAGAATTCTCGGAGCACAAGACAGCATCCTACCCACCTGGCCAGTTTTTTAAAGTGCTCGTATGCAAATATGTTAAGGAATTAATTGAAACAGACAGTATCTCTAGGCTAGTAATGTATTTCTGGTATTGAGTTAATCTATTATTTGTGGCATTTGCACAAGAAGTGTTATCGTCCTCCATATAGAACAAACATGTACATAGATATCCTTCACTGACTTAACGAAAGAAAAATAAATTGAGTCACGGTGCGTGATACACTTTGTGGACTATGACGTCACCAAGTGTGGAGTACAAAGCTGAACATGAAGTGGCACTCACACTAAGTGCACACACGACACATTTGTCGAAGGTTCGTGATTATTTCTGACGCGACGTGGCGCTAACCAAAATATCCGGCCGTGTGTTACAATGAACACTATTGTTTTGCTTATTCTGCAATCGTCAGTTATTTACTAAGGGTCCAAGGAGCAACCTATATAAATAATTTAAAAATTGGTTGCGCTGATGGGCTTTGCTGAGAAATTTGAAAATATTCTTCTTAATTTATTTTGAGTTGTGTCGCGGTATGAATAAATTGTACCACTTATAACTCGGCACACACCCTACGTAAAAATGGCAAAAAACTCGAAACTATTTAGTCAGGACTTGAACGCCAGTAGTAATTAGAAAGAAAAATAAACTTTTACCATGGGTTTATTTCTAACATTAATATGTTTTCGGGCCCTATCTTGAGAACTAACAATTCCATAAGTATGAAACTATAGGATAATAGCTATTGCTTGCGGCCCCGCCCGCGTGTATGTCTGTTATAGCGGCAAAAACTAGCCATGTCCTTCTCCAAGGTAAAAACTATCCAAACCATTTTAGCGGTATAGCCGTGAAAGCGTAACAGACAGAGTTTTTTGCTTCTACATCTTACAGACTTAAGTATCGTCATCAACATCAGCCCGTTGCAGTCCACTGCTGGACATAGGCCTCTCCTAAGGCGCACCACAGAGCCCGGTCTGTTGCTTTTTGCAACTCAACCAACCCACTAACTAAATCGCTTGCCCAGCGATCCGATTAGGGTATTTCCTCCCGTTGTTAAAACTCAATGAAAAATCATTCATTTAAAAAAGAAGAGTTTAATAATGTTTACATAAAGCGTTCAACGCCAAAATTAGAATTTTACGAATAAGTATACTAAGTGAGAATCCACAAGTGTGTATTGTGTACTCACTCATCTATTTCTGATTTAATAATTTCGTGCGTAATTTAGTTTTGCAAGATATATGATTGCGAAGCAAAACCATGACCATGAAGGTTGTAAATATAATCGTTCAAGAACCCGTTTCATAATAAAAACTAGGAAACATGTTTTATCTGTAACATCTGCAAACACTAGTTAAGATGACATAGCTTGCATGCTTATTTTCCTATGGAGACTTCTGCTTGGCTGGTACCTAAAATACATCTCAAATAGGACAGCGCCTGTGGTTCTTAAGTAAATAAGAGCAATGTTATTTGCAACTTTACGTTTCACCGTAGAAGTTTGTTAACAATGTACTCTTGGCAAAGATAATGAAAATCATGTCATAGTCAGGGCTTGATAACCCTCCTTTATTGGGATGGATATAAAAGATAATAATGGCCGACGTTATAGTCAAAGACATGTATCTATAGTTTTATTGGTACTTATATTCCCGCAAAGTAACCATCAACGAGACATAAATCATATCGTTGATTCAGAAAGATTTTAATATAGTTATTCTATAACTATGTATTACTATTCTTACAATCTATCAAACTCATTTAATAACAGTAACCGCAATGTGCTGATTTCTGGATCAGCAAACAAGTGACCGCCAATAAACTTATAATTTAGGTTCCAGCTATATTCGTTGGTTCCAGCCCATAATAATTTGTCACCACAGTATTGCCCCATAACTTTTAAAGTGGTACAATGGTGTGGCGGTAGAGACGTGGTTTCCAAGTAGATAATTTTAATTTGATCACTAAGTAAAATAATTTCTCATCTAAGCCAACAAATGTTGCAACAGCGCTCTTTAATTGAGTAACATCCCTATAAAGGGTTTCTTTTTGTAAATGAGCCGTAGATTCAGATATAGGCATGTAGTCTGATCTTAAGCAATACATGTATAGCTTGTGATGTCGCGACAATATAAGGGTATTTCAATTGTTACTCGCAGAAAATTGTAGCAATGATGTAATCGGCGTAAAGTAAAAACCTTCAACGCGATCAATCGATTATACGTATAATCGACGTGAGGTGATGCCGTAACTATTATTTAAAACGATTATAAAGCTGTGTGATTTCATGTTTGCGAGTGGAAAATGCATGAGTGCTCGAATTACGTGGCCGCGGCGACTCCGCGCGGACGTGTTTGTGTAAATATTAACACGATGCTTGACCCTGAGACATTCAACGTGTAACCGGACGACATTGGACAGTGATTTTATCACTAGCACAATAAAGTCGCTAATGAAAACTAATTGTCAGAATACATTAATATGTCAGCGAGGCTACTTTATGTTTAAAAGCAACGGGAAAGTTCAATAGCGATCGTTCTTCTAGCCTTTATGCTAATTTAGTACGTGTCTATTAATCGTATTTATTATCTCTATTTTTAAATGTTCTCTTTACACCTTGCATTCATTGCTATAATTGAACTTAATAATGTCTGGTGACTCTATTAAATTTCCTATAATGTAGGTAGGTTCATTATACTAAATTTGTTATCCGTCATTAAATCTGTAAACTAATCATACCGTCCCCACACGGCCATTAATGGACCACCGTAATTCAAGAGGGTAATCAACATCAGAAATCGTGTAAGCTATCCCTTTGAGGACAGCTATATCGCGGTTAAAAACATTGTCATGTTTGCTTTCATCGTTCAACAAGTGCTAATTATTAACAGGCACACCCACTTCCTAAGAGAGTATTCATCGCCTGTATCTAATGAACGCATCAAACAGTTTCTTGAATAGATTTATGACATCATCATATTGGGCCATCACATACACTACTGAACTAATATTAAACATGAAGATTTTGTTTGTTTGAACGCGCTAGTTGCGCAGTTTGAACCTCAAAAACCCCCCTAGCTACACCCATGGCTTTTTTTTTGTGCGGCAATCCCCTTGGATACCACCGACTGGTGGTTATGTTGGACTCAAACCGACTAAAAACCGCACACCGTCTCGGATACTAGAAGCCGAGGAACAAGGTGCTCCCTCGGTGCTACGATCAGTAGAAGCGGAACATCAAAAAAAAGTTGCAAAAACGAGTAAACATTATTAATCTTGAGAGATGCAAACGAAGTTGCCTGGCTGAGCTAGTTTAAAATAACTGTTACACATAACATTTGACATACACAACATTGTTGACATAAGATTACCTTAATCGTTTATATATAATATATATATATATATATATTACACCTATATATATATATATATATATATATATATATATATATATATTTGAATAACATATTTGGATGTGAAAACGTAAAGTAGATTAGGGTGGTAGTGGGCTGAGTTTGTTGCAATAATGAGTTAAAACTCATTATTGCAACAAACTCAGCCCCTAAGTTTCACAAATGCGTAAATATCTGAATCAAAACAATCAAATCTCTATTTGCATTAAATAAAATTAAATAAAACTAGGGTATAGAAAATAATAAGTAATTCTTTGCGCTGGATGGTATCACGATAAAATCTTTGAATAAGTGGCAATTCAAAATAAATATATAATTTCATTGACATAAATTCAACGTTTTTATTACAGAACTTGCGCGAATGTTACAAGTTTAATCTGTGTTAGCTTGTATGTTTACTGCCTTTTGTCAAAGATTTGTGTTAATTGTATTACAGAATTCAGTGTGAAAAGATTGTGAGTGATCCTGAAGAACTTATTAGATCTCAGGTTATTAGAAAAAAACTGCATAAGGCGTAATAGATACTACAAACGATAAACGTAGTGAATAAGTAAAACCGTTACCTTTTTTTTAATATTACTTTTTATTATTTTAATTTTACATATTTGTGTTAGTAATAAATGCTTTGTGCCCAAAACTGTTGTTCTATCTCATTAACACAGTACAAGTATTATTTATCCTCGTCGACGTTATAAAACTTTAAAAACCGACAGCAGGGAGCCATTCAGACTCTCAGTGGGGACTTAAAGCGACAGTAATTTGAGTCCTGGCCGTTGCGACAGCGATGAACATGTGGCATTAGGTTAGGTCGGTAAGGATATAATCTAAGTATTTCATTACACTCACTAACTGACTACATTGTTCAATGATCGTATCAGAGGGTATAGCAGACTATCTAGTCATACCAATCACCGATCTACAAAGATAAAAGCAAAAACCCTTCATTCCTCATACTTAAACTGCTTTTCAAACCGAGGCATTTTCCAGCAGCAGACTGTTAAATGCTGTTTCTTAGCATGAGTACTGTCCACTTGTTTCATTCAAATTACTTTACTTCTGAGTATAAATAATTTAAAACACAATGCAACTGAACTACTTTTAAGTTGACTGAACAAACAAAAAAGACCAAAGCGACCAATTATTCCAGCAGCGAGACGAACGAACAACTGACAAACTTATAGGTAAACTCTCTGTAAAACCCTTAGATCGACGTCAGTATACAAAGTGCTATTTCGGTGCATGATTGTTTAAATGATATTTTTAAACCATTCACGTAGATGATTAGGTGTATTAGTTGTATGTGAGCTACCCCAAGTTTTTGGATACCGAAATTCCGTGTTGTGGTTGTCTGGAAGAGATCGCCGTGAGCGATAAGACCGCCTATTGTATCATTTGCATATTTGTGACTCATCCTCTGTTTTAACCTTGTAATTTTGCATGTATACAATAAAGATATATAAAAAAAATCGAGTAAAGAGGAGCAGATTGGTGAAGTGACAGCGTGTTGTACATGTTTATATTTCTTTTTATAGTTGTAATGGAATAGGCGTTTGTCTTCCATCTCACCTGATGGAAAGTGTGAAAGAAGAAGGTGGTACACGCCCATCCAAAAGAAACCTGTTCACTCTACTTAGTGTACTCAGTGTTCAACTTATCAGGAAAACCCAGGCAGGTCGTTCTAAATCCTGGCGATTCTCACCAAAAACGAGCTGTCAAACCGTTTAGTTCGACTATTGGGTATATCGACAACATATGAATGAAACTTTTGCCTGCGCCTAGTAGTCCCATAAAGGAATAGAGATGGCTCAATCAATTCGAAAAGAGCCTTCGAGCACTCTCCTAAGTGTCTGCTAAAAAAACCGATAAGCAGGCAACTCGACGACGATGCTCAAGGGTGTGTAGTTTGATAATTAACCTACGGGCTCTTCGTTCAACTGAGGCCAAAGCTTCTAGATGATATTTGGCTGCACCGTTCAAGAGGTGACTGCAGGACTTCATGCAGGATCGAAGTTGGCAGTGTAAAGATTAAGCAGCTGTTCAGAGCTGAAGTACCGCCGAACCTTTGGAAGAATTGATAATTTCTTGGACGCTGCTTGTGCCGTAGACTCAATTTATTGGCCAAAGTTGAGGTTAGAGGTGATGGTAATACCTAGAAGCCCTAGATGGTTAGTAATCGGTAAGGATACACTTTCGAAAGCGGGTGTTACATACGAAGCTACTCTTTTTCGCGGAGAAAAGACACGCCTGTGTTTTGGAAGGGTTGAACTGGACAAGATTGGCGTCACCCCAATCGGACACCCACTGCAATGTCACGTTCACCCGTTCAATCATGGACTCTCTCAAGGACCGTATTTCCTCTGGACTAGCTCGCGAGTTCGACGTGTACCTCTCAATTACGGTGCTGTCATCGGCGTAACTAATAATACCGGGTGTTAAAAGATCGTTTATTTGCAGCAGAAACAAAGTTACACTTTGCTAGTTTGTAGAGAGAGTTGGTATAGACGAGTCAGAACAGGAGACAACTCGAGTGCACAACACTTCAGTACCACTGCTGGAATGCCATCAGGACCACTGGCCTTATTGACGTCCAGGTTCAGCAAACATTTAAGTACCTCTTTTTGGTGGATTTTAACGGTGCTCATTTTATGGCCTAACGGAGGTAACTGAGGTGGACACTTGCCGTTGCTGTCCAGACGAGAATACTCTGCGAAGAGATTGGCAAATAAATTTGCCTGCTCCTTAGCGCTGTGGGCCAGGGATCCGTCAGGTTTGTGCAGAGGAGGCAGTGAAGAGTGACAGAAGTAGTATATAGTCTAAGAGCCGGCGAAGATTGACTTACACCCATCTGATAACCAGATAAAACTTTTTTTTGAAATTGGATTAAATATTGAACACATCTATGATAGTTTGCCGCCTATCGCAATCCTGTCACGACTAATTTTTTTATTGATTTTTCTCAGTCAAGCTACCATACCATACCATTAAATTACTTTTTAATAACCTTTATTAAGCTACCAATTTCGAATAGTTTTTAGCTCGGTGTATTTACCTATATTGATTTACATGTTGCCAGGAAGCTATACAGAAATATGTAATCAAGCCTAACTAGGCATATTCTCTATTAAGAACAAAGGGATGAAAAAATGTGTTAAAAAATAATTTAATTTTGTAAATGGTCTTAAAAACCCTCTCCTGAGAGGAGATCCGAGCCCAGCAGTGGGACATTATGGGTTGTTGATGTATAAATGGTCAGAAGAGTTTTGCGATAGGCAAGCCATCATAGGCTTTAATAAATAATACAATTAAAAAAAAATGTTTGATCTTGTTATCAGATAGGTGTAAGTCGATCTTCACCGGCTCTTGTCCTAATAGGTTCCTATTTTGAAAACAAGCTGTTTTTGACCGATCTACCGAATAGCCTTTATGGGGTCTCCTTTATCTGTTGGATGACGAAGACTTTATTATTACCGTCTAGTCTGAATGACGCCAAAGTAGTAGAATCGGCGAGACGATAACTGATTAAAATCGGTCGTGCTGAACGGTAACAAATATAATAAGTCAATGAAATTTATACCAACATGTAAAAATAAGAATTTTAGACGGTTTGCTAATACTCGATACTAAACAGTCATCGAATATTACTGCGAAACATGATTTGCATATATATATTTTACATATTGAAACCACAGAATGCAACAAAGAAGTTTGTCTGCTCTCTTATGTATATCTATATTTATTACACATCCTCCCCAAATATACATATTATGTACATAATCCTGACCAATAATATAAATACAGTTGTGACTTTGGTAAACTTTTACACTGTAAGTACTTTCTAATGACAGAAAAGGACATGGGACTCCTTGGTGGAAGAGGGTGTTTATCATTATGAAGATTGAACGAGAATTTTTTCGTTTCGAACAGTTTCAGTTATCGAAAGTTAGTGTCAAAGTCAATTAGGTCATTTTCTGTAGCTCTATTGTAAAGTCAGGTGTGTATCGTGCGTGTGCGTGTGCGCAAGAACAAGAGCGGGCAGCCCTCGCATGAGTCAGAGCAAGTGCGGCGGGTGTGGAATGCCGTGGATATGGTACACAATGTCGCCAGAACGGTGAACGCACCTAACAGTAGGCAGGACAATGACACCATCTGCAGCTTGGCAACAGCTTCGTCATTTCTCAGCTATGCCATATTTTCACAACAGCCACGGAACAAAAGAACATTATTATTGTTTTCATATTCTTGAACGATTTCCTTAACATCGAGCAAAAAAATACATCTATGGGCAGATCTTTCTATCAATTCTATTCAACGAATATGACTAGCGCACTTTTAGCTATAAGAAAATTATTTCCAAATCAAAAAAATATTCTTTTTTTTGTTTTAGTTACTACAAATATCAAGCTCATCTTAATCATCGACTATATATATTAAACTCAACAACGGTGGGGGAAACTATCTGTATCATCTACCACTGAGGTAATTTTATTTTTTAGAACCGCTAAACCTAAAGGTTGTGTTCTCTTACAATTATGTTACAGTTATGAGAAAATTGACAACAGAATAGAAATAACGATAACAAAGTAACTATCAAACAAACTAGCTCTTGAGGTAAATAAACTGTGAGGGAATAATGTGTGTAATGTGGTTAAATGATATGTTTGCATAGCCACTTTCGCTTTGACTTATAACTAACGCGCTGGTCGTGTTTCGTGGCGTAAACATTATTTAATAGATCAACTCTAGCAATGTTTAAACATTTATCACACACAAAAGTTGTACAGTTTTGTACGTCAAACTAAGCGGAGGCTAAAGTTTGACACGACATTGTGTTACGTTTTTTACCACTATTGCGTTTTACTACGGCGGCCAGGGTCCTTTTTTATCCGTGAGGCACTTGTAACGTTATCCTTCCTCTTACTACACATATAAAAAGTGTAATATACTTGTATAAATGTTACTAAGTCGTTTTTACAACAGCATACGCTAACACTTGAGTAAATATCTCCAACCGTGTATGCAAACATCTTAGAGTGAACAATCTTGATATATAATTTATCTGTTGAGGAGATTAGTGTGTGCTCGTTACTCATTTACTCATATCTATATTTGTCGTGCAGGTACGAAGAGCGAGCACCAACCTCAAATCTTTGTCCTTGTCGAGTAATCGACGTGTATTCAGGCTTTATCTCCTATGTTGTATGTAGTCGCGATGAGATTATCCCCGCTATCGAGCGGATTGTCTCAAAGTACGATTATCTATAGTTGGATGTAACTGTACAGCTGATCTGAAATTCCTATCGGCTTCCCTTTGTAACTATAGAATTGTGTATTACATTTATTGCACAACTTTATAAATGAATTTTTGGACGTTACATATGAATATGACGTCTTTTAGAACCCGTGCCTATTTAATTTTATGTGCTACGCCTGTACGCCTTTTAAACTTCAATGTATGGATATTTTAAGAATAATAATGAATGAAACACTTACAGTAATCTCGATAGCTAACCTAAATAGAAATAGCTTAAAGTGCAACAGCTTTTTCGGTCATATTGACGCTGAAAAGTTAATGTGGTATACTTTGATAAAAACGACTTTATTCGTGTTGCATCATAACTCATAAATAAATAACAAAACATGTTTTTGGTCTTTACATGACCACAACTCACAAGTTTACGTTTCTCCACTAAACTGTCCTTTTTTCAAGTACGCGCACTTCACCTGCCACCCTTATCTAAAATATGGCTTCGTCTTATCAAGAGTGCAATTTTCCAAAAAAATGTCCTTTAAAAATATTTTTATAGATACAGCTCAGTATGAGAAGCACTTCACGTTACTAATGTTCAATGTTCCCACACAGATTTGTATAAACTTTGTGAGCAAAAAGTAACTTAGGTTCAAACGTGAGAATGTTGGGTCGAAACGTCAATTGTCGGTGGGTTACCAAAGCTCATTGGTCCTTGAAGAAAGATGACTGATAAGCTTTTAGTGCCTACTATACAAAGTTATCACGTGGAAATAACCGTCATCGATATAGGAGGTTGACGTACACATTGACATCATCCATTGACGTCAACATATCGTTGCAATGATGAATGAAAGAAGCTGAAGAAAATTAGGCAAAAAGAAGTAGGCACAACCTTGACAAATGTCCTGCTTTTTTCAGTTTAATACCTATTTCTATAATATTTTATTTAAAATTGTTGAGAACCTTAGTGGAATGAAAACAATTTTTTTGGATATATAATAAAAATTTATAATCACGTCATATAACCCGTTAACCGTCCTCAAATGAAGTTAAATAAATGTATCATCTGTCGAAGTAAATAAATCATTTGGCACGGTGGTCACACACGGATGGCCATTTATTATGTTCTGAAAATGTGTTGTTTTTTAGTGTCGTCACCGAGTGGAGCCCCATGTGTGTCGGTTCATAAACGGAGTACCTACACACGTAGGTAGTTTTATACGCGACGTGCACGTCTCATTGGCTCGCTTGTACATTATAGAAGGCACTCAGGACATTGGACTGTAATTAAATTCAAACTATAAAATGTACTTCTGTAGGCACAATACCAGAATTCATACATTTGTGAACGTTTTAATGTTTGAAAATGCTTAGAACCCAAACTACTAGGCTGTGTGTACATTGATGAACCTCGCTAGAAGACTAGAAAAAACTGGTTCGTAAACAATCGTTCCCTTGGGTTGCGGGTGTACCGCATTGAACGGAACGGAACGATTGTTTACTTGTGCAGTATTTATTACTCTGTATTCTAGTGCACAGTACTAGCATCTACTGCAGCAACTAAAGTCATACGCGTGCTGAGTTGCGGGATAGATTGGATCGTTTATTTAAGAGATAGGTTTTAATATTAAGATGCTTCTGTCACTATGTAAAAAACAAATTCGATGGATGAAGTTACGAGCGGGCTTGTAATAGAAAAACAGAAAGATGAAAAACATATATATATTGATGGTCCTTGATAAAAATGTCACACACACAATTGTTCAAAAGTTGTTTATACGATTAAAAAACAATCAAAGAATCGTGTAAATTTTTCACTAACTGTTTTTATATCAGTGAAAATTTGAACATACACAGTTCTTTGATTGTTTTTTTTATTATTAAAACAACATTTGAACTATTTATTTCGAAATTTGTCTTTTCGTAGATCCGACATTATTAATAGAGACCATCGATACATTTACTACAACTTTCTAATAAATATATTTTTAAGACAGAAATAAATGAGGCGTTGTTTCAATATTTGGGTCCTTATCAAATATCAATATGCCATACGTCATACATTATGAATCCCGGTTTTGGACAGTCTTAAGTTCTATGATTTGACATTGCAGTGCAAACCTGTCCATTGTCCATAGCTCTTATCACATGATACCTGTACATTCTTTTTAAATCTTAATTTTAATTTCTTTCGAGCATCATGGCCGATGCATGTATTAAACAATGAGGTAAGACGACAACCAACGGTAAATAGCTGCCAATAGTTAGTACATAGTTGGGGAGTGTTTATGAACTGTAAGAGTGAGTAGCTACATGTGGTCACTTACGTACAGTGGTGAGCGAGCGAGCATGCGACTCACCTGCAACAAATAAAACACATTCATCAAACTCTGTTGCTCTTGCTGCCTCTCCGACATAACATATAATTAAACGAATACAATTATTGCATTTTAACAAACTAAGAGTACTTCTGGCTTTCACGAGAGAAATTCCGTTTCGCTAACCTTACTTTGCAACTTTGTATCATACTATTGTGTCACTTATGGCCAGTATACATCGTTTATTAATTCATAATCGTGCACAATAAATGGCGAGCAAAGTCTGTTAGTTGTCATAAAAAAATGAAGAAGACAACCTCACAACTATGTAGTTTTGACTTCCATTCACCAATGTGAAGTCCCGTTTATTGAACATATCTTGGTAACACGAGAATACTTATATCAAAGCATAGACCATGATTGTATCTACATATATCTATCAAATATTACTGTAAGTTTTTTCATAATCGCTAAAATCTCCAAAGACCGTTTTGGATTTTTCCAGAACCTCATAATCATAACAAAACTCAGTATAGACAAGGTCCAGCTCCGAGGTATTCATGAAGTTTGAGTGGGCTATTTTCCATGCCAAAGCCATGTTTAGAAAGCAAGTAGGTACTTCGTAAAATACAAAACATGACTTTATAACAAAAATGTTCTAAATATAACACAATTTCTATATTCAAAAGTATAAAACCTTGATATTATTTTCACGTGAGGCTGGGCATCGCTAAAAGCAGCAATATATTGCTGATCACCTGACTGACATAAATATTGTACGAACAGTCTCTCAGCTAGTTATATTTTAAGACTTGCACATATTTTAGAACCATATTTGCATAATTTAAAGCATATAAAAATATTTTTTTCGAAATCGAAATCAATACCATAAACAATGACGCCGGCGCAGTAACATTTGAAGAGCACGAGAGCATATTTTGGTAAATATGTTGATTACAAAAATATAAAGGAAGTCGACCTCGGGCACACAGGCGCACGCACAGTTCTGCGTCATACAGCGCTCCATCATAAAAACAATCTCATTATGTACTCGGCTTGGGATTTTCCTCGACTTTGTTGCTAATAACACCTTCCTTCATACGATGCTAATCATAACAGCGCAATCACTTAGCACAGCGCTATCAGCTCACAGCGATATTTTTACGTATATTGTCAATTGGATGGAACGTTTTAACTAAATCGTGGACTGTGTCTGATTGGTGAACAAACTATTTATCTAGCGATAATAAAATTGAGAATATTTTAAATTTGACGAAAGTTATTGGGGGTTACTATAATTTTATTTCAACTCGAGTGGCCAAGCAAAACAACACTCTTAATATAGACACTCTTCAACAAAAAACTCTGCCCTTCTTAGAATTTATTTCATTGAATAGGCAAAAACCTATTAGTATCTGATTATTCATGTTCGTTTGCTGAAGTTGGTAAAGGCCCTTCCTTATCAAACAGACGACATGGTTTTACTTTCAAGAACACCTATCAATGAGATAAAGTACTATCGTTTTATTCAATTTTTAATGACTAGTTTATCAATGTATCATAGCTATAATGCCGATTTTGTTGCTCGAGCCAGTCTCGAAATATCACAATTTATGCCAGCTTGATATGAAGGTAGCAGAAAAATATTGAAAAATAGTTAATACAATATCGATTATAAGACCTGAATTTGTTGCTGAAAGAATTTCATTAAAACATCAAAAAACACTTAGCCAAGCCAAGATACCTTAAATGTTCTTTTGATAAATTCAAAATACATCGACGAATTTGTTGCTGCATAAAATAATGCACCAGCGCTTAAAGAACCAATAACAAAATAGTACCGAAAGTCATGGTAATAGTAATTTGTTGCTGCATGGAATAAGATATATAAGGCCCCAAACAGCCAGCAACAAAATACTAGTAGACTTGTATAGTCAGCAACAGTTTTCCGGTTCAACAGTGGCAACAAAATCGGCATTTTAGCAACAAATTAGCTGCAAATTAAATTTAAATTGATTTTTGCTCATTTTCACCCGCTGCATTGATAGAGCTTATACTTGTACAATGGCTATTCGACTGTTTGTCAAACCGCACGGTTTAATATTAGTATTATAATCCGGTAAAGTTTGTGAGGATGTAGAGGGTGATCTTTGGATCAACAGAACCGACTTTGTAAATTCTTTTACCACATAGAAAGCTACATTATGTGTGAGCGTCATAGGCTATACATTAACCCGAAAATGATTGCCGCGATATCCGACATCCGCGTCTACAAAAGTGTTTCTTATCATCTCTTTTGTTAGCTCGGTGAAACCCAATCCTATCAACGTTTCTTTTTTCGTTATATTAAACACAAAACATTTTTTTTTGTTTTTGCATCATTTTTCATTTACGCTCGCGTTCGTATATTTATTGTTATATACTTAGTGCTGTCATGAACATTGTAACAAAGAAAATCATTTTTTTTAATGTACGTAACATTTATTACTATTACAGCGTGTTAGTTAAATACATTACTATAAAATATAAAACGAAGTGGTCTCCATTGGCTGCAATATAGTTCTATAAACGTTTAGGCCAGTTATCAATAGCAGCACGTTCTCTTTCTGTTGGAAAATACTTCACTCCCAATCGTATGGATTGTTTTAGGGTCTCCAAATAAGATCAGAACTAGATGACGGCCAGTCTTCAGCTCTGATGAAGTCCGCAACGTTCGTTTCTAACCAAGATTGGTGGGATCGAGGTTTATAACCCAGCGCCGAGTCTTGCTGAAAGGACCATTCTTGGCTTATTGAACATGGTGTTGTTAAGAGCTTAACTACCTTCTTAAGATTGATATCTTTATACACTTGTGCCGATGTTTTGATACCGTTTTCACAAAAATATGACAGTCAGTCCCTTCATAAGTAATACCCCACTGTAGTCGAATAATACCCACGTTGTACTCTGTTGACTAATTGAAAGCTTCTTTAGAGCTTTCAGCATAAATACGGTAATTTTGTTTGTTAAAATATTGCTCAGTTTAAAAGGAAATAAACGTATGGAGAATTAAAAAAAAATTGGCTCTATAGCTACTTTATGTAATACAGCTTCTTCTTATTAAGTCAACTTATTCTTCAAACTCTACATAGGAAATACCCACTGTTATCATAGTGATGTGGGGCAACATTGTTTGGGCTTGCGGATTAAATGATCAACTCTTGTAAAGAAATATACGAAGTAATTTATGCAGTAGGTTAACAACCTGTAAATACATATATTGCAATAAAAATAAACAATGTCTTGCTAAGTCATAAAATTAAACAAGGCTGGAGTAAACCTATTTTTTTCCGAAGATGGTTTGATAAGAGATAGGTATCATTAATGAGAACACTTGTGGGAATGATAGTCTAGATGCACTATATAATCACTATATAATCGATATTTTCTCATTTAGGACAAATAAACGATAAGGAGACTCGTAACTCATGTTTAATGCACATGATTTGACCTTCGCCTCAAAGTCACAGCTGGCGAAAAAACATGGCTACATAAAATATATCGCTACATTTAAAACTCCATATCTACACTAAGTCAATTGCTTAGCAGAATATTTTTTGACTATGGCTCCTGGGGATCCATAGTCATAATTTTCTGGATTCTCTTTATTATCTCTATAGGCTTCCTTGCTTTGTCGACTTCCGAAGTGACGACAAAATACATTTTTTTATTCCAATAGTGGTTGGTATAACTTTAAGTTAAGAAAGAGTTTCGCAAATGAAATGAGTTTATTGAATCCTAAACAGAATGTCGAATGACAGAATTTGTTTTTGATTCAAATGCCTCAATGTAATAAATGTTATGTTAGCTAATGTCATATGTGCAAGTATTTTACAGCGCTTCGTGGATTCTGCAGAACAGTGTCGCATCATGCCAACAGCGACAATTAGCAACGGGCACCGCGGAGTCAAGTGGGCCCAATCACTGCACGCTTCGCACTTGTAACACTCAATCTGTCCGACAAGCGATAGCCATACTCTGTAGCCTTAGGAACACAAAATTTTCAATAGGCACGCAAAAAATAAACTGCCCCACACTATATCATTATTAAATTTCATAAAGGCATGCTTTCTGACGTTCTCTTTCACAGGCACCACTTTAACTGTAGTAAAAATTATATGCGACAACTCAAATGTATTATTTAACTTCATTGATTTAACGACAGCCGACAAATGTATCTTTTTTTTTCAAGAATGTATGTTACATTATTACACATTACATTGCACAGGGCCAACGACCTCAAAACCTAATTTATAAACACGGTACGACAAGCAAGAAGCGTGTTCCGTTCTTTGTCCTTCGGGAACATTACAATCCGGCTTTTTAGTTTAGGTGTAAGTAAGTACTCCCCCCCCCTCCTCTCCATATTCATCAACCAAGAAGTTTTGTGCCTATTACAATTGTGATTGTTAGATGAAAGTTTGTACGGCGACGGTTACACAAACGGGGTGGTGCGATCTCGCACGCCACGTATTGTTATAACAAATTGTAGCAAAAATATTAATCAGCGCACACATGGGGCACCTCCGCCGGTGCTCATGACTTTGTTCAAACAAAATAACTTAACACTTTATCGCTTCGTGTTGTAACACCCAAACATATTCGCGTCTGGCTCTTTGTTATTCCAAAATTTTCGTGCAGAGGCGTTTAAAATGAACAAGCTACCTCTCAAATGTTTCAGTACGCTCATTCAAAAACTTTAAATTTGACACGGAAATCAGTAATATTTATTTATTTGTTCTCTGAAAACTACAGCTACAAATGTTTGTAAAAATAAAGCAGATTAGTCATCAGAGAGCCAATTACAAGTTCTCACCGCTTCTGTTAGACTAATATAAAATATTGTAAGCAAATAGCTTATAAATAAATCATAAACCGAACATATAACAAAAAGAAAAATCTCACACAATACGCAAGTGCCAGATTAGTAATAAATAATTGCTTCAACGAAACTTTAGGCAACACAATGTCTGCTCAAAAAAAACTAAGGGCTTGACACCTTCTTGCTGAGGATACACTAATCAAAAAGGAATCAATGTCATGCAGTTTACATAATTCTTTAAAATTTCTGCTTACGCGTACCAAGTAGCTGTTCTGTCTATTATTTGTTTTAGCTTGAGGAATGTGAAGAGGGGGGTTAAATCGAAGTGGCTTAGATGGCACATTAAAAAACATCTGCTCGAGCAAATCAGAACAGTCGATATTGTGGTTTAAGATATTGTCAAGAAAAGTGTTAAAAACATATAACTGTATAGTCCATTCGTTTTAGATAGTGTCGGTACATCCGCATGCAATTGTGGTTATTGTTGTGAAAAACGAATATATTAATTCATACAAGTTAGATGATTACTTAGGTAGTAAAGACAAATTACACGAAAAATAAAAACGTCTCATCTTCCTAACTTTTGTCAAAACATTTTCAGTTTACACGTAGGAAGAGTCAACTGGCCCAAACACAATCAACCAACATAAAACTGCTTCGGCGTACATTGACTAAACATTTATTTTTTTACGGAATAGGGAGCAAATGAGCAGAGGTATCACCTGATAGCAAGCGATTTCCGTCGCCTATGGAAACCCGCAACACCAGAGGCGTCGCAAGTGCGTTGCCAGCCTTTTAAGGAGTACGCTCTTTTCTTGAAGGTTTAAAAGACGTATTTATCTGGGAATACCGCAGACGACAGTTCATTCCACAGTTTTGTTGCGCGAGGCAGAAAGTTCCTTGAAAAGCGCACAGTTGTGGACTGCCAACCATCTAGATGACGGGGATGAAATTTCTGTCGCGAAGGACGATGGCAGAAATAGTCGCAGGGGTCCGAACAGGCAGTCCGAACAAAACTAGTAAATTCTAGTAAAATGAGAATAAAATATTAGTATATGTATTTTATCTTTTTGAATTAATTTTGTATGGGTTCTAATTGCAAAATTCCAGCATTAAAAATGTGCATACATTTAGCAACTGACTCGTTAAATATTGTAACGGAAACAAAATTGTGAAGTAAAACTTTCCGATTGAAATTCTCGTGAAAACGATCAAATGAGATCAGTTGAGCAGCAAAGTGTGGCAGCGTGTGACGTCACACAGGTGCTGTGATAACACGCGATAGAGCGATAAGCGCGCACCTCTCGCGGCTCAAGTGGGTCGAAGCAATCTCAACATGCCAACACACGGAACAACAAACTACTAGAAACCAGTATAGTTAGTCATTTGTGCATTAAACACTTACATAAGAAAGAAGTATGGCGCCCGCTAGCATCACGCACGGATGCTTGCACTATTTGAGTACCGGAGTAGTATATTATAAACTACTGCCACAGCCATGTTTTCTCATTGGAAATGTAGAATACGATAGTCGGTTGAATCAAAAATGTTTACAATTCTCCAAACTACATCCGCAGTTGATCGTAGTGCAGTAGCAGTGCAGATAACGTAAACACAGACCTGCAGAAGCATGAGACAGTGTCATCGATGTCCAGAGGGAGCACGTGCGGCGTCGGCGAGGGCGGCACGCTGCAGTACTTGACGTGTAGCACCCGCCTCGCCGCGCGAGCGCCGCTCCTGCGCAGGATGCTCACCGGCCAGCGTCGCCCGGAGCTTTCCTCGTCGCCGCCGCCGGCTTCGCTCATTTTGCGGACCCACGCCTTCACCACCATGCACGAAACTTTGCACTGCACCGGAGATATTATTGAAATCACAAACGCTACAACCTCGACGACGAGCCAGTCCGGTATGCTGAATCGTGAGGGACGCGGAACGAAGGAAACAGTGGCGAAAAAAACAGCGCTCACGTTTGCGCGCCGCGGGCGACTGGCGGCGGTAGCGAGAGGGCCGAGAGGACGCGCCGGCGCCGCGCGGTGACATCACGCGTTATCAGCACACCTGTGCGGGTGTCGAGCCGTCCGGCGACCCCGAGCGCACTGCTGCGCCGGGCGCGCACCAGCGACAGCCCGTGTTTACAAGCAAACCAGTTGCAACTAACTATAAACACATCGTCACCGCCGCCGCCGTGCTATCATTACACACGGACTCGTGTTCGCAATCACTTCACTGGAGCGCCAGCGTTGGAGACGTCAAACATCGCAATAGTGATCTCATTATCTTTTAATCGTATTCTTTCACAAAAAAGGTGGAACAATTTAAAGTGCATTGGCAGTGAGAAAGTGCGGCTAGGTCAACACTCTCACCGACACACAATACGCCTCTTACCCACACTCGCTAGCAATAACAATAGCCAGCTTTATATTTTTATGAACCAAAATATTGAGAGCAACGAAGCGGTTCTCCTGTCATCATACACTTACATTCTCTGATGATTGCCACTAACACGACACTACGCAGTTACTACAGCGATTTCTGTAGAATAGGTCATTAGAAGATAAATCCATCAAGTTACGGATACAAATGCGGTAGCGGGCACCTCTTCTTGCTAAAAAGGAGATTGATTCCAAGTGATTTCAAGTAGTCAAACGTCCTAGTAAGACAGTATCGCAGCTCAAGGCTACCGCTAAGCATATAAATAACAAGCTGTATCGAGTCGGGGTGACGTTTAAGAACTCGATTGAGTTGAGATGATTATCAGCTCTAGCTATCTGCCAGTGAAAATTCCGTCAAAATCGGTACAAGCATTCCAGAGATTAGCCGGAACAGACACAGAGACAAAAAAAATTAAAATATATTTTAATCTGAAAGTATTAAGAAGAAGTAGTCTAACATTATAAAGCTTAAGAGTTTAATTCTTTGTTTGTTTGGTTTTTTTATTCTAATCTAATTTGCTCACATTATTATAATGCTGTCCTCATATCTAGTTTACGGTATAATGTTACAAATTCAATCATAAATGTTTTATTGGCACAGCAAAAATTACACATTCGTGTCTCTTGTCCTCCAAACAAAGTAAAAACGTATAATATGGAAGCTAAGAAGCCCTCTCGTAATTACACATACACAAAAATACCAACTGTTTTGATTGTTTGGTTGAACGCGCTAATGTAGAGAGCCACTGGTCCATTTTTAATAAATTCTTTAATAGTCAGATAGCCCAGTTATCGAAGAAGGCTTTCGGCAATATATCACTACGTTAGCACAAATCGAGGCGGAGTATCAACAGAAAATTTTGCAATAACGAAGGAAAATTTGAGCCTTTTGAGCTTTCATTGCGTGCCTTGCTTATATCGTTAAAGTTACAGAAAAACAATGCATTAAAGAACTGTTAGAAAGAACCCTTAGAGTATACATAGCTTGCTTATGTACGATTATGCTCTAAGACTTATATACTCTAAGACTGTTCCTATATCTATCTTTTAGGCATCGTACACGAAGTCAGTGAAAGCGGAGCGGGCGCGGGAGAGGAGCGGGCCGCAGCAAGTTCAAATGAAATCAATGTAAGACTTATGGGAGTGTTCACGAACACAGCGGAGCGGGGAGCTGGCGACGAGCGGGTGATGAGCAGCATGAGAGCGTAGCAGTGTCAGATACAGAGTACGAGGATCGAGAGGGCGCCTTGAGACGGCGACCCATTTCATGCGGCGTTCCGCAGGGGTCTGTCCTAGGATCACTCCCGTGGAACGTGTGGTACGACTGAGTCCTTCGAGGTCGTCTCCACCCCGGGCTGGGCGTATTTTTTACGCCGATGACGCATTGAGGCGCTAGGTTTACGGGTGGCCCTGGATAAGATCCAGGCTCCATATTCCATGGGCCCGTCATGGTACACCCACGGCGCCTCCATGGTCAACTCGTACCTCGTAGCGGTTCGGGCCCAGGTGAAGTATCTGGGCCTGATCCCCGACAGTAGGGGGCTCTTTGATGAGCACTTCCGACAACTTGCTCCGAAACTGGTTGACGCTGCCTCTGCCCTAGGGCGACTTTTGCCCAATTAGGGTGGAGCCAGCGTCGCAACAAGAAGTTTCTACACGGAGGTTGTCCGGTCGATGACGGTGTACGGCGCACCAGTGTCTGTGGCGCTCTGTCCGCCCAGAATGGCGTCAGAGGGCATATGCGGTTACCGCACCGTGTCGACCGAGGCGGCGTGCGCCTTGGCCGGGACACCCCCGTGGAATTTGGAGGCGGAAGTGTCTATCGACGGGTGGCTGAATTCCGGGCGGAGAACAGATTTCGCCCTCTGCCCGAAGAGGTACGCGAGTGGCGAAAAGCCGCCCGTCGAGCCATGATGGCTCGTTGGTCGTCCCGGCTGGAGGTTCCACGTGCTGGTTTCCCCACTGTGGAGGCTCTCCAGCCGGTAATCCTCGAGTGGGTAGGGCGGCAGTACGGTTGCTTCGGAAAGTACCTACACTCGGTCGCCAGGAGGGAACTGATTCCCGCCTGCTACCACTGCCACTGCATTGAGAACTCGGCCCAGCACACCTTAGCGGTGTGCCCCGCTTGGGCGCCGCAGCGTCGGGCCCTCACTACAGTCATCGGAGGAGATCTCTCGCAGCTGCTCTTGCAGCAGTTTTACCGCGGTCCCGACCTTCAACGAGGAAGTTATCTCGCAGAAGGAGGCGGCGGAGAAGGCCCGCCTGGGATTCCACAGGTAAAAAACAATAAACTTTAATCTTTTTATAGTAAAAAAAATCGTTCCTGCTGTTATAACACGAAGCTACGGGCAGTACGAGAGTCGAAGGCGAGGTTGCGGGCATCAGCTAGTTAGAACTATGTATATAGATATTGACATCAATAGTGGTGGTTACCACAGTATAGGCTCTACTTAGATTGTAATCAGAGGATGCGTTTGAGATCGTGTGAAGCTACTTATATTAATTATTGCTTTGTCTATTGCAACATATCTTTGAACATGATAGCACTAATTCGTTCACCATATTTTGATAGAACAACTACCATAGTGTTCATTATTTATTTTAATGTATGTATAGAGGCGTTTGGTAGCAGACAAGCATTTCACATATAGGCGTGTGGAGATCGCCTGGAGATATGGGCCCCTGACACGCTCCTAGTCCGTAACGCTCCGTGCTACCTTCTCGAGTTTAAAACTGCCGTTCCTAAACGTACCTACATTAGATATACTAATATTATAAATTAGAAAATAATCTCTGTATGTCACGCTCCACGGCTAAACCGCTGCACTCGTTCCAATGAAATTAGGCATGGAGATACTTTGGTTCTCGAGGAAGAACATAGTCTATTCGATGCCACACTTACCGATAAACACGAGGGCTGAGCCGCGGGCACTAGCTAGTGCTAACAGGTTTTATAGCTACTGTTAACCTTCAAATTAGTGCAGAACAATTAATTTTAGTAAAGGTTCCTTCTGATGTTCTCTGTTATAAGTAGAAAAAGTTGTTTTCTTTAGGCAGAAGGTGCGAAGTAAAACAAATAGATCTAAATTTAGAACAGCGCCACCTGTATTCAGTTAAGAGGACTTATTCCGGACAACTTGGTTTTAATAGTTCATTGCATTGTGTATAGTTATTTTATCTTTCAAAATAAACAAAAAAATAGACCAACATTTTAAGGTACGTGTATAACAACTGAATTGGCCTGTATGCAAACTGGGACAGATATCAGTTATTAATGTCAATCATCAGCCTATCGCAGTCCACTGCTGGACATAAGCCTCTCCAATTTCACGCCACTTAGTTCGATCTATGGCTTCTCGCATCCAGCTCCTGCCAGCCGTCTTGCGCAAATCATCGCTCCACCTGGCTTGTGGACGTCCTACACTACGTTTGCCGAGACGCGGTCTCCACTCAAGAACTCGTTTACCCCAACGGTTATCGGTTCTTCGGCAAATGTGACCAGCCCACTGCCACTTACACTTACACACACTTATTAATGTAACCTAATGCTAAATAGTATTCTCAAACGGCTCTTATTAGAACAGAAATCTGTCAAACTATTGGTAGTGATGAATTCTTCAACAATGCAGATGCGTTGCCACACCACGATATTTATATATTGAAGAAGAGCTTAGTCACAACTAAGGTCATGTGACTTACTCATGCTCGTCCTTCTTGACTGACTTCTGAAGACCTGGCTCGCGAATAAAAGAAGCAACAGTAGAACTGACGGGCCCTGGCTCAGGAGCCAAAACCCAAGCGTAAATTAATGATTTATGTATCTTTGCTTAAACGTTATACAATGAACTTTTTAAGAAACTTTTATTAGCTTCATACGCATATACGTTAGTTACGGAAACTTTGAACTTCAAAACATCGGGTTAACTCGAAACATAGTCCATTTTAACGCCACAAAGACAGAAATTTGCGACAAAAAATTGCCGTGAATTGTATGACCCTATCTGCCTCAGCCAATATTGGAATACATATTACGTGAAATCCAGTTCTGTGGGTATTTGGAGGATAAGGCCAATTCGGCCTCGAAGAAGCTTGGCGTGCTCAACAGATGGAGACAGTATTTCACTCCGGCCCAGCGCCTTCTGCTTTATAAGGCGTAGGTTCGGCCTCATGTGCAATACTGTCCTCATCTTTGGAAAGGGGCACCGCAGTAACAAGTCCTTCTGGATCGCATTCAATGGAGAGCGACTCGAATTGTCGACTGCCAAGAAGTTTCAAATTGACTGACGCTTTGAAGCTGCGTAGAGATTTGGCTTCTGGTGTTGGGGGTGTCCATAGGCGGCGGTAATCGCTTATCATTAGACTTTTTTTATGAATAATGATTAAAAAAAAAAGTTTGTATGGATGGATGTTTGTTACTCTTTCACATAAAAACTACTCAATGGATTTGGAAGAAACTTTACAGTAATATAGCTTAGACATCAAAATAACACATAGGCTACTATTTTCCCCCATAACCGACATACCAACGGAGCCGCGGGCAACACTTAGTCTTAGATAATTTGTTTTGCGTTTCAAACACTCTTTTTAAATATTTTTCTAAGGTCCTTATTTACTTTACAACATAAAATTGGGTATTTTTATTTTATTTTAAATATAATACAGAATTTTTACAAGGGCATTTTGTGCCACTCCACCTTGAGAAATTGTAGAAATAAGTATTAAGTGGTACAAGGGTAAAATACTAAATTATTCATATTAATTAAGTTAACAGTAAAGAAATCTAATATACATATGACATGGTAACACATTAGCTAAGATTTTCATGCAATAGATTTTCATAAGAGGAGTATGTATGAAAATCTATAATAGTTTATGTCACTACAGACAAACAGTTGGAAGAAGAGAAGTCAGTACCCGCAGGTACATGTGTGCTTGTGAAGATTGTAAATGAAATGCAAGCAGTCCGTCGCAAGCAGAGTTCAGTATTCTGTGGATATTCACACCACTGTTGTTGGGAAAGATCTTTCTCTAAGGTATTAAGTTAATACATATAATATTTCATACTGTACATCATACCTTAATATTACAACAAATTCATTTTAGTTCATTGAGTACCTATATTCCTGTTTAATTACACAAAAAAAATCTATTCTAGTATTATTTATAGAAAGAGAGCCTTTTTTTTTATTTATATATCTATATAGACAAGACATAACAAAACATGAGTTACAAAGTTAGGAACAATTGTTATTTTTTATTTTAAGGCATTTTATACACTAATATCGGACTACTATACATATCAGACTACAATACTACAACTATACTATTAATAATGAACTAGATTATTCACAACTACAGATAGTATTTCTTTACCAAATTTTGAGAAACAGACAATGTTTTAGCTTTTTGAATTGTCTCCTGCAAGCTATTGGACAGTCTTACTGCTTGCACAGTAAAAGACTTCAGACAGCAGAGTGAAGTGTTTTGACATTTTTAATTTTCCAACAACCTTAGGTCCCTGCGAAGTGTATTGTGTAAGAACTGAAAACATTCTTTAAGATAAGAAGGTGCGTGAGGATGAAACAGAAAACTGTACAGAAGAAAAGAGAGCTTATGTCCAGTAGTGAGCCATTGATGTGACACATATAGAAATGTAATGTTGTGAATTACTTTATAATATATTTACCCACTAGCAATTTGATAAATATACTTTCTTCTTATTAGTTTTCAACTATCCTTGACATGAGAGATTCTAATCAGCAATCAAGTCTACATCCAGCTGACTACTGACTGCCTATTTGTATAAGGATCACTGTAAAGTTCGAAGCCACCTAACAATAAGACTTTACAAACAGCAAACTTTGCTCGTTATCTTTGACAGATATGTCTGTTTAATATATCTTGAACACAGCTGTTGTCTACTCAAAACATTTACTGTACACAAGAAGTTCACACACTGAAAGTAATGCTGCAGTGATGTCGGTATTGATAATATTAGGAAGGAAACTTGTAGTTATCGTTGATTAAGTTTAAAGAGAGGGTGACGACTAAAATTACTACTAGACCATTTGAAGACTAAAACTTTAAAATGGATAGGAGTATATTGTAATTGTTCTGCTTTACTGGCTGCCTGATACGGTGAATGTTGGAAGGACAGTGCGAAGAGTGGTGCTGTTGTGAAAGGAGCGTGCAGTGAGCGAGATGCGTCGTGTGAACAATGGCGTGCGGCCACTCACCCCATGAACCAGTCGACGGTGTCGCGCAGGTATTCCGGTAGTCGCTCCAGCTTGACGGATTTCCTCCGACTCGCTTCGTAACGAAAAAGAACAGCACTTTAGAGCAATCGTCTCTGTAACTCCGCGCCTCAGCCGTACACTATCGAATGTCTCATCACCATCCGCGGAGATAACCGACAGATTGCTGTTAACTGTACTATTCTAATGAGTTGAAAATCTGGCGTGAAGTAGAGCGTGTCGTCGTCACAAAACCCTATCATTGAATTTTTTCACTACTACAATCTGAGCAGCTGAGCTGTAATCGCCATGTTGCGCAACCCGAATATTTTATTTTTAGAAAATAATAGAGTTAAACAAATGTTCTACATACACCTTAACAAAGCAAATCAAATACTGAACGTAATTAAACCTTTTCGTATTTACTTCACAAACTCATGCACACTTTCTATTGAAAATTACTAAACGAACAAACAGAAACAACATTTCATATAATTTTGTCAGACACAATATTTTGGTAGCAACACCAACACTACTGTCAAAAACATTTTGTTGCGGGTTTTCAAAGCTTATTGTTCTTCGATTAAGAGCGTTTGAAAATGTTTATTATTAAAATTAAACGGCTAAACTTTAAACTGCCATCATTTTGACATCTGTTAATGTGGTAAGAAAATTTATCTCGAAAGGAATGATTTTCTTATAAGTCTGTGAACAATACGTTTTGTTTGTTCTATGATTGGACCATGAACGTTTTTTTTGCAATTTGACAGGCAGTCCTTTCGATGTTCATTCTTGATAACGCCTATTCCATTCAATAAAACTGCTTGAACAACTCTTGATCGGCTGCAATCTAGGTGTCTCTGAATCATAACTGGCTGCATGAAGTCCTCCCCTATTAATGCTCTACAGATTAAATGTTCTGACCCACCTTTAACATTAAGAAGACAATTCTTTTCTTCTTATTTTATGCTAAAATTTTTCTCTCACCCTCTTCTCCAAAAACTTTGTAACTTAGACTCTATGTGTAATTCCTCTTCATACTGGTCTCATAAACAAATTCCATTGATTCTACAATCCTTTCGCCAGTTCTTTCCTTTTATGTATTCTGCTGTGAAATTTGACAAACTTCCTCTTTTATCTTTTCAATATAGTATACTCTGTTTTAAACCTAATATCCTTCTTGATGCTGTAATCCCTTAGGGTTCCACTTCTGCTTTTAATTTTCTTTTAGATAATCTAGAAAAAATAAAGAAAGAAAGAAATAATGGGAATGAGAGGTTTTTTACAGATGCATCCAAACTGTCTAGTGATAGTTACACTGGAGCCGCTGTGTACTATCAAAACTCTAAAATCATCTTACAATCTTAGTGCCCGTAAGAAGCCTCAATATTACGGGTGAATCGGTCACCATTTGAGAGGCATGCCTGTATGTTGAGAGTCATGATATCTCTAAGGCAGTTATATTCACGGATTCCCTTAGCTGCTTTAAAATCCTTCAAGAAGACCCATTCCATAGCAAACTTCACAGCCCTCTGATCCTGCAAATTAAGGAAAACCTTTTTAAGAGTCATAGAAACGGTAGATTGATCCAATTGGTATGGATTCCTAGTCGTACTGGCATTACGTGCAACGAGTGTGCAGACGCTTTGGCCAGAAATGCTATCAATTCCACTGTGGCTGACCAAAAACACCTTAACCATCAGCATTATGACCTTTTAAGGCTGCCCCAGAAAGAACTGATCACATCCTGGCAGCTGGAATGGGACAGCTCCTCACAACATAAGGAACGGCATTACTATGCAATATGGCTATATATATGTGCATAACCCCGAAACCGTGGTATTTTAAATTTAAAATAGTGTCTAAACCAGTCATCTCTTCCATATGCAGGCTCTGCATAGGCCACGGTAGCTCACCTGTCTTCTTGCACAAAATCCGGGTTCGGGATACATACCTATGTGAATGTGGTTTACAAGAAGGCGATCTGGACCACATATTCTTCTATTGCCTCAATAATAACCCATCCTTAGACCTCTACTCCTATTTATCAAAATTAAAAATGCCCATACCTATAAATTTTCAGTCCCTACTAACCTTTACGCTCCTTCAAGCCTTAATGATTTTCATATAATGTAATAACATCAAACTTTAACCTACGTTCCTATGAATGTTATAATGTTGATTTGTGTGTGTGTTTGTCGACTAATTATTTATATATATATAATTAATTCATATCTTATTTATTTGTGCTTGTCCTTTATTTCAGTTCACCAACCACAACGAAAAGCTCCACATTTAGTCTACTGCTTATTTTGTAAAATTTCGGATAGCTGCAAAATTTTTAATTTCTTTTTTAAAATTTTATTCACAAACCACGTATAACGCAGAATTGGCGACACCGGCACAGTGTGCCATTTCTAAGTAAAAAAAAAAGTTAATGCCTATCATAAACTATACATTAGGTTCAAATAAGATTGAGTGGCGAACTGTTTGAATTTGTTCTTTGCCATCACTCAACCCACATCACATTACAAAACAGTCGCTAAAACAACATTCTGTACGCAACTGTACATTACCTTTGACTTTACCCATTAATTTTTTGAAAAATTTGTTATTATTTATATATTACTAAAATACTCAGAATTACTAAAATAAATTTTTCAAAAATTTTGAAGATATTAACAAAAGAAAAATATGCTTGTTTGTCGGGTCAGCTAGTTTCCAATAAATATGTCATTTCTACTACCCATGAATATTTTCAATTACTTCGTGGTTGACTGGCTAACATGTAACGTGCTTGTCGTGTCACTGTCAGTTAGTAAGCATTGTGTGTCAGGTAAACTGTCTAGTGTCTAATGTGACTGCTTTTCTCTGTGTAGAATTTGCATTTATTTAACTTATAAAGCTGTTTATTTTCTTACTTTTAGACAGCAACACAATTTAAAATAAAACCATGTTTCGTTTACCGTACGGTGATAGAGTTGACCCCATGGAGGAGAAACGTCAGGCACGTGAAAACACTATCAGTAGTGTGGTTACCTTTTGCGTGCTCTGTGTAGCCATCCGACTTGGTAAGTGGATTACAATAAACCTTATTAATATTCATTATCTAAGGAATCAACCTATCTTACTATTCACTTAAAATCCGGCTGATTGTTTAGTCGCCTAGTCTATTTTGTAGTAATAAGACTAACGTGTTAGCTGACGGGCTGGTGTACAAGGAAATTTGATTCTCTAATAGCCTAACCTATTCGTTCTTTTAATTCACATAAAATATAATGTATTAATCTTAATGCTGATAGCTTGCTGTATTATACTTATTATTCATAATTGTGCAGTATACCATTTCGAAGAAACTTTTTAAATTCATTTGTAAATTGCATTTTGAATGTAATACTTTGAGTCCAGTCACTAACAGGTTTAAGGTATTTAGAAGTATTTTCTAACAATTAGTTTAACTTCAGTGTCATTTGGTTTCCAACTGGTGAGAGCTTACAAAACTCCAATTAGCAAGCCTTGTCTACCTCATGGCAAATTTTAATAAATTCAACTTTTTAAACAGAGAAGAGGTTTGTCTTATCAATTTAACTTACTAATTTTATTTATGAAATACCTCAAGAGTAAGAGTTGTAGTATCTTTAAAGAAAACTTTTTTACAGCTCCATTGATACTGGAACACAGTGGTTTTCAAGGATAACACCGACACAGCGGATAGTGATATAAACTAGAACAAAATGCTCCGAGCAATCTTTCAGTCAAGTATTACCACCAATGCTTATTTGTTTAATAAAGTTTAGTGTAATTTAATCAATCTTTGTTTCTGTTTGGTCACATTAATCTGTTTAACCTATCCTTTCCATCATCTTGTAGTATCAGTGAAGTAACATGTGCCTTCAAGGGATACCTGGAGAAGCCTCAGATGTTGTGAAATCCATCACTGTAGTTTATCTAATATTGTTTTACTACCTGAGAAGATGAAGCGGACACTGATTGGGAATAGATGTGGCTCATACTCATTATGTAGAAAGTCTAAGCTGCAAATAAGCGAGTTGAGACCAGATTGTTTATATTTGCTTACTTCATTGTTTGTTTGTTAGACACTAGGTTTAGGTTGAAAGCTGGGTGAGTGAGAAAATTTAAGGGTGTGATAACTTCTCCAAGCCACATTGAAAAATGAACCGATTATGGCTGAGGTACATTTTACTAAATAAATCAAATTATAAATATCTATAATTATTTCTGAACAAAACAAAAACAGTGAGGTTTGGCAATACTCAAACAACTCTCTATATATCAGTGCAGATATTTGTAGTCGGGGTGAAGAAACACTTGCCTATCCTAGGAACTTGTCACTCGCAGCCTCCCATCACACCTACACTAATTTTACTATGCATATTAATTTCTTTAGAACTTTGTGTGTGATCCAGATTGTGACAGGGACAACCACACATGTTTAATCTCCAGCCACACAAATGAAACCATGTACCTTTTTGTAATAAATTACACTGAAGTTTATTTCATCCTGAATACATATTGACCAATGTTACTTATGTAATGTAGCATTTGCATCAGTTCACAACTTTATTACAACTCACTCAACATCATTACTTATGCTTGTATTTTTTTTGTTTCTCTAGTTACAAAATTCTAAAATTTGATAATACAATGAAATTGAAGCGTTCTTACAGTTACCACTAAATCCATTTAGCATTGAAAATAAATGATCATGATATTAATAATAAAAATTGATTTAAGTTCTTCATATATATATATTTTTTTTACAATTTCAACTAAAACACGCTCACTGCAGAGAGGGGCAGATCGGGGTGCAATCATACGTCCAGTCGAACACTATACATTGTATACATTTGTAAAAAGTATCAAAATCGAGTAAAAGGCCTACAAAAAATTATCTCGAGATACTAATATTCGTTTACGTAATAACCTAAAAATTGTCCTATTTACCGCTGGAGCCGCCTCGACCTCGGCTTCGGCCCGGCGCCTCGAGCGCTAAAGGGTTACAAACGTAGGTATTTTAACTATTTGGCTTAATTATATTTATATAAATGAGATGAGCGCGAAAAAAAGCGGTGCGGCTCGTGCCGGCCGGAAATGTGCGAGAGGACCAGCCTCAGCCCTAGTCCTCCGCCTCCTCGTCCTCCGACTCCTGCTGCTGGAGCCACGTCAACCACGTGTTCACCTGTGGACATCCACACCATTAAAACCCAGTCTATGCAGCTAATGAAAAACTAGATTAAATTCCAAGTCTAGCACCTCATCCAATTCATCGCTTATTACTATTGGGTGCACTTTTTAGGCTTTATTATTCCCAAGTTTATTTGGAGTACTACTACTGCCTTGTTGGTCTAGTGGTTAGCGACTGCAGATCAAGAGATCTCGGGTTCGATTCCCGGGTCGGACTGCTGTTTGGTTTTTCTTACAAGAAATTCTTAATAGAAGTCCTGAGTATGGAATTTGTGCGGTGTTGCCCGCCCGTACCACGGAGAGCATATTAAGCCATCGGTCCCGGTTGTCATGAATAATAATAATCGCTTTATTGTACACCAGTGGAATTTGCGAAATGTGAAATTTGACCCAATTCAGTTCAAGGTTGGTTTCAAGTCTTTGAGGTCTCCCAAATAATATGCCTTCACCAGTCTCTTGAACACAGCTAACGTCTGCGCGCGTCTTATTATTACTGGTAGGGCGTTCCGCAACCGTGCATCTTGAACAGTGAAGGAATGGTCGAGGAATTTGGTAGTATGCCCAAGCATTCTCAATTTTAGGTTCTCCGACGATCTAAACAATTTGGAGTGTGTGTCATGTAGAAAAGTGAACCGGGATTTAAGATAACGTGGAGTATGAGGATTGAACAAATGTTGTAAAGAAGGGAAAGAATATGAGTATTCCGGCGAAGGCGGATGGGTAACCACTTACGCTGTTTACGATAATCGTAGACATGATCATATTTGCGTAACCCAAATTTAAATCTTATACAGGGATTTTGGAGTCTCTCACGCTTATTAAACTGGTCTTCAGTGAGATCTAGATAACTGGCTTCAGCATAATCAAGCATGGGAAAAAGAAGGGATTCTGTAAGAGCTATCTTGGTTGATATAGGCAGAAAATTTCGTAATCTGCGCAAAGAACCTGCAGCAGCAAACATTTTGCGACTCAGTTCTTGTAACTGAGAATCCCAAGATAAGGAACTATCGATGTAAATACCCAAGTTCTTCACCTTATCGATATTGTACGGTATCGGTGTGCAATTATATATGTGTATATATATATATATATCAATTTTGAAAACCATTAGAGAGCTTCCAATGACAACTACCTGAGTCTTGGATGGATTGATTTTCAGGCCATAAGTGTTACTCCACTTTCATATTTTGTCCAGGTCATCATTAATGGTGTTAATAGCGTCAGTCAGATTAATCAGGGATGCCTTGGTATAAATTTGGAGATCATCCGCGTATAGGTGGTAGAAAGAAGATGGATCGTTCGTGATGGTGTTTATAAAAACAGAGAAAAGTAAAGGAGAGAGCACGCTGCCTTGCGGTACACCGACTGTAGTATTACACCATGAAGACACGGTGTTTTCAATAGTAATACGCTGCCGGCGACCACATAGGTAGTTGTGAAACCAGTCAATCGCGGTTGGAGATATGTTAAGAGAGTGTAGTATACTCAATAGAACGTCGAAATCAACAGTATTGAAAGCGTTACTGAAGTCAAGAAGTGTTAGAACTGTCAACTCGGCCATTCTCCATAGCCGACCTCATGTCCTCCGTGACGTGTACACGGGTGGTAGTGGTACTGTGACCGGGTCTAAAGCCAGACTAGAAAGGATTCAGTAGCAGGTTGGTGGATTGAAAATTGGAAAGCTGAGTATGGATGACACATTCGAGGACTTCGGAGAGAAAAGGGAGAACAGATATAGGGCGGTAATCGGAATAGGATTTTTCTTTTTAGGAATGGGTATAATTTCAGCATCCTTCCAAGCCTTTGGAAATACACTACAGATTGAATAATTGAGGATATGGCAGATAACATGAAGAATTTCGTCAAGGATAGGGAGGATCATATTACGGCTTAGATAATCCGAACCCACTGCGTTCGAAGTTATGGATAATATACTCTGCTTAACATCACAAGCAAAAACTTGACTGAAGAAAAATGCAGTACAGTCAAGAGACAGGGCTGAATTAAGAAGTTTCAGTGTAGCATCTTTGGTCATTTTATCGAAATTTGACGAAGCTGAGAAATGTTGATTTAGTGAATTTAAGTTCATATTTTTAGGAAACGTATCATGAGTGGATTTGCCTACTCCCAGTGCTTAAAAATTTACAGACTTTAGTTGGATCTCCGTTTTCAACGGAGTTGTGAATGTATCGGCGTTGAGCATTTCTACACACCTTACTGGACAGTTACATATTTTTCCCAGTTCCTATGGCTAGGATTCTTTTTAAACTTAGACTTAGCTATCGCTTTTTTATTGAAAGATTTGATATCCTCATTCAGCCACGGTGAAGGACGACGTTTTATCCTCATTTCTTGGATAGGCGCATGGTCATCGTAGAGAGTAGTTAATTTACCAATGAAGAGTTCCACTTTGTCGTCTATAAAATCAGCACTATAAACAGGAGTCCAGTCGATGTTGTCCGCTTCCCTAATCAAGGCATCCACATCCATGCCTTTGAAGTTTCGCTGCAGGATCGCCTTTGTTTTTTTAGATTTAGGAGGCCGCAAGCGTCCTATACAAATACAACAAGTCGTGGTAAGAAAACTGGTCAGCAGGGCACTGGCCGTATTTGGGCCGCAAGGTTAGGGGAGGAAACGACAATGAGGTCTAACAGAGACGGAGTACAGTGTGGGAAGTTATGGGTTGCATTGGAAGGAAGAATAGACAGATTGTATTATAGATTGAAGAGTAGACGAGCGAAAATCGTTTTTGAGGAGACAGGTATTGAAATCACCCATGGTATGACTGTACGAAGGGATGAGTTGCTCTAGTGGCAGTTCAAACGAAGAGAAGAAGTTGATGCGTTAGGAAGGGCAGTAAAACACACCAAGAAGGATTTTAGAATGAAGGAGTTCAACTTCGAGGAAAAGATGTTCACCTGCATTAGTTGGAGGGGGCTGGCGAGATAATAACGGAATGGGGTATATAAGATCGTAGATAGATAGCAACTCCACCGCCGCCACCTACGGGATCATTCCTGATAAGGTTGAATCCTGGTAAAGTATATGCTGAAGGGGGTAAGCAGGGTTTAAGCCACGATTCAGAAATGAGTCAAATCAACAACCCATAATGTCCCACTGCTGGGCTCGGGTCTCCTCTCAGGAGAGGGTTAAGGCCATACGTCCCCACGCTGGCCAAGTGCGGATTGGGGACTGCAGAAATGAGTATAGCGTGTAAATTCGTACAGTCAAAACATGGCAGTAAATCAGTGAAGTGAGCTGGAATTCTTTGAGCATTAACATTAATGCTCAAAGAATTCCGGCTTTGAACTTTGTACACATGTACAAAGTTCATGAACATCATGTCAATCGTTATTGGGAACTCAGTGTCCTCAAATATACTGAGTAGTTAAACCTTTGAATTCAGTTCACCCTCAGGGTTGAGGAGGTTCAATGCCAGTCGCTTCGTGTAAAAACCGATATTCAGGTAAAACCGGTTAAACTAGTAGCCGACCCCAAATCTTGTGAATAACAAAGGCTCAAGATGATGATTTGGAGTACTACTAGTTCAACCAGCTTTATTTAAATAAGTTTTTCGACGCAGCGATTGGCATCAGACCTGAGCAAACTCTAGGGCGAATTGCATCCAATGGTTGGATGGTAGTTATTGTATTTGAAGGCACTGCCTTCCCAATAACGATTTTCATAGCTGTTTATGACAATCCAGACCGACAGCTTAACGTGCTCTAAGATGGCACGGATGTGAAACACCGCCAAACTTCCATATTCCTTGCTATGGTTAGGCATTTTTTGTAAGAAACACCCAACAACACTTTTAACCCGACTCGGGAATCGAACCCGAGACAACTCGATCGGCAGTCTCATACTATAACCGCTACACCGATGAGACAGAGAGAGTTAATTATAATCGGGTATAGGGGAGACATTACAAACGAATAGTAAAACAAGAACGACGAGCACTCGCCTGGAATAGCGCCTCACCCTTCCCGGGGTAGGCATCGTTCACATCTTCTCGCCAACGCAGGAACGCGTCTTCTTCGCACACCTCAAGATTGTACAGGTACATGAACCACCGGAGCAGCATGCCTGGAACGTTCGTATCACAAACGTGTCTTACACTTTGAAAATATAAATGAACATTTTGTTTTTGGGAAAGCGTACTTAGTCTTAGATTTTTTCTAATTCACATACTATAATAATAAATATCGGACAAAATAGGTTTAGTAAAATAAACGAAGGAGTATGCGGTGCGTGTGTGAGGTGTGGGGTGTGGGGTGTGGGGAGCGGCTCACCCTTGGGGTAGCGGTGCGTGTGCGCGTGCACCTGCACGGCGTAGACGGCGGCGAGCTGCAGGTCGGGCCGGCCCTCCAGCAGCGCCGTGAGCAGCGGCGCGTAGGCCTCCACCAGCGCCTTCTCGCGCTCCAGCGCCGCCTTGTCGCCGCCCGGCGCCGCGTCCGCGCCCGCGCCCGCTCCCGCGCCCGCGCCCGCGCCCGCGCCGCCCGACACGTGCTCGGCCACCAGCGCCACCAGCGCCGACACGAAGGCCGCGTTCTGCCGCACCGCCGGCTCCACGTTCGCCTGCCGACACCGCACATGGCTCCTTCACTTCTTACTCTCTACCTTAGTTCAGTGTATATTCGGCAGATGGCACTGTACTATTTGTTGTTGCGCTGTATGTGGAAGTTCTCCTTGAGTTCGATAATAAGTGATATCATTTTCCATAATTTATCGCTAAAAAGAGATATGGAAATCACTTGATTGTGATCACCGACTCCAAATTGCATCTATATAAACGATTTGCACTCCGGGAGTGCTGGCAGAAGTGAAAACTTGAATATTTACAAGGGAATAATTTCACACGAATTGCTTTAATTATCAATATAAAAGTACCTACTATCATTTATGTGGTAAAATACAATATTCATTAATTCGCTATCGTATAAAACATGACAATTTATGGTCTACTCTCTCTCCGTTTTACGAATTTTCGATCAAGACACGTGTTTTGACGCGAATTTAATATTTTTTACCCATCACAACAAAATGCATTACGCCGCTAAAGAAGTTTTCACTTCAGAAAAGCTTTAACTGTAAACCCCTCATGATTAGGGTTTTCCGATACATTCATATTTTGACTGCAGGAGAATCACGTTGACACCTTACAGTCTCGGCTTCAACAAAGTGATACCAAAGCCTCACATAAAACTGGTAATGACCAATAATTTTGCTACCTTTCACCGAATGACCCAAATCGTGATTCATGCTTATTTAAAGTTAACAAATACAAATTTCTTAGTACAGACGCAAGTGGCTCCGAAAAGAAATACGATAAAAGTCGGGAGCCACAGAGCTGCCTGGCGCGAGGTCACAGCTTCACGGGGCGCCAACCGCCAGCTGGCCCAACACTACCCCAGCTGGCCCAACACTACTCCAGCTGGCCCAACACTACTCCAGCTGGCCCAACACTACTCCAGCTGGCCAACACAACACTACTGAAGGCCGCAAACACCGTATTACAAACTCGACGAATGTTATACCCATTACAATAAGAAAATGAAATTAAATAGAAACAGTGACTGCATCTTTAATTAGAAAAAAGGACATTACTGAACGTTCTGGAAGCCTGGTTGATAAAATACATGATATGGTGGTGGATGACAGAAGAGTGAAGTTGCGTGAGATTGCTAGTGCTTTAGGCATCTCAAATGAAACATAATATTTTGCACCAACATTTGGAAATAGTTGATCCAAAACGAAATTCTGTAAAGTGTTGTATGGACGTTTTACACTGTTGAAGTGGAATCCGTAAATAATAAATTTCATAATTTTTATTGATTATATAGAAAACAGTTTAATATCCCCCTCCATTCACCAGATTTGGCTACCTCGGAATTGTTGCTTATTTCTGAATGTGAAGAAATGGCTGGCGGGAAAAAGATTTTACTCAAACGAGTAGTGAATTGCAGAAACGAATGTCTGACTTGAACCTGAACTTGAAGACTGGGACTTGAACCGCCTGGCGCATCTCATGGTAGGGATTGTTATTGCATTTGTTTGGCTGCTAATATCACCGACAATAACATTTTATATTCCTAGATTTTTGCAAGTTTGCGATAAAAAGTTAATTAAGTTTTTAAGTTACAACAAAATACAGGGATCACAAATGAGTTGTCATTATTATCAACGAGATGGCATAATATATTTTTCAAATTTAAATCATTCGTCGATTTTCGTGATCCGTCCATAAAATGTTGCTCATTCCTTAATAAACATTCAAATATTTAATGGTTTTTAGATAATATATATTTTAAAATAATGTGAAATATTTTCAGTATTCTGACACACAACGCCATCTAGCTTTTAGACTAAGTAGACTTTAACCATGACGTGTTTAGAACACTTAGGAATGCGTTTCGATAATGCAGTTGTATCAACTTTATGAGGTAAATTAAAATTCTTAAAAATGAAAACTGTGAACGCTCAGGCGTGTCGTACCTTGATCCAGCGGTAGAGCGCGTGCGGCGCGGGCTCGGCGGCGAGCTGGCGCGCCAGCTGCGCCTGCACGCGCAGCTGCGGCACCAGCGCCGCCAGCCCGCGCGCCTCCAGCGCCTCCAGCGCGCCGCCCGAGCCGCCCGACGCGTCCGACACGAAGGCGCACAGGTTGAGCTTGCTCTCGTCGTACAGCGCGCGCGTGCGCTCGGCGCCCGCCAGCGCCTGCAGCTCCTGCAGCACGTCCAGCAGCAGCGGGTGCAGGCGCGGCGGCTCGCACCACGCGCCCAGCTCGGCCAGAGAGGCCAGCTTGTGCGCCACGGCGTGCGCCAGCAGGCGCGGCAGGCGCGCGTGCGGGGGCTGCGCGGCCAGAAGCGCGCGCAGCGCGTCGGCCCCGGGCGCGCGCTTGATGGCGCGCGCCACGCGCACGGCGGCCTGCAGCGCGGACGCGTCGCCCGCGGCCAGCGCGCGCTCCAGCACGGCGGCGCAGGCGCGGCGCAGCACCTTGTCGGGCGCGCCCAGCTCGCGCAGGCGCTGCAGCGCGCCGCCCTCGCCCAGCGCGTCGTCGGGCCCGAGCTGCGCCGCCGCCTCGGCCGCCTCCACGGCGAGCCGGCACGCCTCCTCCTTGTTGGCGCCCTTGTCCTTCTTCGGCTTGTCCTTCTTGTCGGTGGCCGGCTTGATCGTGATCACCGGCTCCTTCATCAGCGGCGGCGTCGAAGCGAACGCCGGTGTGAGTACGTCTGAAACCGACGAGGTGAATCGTTCAGTCGACGCTCGTCACCGATATACTTTACCGCCGGTGCCCGCAGCGAATTCCCCTGGCTACAAACTTTAGTGTGATCCGATCGAAAGCTACGTTCGAGACCGCCAATTTTTTTTAATAATATGTCTCTTACGTAGCTATTTATTTATACGTATAAACATCGACAAACACTTCGTCACCTGTTAAATTGACAATACTTTATATTTTAGGGCATAAATTTTAAGACAAAGATGGAAAAACAGAAGTCATCGTTCAATATTTTTGTTTTTCTGTGTACTGATTTCGGTAATCTCACTCGCCTGATATTACAACTGTCATTATGAGGAGAGCGTTTTATTTGCAATTAGAATGGCAGTATGTATACTCACTCTGCTGGACGGGCGCCAGCGGCAGCTGCGGCTGCGGCTTGGAGAGCTTGTTGGCCGTGAACATGAGCGAGTTGGCGGCCGGCCGCATCTGCACGTCCTGCAGCGCGCCCGCCGCGTATACGCGCGCCTTGGCCGCGCGGGACCCCGCCTCCTGCACACCACACCTCACTTATAGTCTTTGTCGTCGTTTCGATACAAAAATCATTACATTCGGTTCGAAAGCTAAATGAAAAACCACCAAAAGCGGCCGATCGTACCTTAGAGCCGTTGCCCTGCACGTTGGTCTGCGAATGCTTGTTATAGTGCATGTTGTTGGACTGGCGGGGGTAGTAGCCGGGCGCGGAGCGCTGGCGGAAGCCGTCGCGCGACCCGCCGAAGCCGTTACCGAAGAGCTTGTCGGGCGGCGGCACCAGCGCCGCGGCGGGCTGCAGGCTGAGGCCGGCCAGCACGTCGTCCAGCGGCCGCGAGCGCAGCCCGCCGCGGAACAGCGAGTCGCGCTCGCGCTCGCGGTCACGCTCGCGCTCCCGCTCGCGCCGCGACAGCGGCTCGTCGTCGGAGCGCAGCTGGTGGATGGGCACGGGGCCCTCGGCCGTGACCGCGGCGCGCGGCACCCAGCCCCCGCGCCGCAGCTCCACCACGTCGCGCAGCATGAAGCGTATGCGCGGCGCCAATTCGCGCGAGCAGGACAAAGTCTCGATGCGGGCGAAGTATTGGTCCATGAGGCCGCGGCCGCGCTCCGAGTCCAGCACGCGGCCGCAAGTGCGCACAAGCTGCGCGAGACACTCCAGGTCCTCGTGATGTTCGGCGGCCGCACGCCGCGCTAGCAAGTTCTGTATACATCTGTGGAGAATGGACTCGGCTAGAATCTCTAGTTTGCCGAGCTCCCCGATGAATTTTATGTTGCCTAGCATCTTGCATTTTGAAAGATGTCGCTTCTCTTCCTCGTCGGGCGATAACACCTTGTCTTCGAACGCGGCGAACGCCTAAGAAATTAAGTATTTTTGGGGTTAAGATTTTAAAAAATTGGAGCGCTTTATAAACTTGCATAGTTAGTTAACGGATACCGACCTGAGCCCGGTTCTCGAACTCGGTGCGACATTTGTTTAGTAGTAGCAGCTTAAACGTGCAAGGTTGACCGGGTGGCTCGAAGTTGGGAGCCTCCTCACTGAGCCGTTTACATAACTGCGCGTACATAGACGAGTATTTAGGCTCATCGAGTGCCTTCTCGAAGATGAGAAGGATGACCCCCTTCAGCACCTTGTCCGAGTCGAGCTCCAAACCGAGCAAATCATCGCTCAGCTTTTGGAACTTCTCCGGCGTGAGTTTATTAAGAATACCGCGGACCTAGAAAGATAACGAAATTATGATCGAGGTCACTTATACGTCACAGGGATTCCGGCGCGGCGGCGTGCCAAAAGAAACATACCTTTCGGAATATGATGTCGTGTTTGGCATCTCCGTCGGGCACATCGTGGTTTCTCAAAGTAGAGGGCGGGACCCAGCGTCGCCTCTGAGGGGGGACGGGCGTCCGCCCCGAGGCGCGCAGCGCGGGCCCCGACTGCCGCGCGCTGTCCGTCTTGCCGCCGGTGCTGTCACCAGCGCAGGCCGCGCTCTGCTCTACGGCCGCGCGCTCGCGTCTAGTCTCCGCGCGCTGCAGCGCTGTGCGTGCCTCCGCGTGCCGCTCTGTTCGAACATTACGTCGCTATTACAATTTTATAAACTCCTAAAGATAGATGTATTTGGTATTTCTCAAATTAATAGTATGGTGGATGTAGTATTAATAATAATATTTTCGGATAGCTGATAGTCGTCAGTGACCCTGGACGTACAGTTGCGAAACAATATCAACAATATAGATTCTAAAACAATAATACCATACGTTTTTAATGACGTCATACAAACAGTCCCAAGAGTATTAGTTGTTTATTTATGATTCGCAAGCTACGTTTGTAGTCATACCAATAGACAAAGTATCAGCGCGTTTTCTAACCTTCGGTAATGTATTTCTTTTACTTTCATGCGTAGCGCAGGTATTATTTACACTTTAAAATTAGAATTTAATTACAACATGAATTCATACGTTACAACATTATATAAGCTACGTCAGAAAACGTTCCGAAACATTCGGAAAGCTCGGTACTTCTTGGCGGAGGCCTTCCTTAACCGGGCGGCGAAGGCGCGCCTACCAGCGCCTCATGCCGCCCTGAGTGTGGCCGCGGATGGGCGGGACGGGTTTTCCCCCCATCCGCTTCACAGGCCACCCGCGAGGGGGCGATGTTACGCGTGTGCCATACGTCGCCTAAATTGAGAGGATATAACATCTAGAGACGGTGCCCGCTTCAGTGCGGGCAAGCGCTGGGAGGGTTCCGGATGGCGTAAGAAAGCAGTTCCCGGATCTCTCCCGTCTCAGGCGCAGAGTGGCACAATATGTGGTTTTAGTCGGTTCGATTCCGACAAATCGCCCCGCCACACGTAAAAAAAAAGAAAAAGGCCTTCCTTAAGCAGTGGACGGCGATAGGTTTATTGGTTGACACTTTTAGTGCTCAGTCATATAGAGCGTCACAAACAACTTTGAACCGAGCGGTATACGGGCAACAGTCATTAAACCAACACTGCCTTACATATTCACATCAAGCTTGAATGAATAAAGTCAAGTTTATCTCAAGAAATTTGAACAGTAAATGGCCAAAATTGGCGTTTTCTCTTATCGAGCAACAGAAGAATAAAAAAATATCATTTATACGTCAAGTCTAACGCTACGAAAATACCAGTCGTTCTATAATTTTCCATATTATGCTAATAAGATTTGTTGTCTTCGATGTTAAGCAAATGTTTTGGAAATGAATCACATTAATATTGTAAAAGTAGGTATTATAAAGTAAATTTTTTTGTTACGCTTTCACACGAAAACTATATAACCGTTCATCATAAAACTTTACTTTACACTTATTATGGAAGTATTAGAAGTAACACAGAATACTTCTTTTCAACAACTGTCCTACAAATCCAAACATACACAGTGAGAGTAGTTCCTGTTTTTCTGTATCCTGGTGGTATCATTGGATCAGTTTTCTTCATTTTTTTACTGAACCCAACTGTTCGTTTACAACAAAAGGGTTATTATATGAGTTTTGTAATATCAATGCCTCTTTGTTCCTTCAAAAACTCTTTCTATATCAATTGATCAGATCGCAAGAGAACTTCACAGATATTTACCGAGATGACTTTCTGGTTTCTTCTCAAGTAAATGTGGGATAATCTATCGGACGGAATTGTCAATGTAAATTAGGAACCGGAAGCAATTAAAAGAAACTTTACAAAGATTTAGTGTTTCCAAAATTTGCGTAGTATCATTTAAAATTGGGAAGCAAGCCATGCTTCCGCCTTTTTCATTAAATGTACTTTAGTTTATTTTTAATATTAGGGCCCGTAACGTTCATGGAGACTTCGACTTGTAGTGTAAATGGAGCAATGAATCAGTGTGTTAGTTAAACTGCCGACAAACTGTCCTACAGTTTGGCAGACTTCAGACTGTAACATATGTAATTTAAGTAAAATAAATTAAAAAAAAAAAAAAAAAAAACCTTGCGACTAATTCATCGTTTTAAATAAATTTCTTCCTTCCGCTCTTTGCAAAGGCAATTTATGTTCAGATAGTAATTTATTAAAATATAATACTTTTAACTTCTTTTTGAGGTGAGTTTAACGCCATTAGATAACACATCAATAAAATCTAAGATGGATTTTTATATATTCATTTTTTTTGTTGCGGAACTCCCCTCGGATACCACCGAGTGATGGTTATGTCGGACTCGAACCGAACTCGTCTCGGGTACTGGAAGCCGGAGAACCAGGTGCAACCTCGGAAGGAAATCCCTGGAAACCCGACGTATCTTGGGGCACCCACTGTTTGTAGGTGGGCCCCTCCTGTGTAGGAAACCTCGCGTTCCTATTCTAAACAGAAAAGGGCGCGAGTACTTTTAAGGGCTCGCGCCGCCATCCCGGCCTGCTAGGGTCCTCACCTCAGCTCAGTCACCCTCAGGCTTGCGCTTATGGAGGACGGAGATCATTTAGTGATCTCCGGCGCCTGAGTTGTCTGCGGTACCTGGCCCGTTCCCAGGCCTGGCGGACAGAGAGAGTTCTAAGCATCTCCCGGCCCCGCTCCGCCATCTCCTTCGCAGGTATAACTTGCTCGTAGAAAGAAACGGCTCTTTAAACACCCCTACATTCAAACAAAATCGGTTCCCGCACTCACCAACGATACACGACAGCACGAATGCTGTCATTTTAGGTTGGTCTTGTCAGATGAGAGTACAGCCCCGGTCGAGCCGACGCAACCATGCTAAAATCGGCGTGGCTCTACTACCTTAAAGAAATACTTGTGTAGTTTGCAATAAATGTAATTCCCAATATTAAATTATAAGGAGCACAATAGACTATGTTTTTAAATGATGTAAACAAACCGTAAAACAAAGAAATGTCATCAACAGTCGACAGACACAGCAGCGATAAGAACATGTCACACGTCACGACGCCAAACTATTGATTTCGCAATAAACAACGAAATAATGTAATTATTTATCACTGGCTTCTTAATAATTTTGAGAGCATTACAAGGCTTGAAATGTAAGCACCAAAACAAGTCAAGGTAAACGATTCATATGGGAATTAATACGAGTAGGCCAAAACATTATTTCTAAGGAGAGGTCTGTGACCACGAGTGGACTTGTTAAGGCTGTTGATGTGATGATTATGTTTGTATTTAATTTATAATACAATATAAAAGGATGACTTGAGGGTAATGACTGCCAGAGGACGGATGCGGACTGTCCAAGATCGGGATGGTTGGCGTTCTTTGGGAGAGGCCTTCGTTCAGCACAAAAAGCTGAAGAAACAATATACAAGGTTTAAAACCCTTATTTGAGAAAGCATAATTGGATTGAACAATCCTATAGAAACTGGCACGTAACTTGGCCAGATTCGCTAGATGCGCAGAAGTCGTTTTCTAGGTCCCTTTGGTTGATAGAGGGACGCGGAGATTGTAGTAGCACCGTTACGAGCAAGCGATCGGAGCGTCAGTCGACTACACTTCGATTTTGTTCCATGCGCGAACTTATCCTCACTATTCCGGAACCTGGAAGTTACGTGTCGGCACCTATACCTAGTTCATTTACTGGAGATAGTTCTGTGGTCTAAGTAAAATTTGTTACTCTTATTGCTTTTGACAGTATCGAGTGATCAGTGTGTATAGATTAGATTTTTTGGTCGAACGTCGATCGCGATAAAGGAACCTCTATCTGAGAGCTTAGAAATCAGATTAGCGGCAGATATGTTTGTATAATCATGGTAAAGTCAATTGAAACAAAAATGTTAACTATTCAAATTACAGCCCTAAAGTTTACCCGTGAGTGTGTGTGGGAAAAACTGTGTTATGCTGAATAAATAGTAACTGTGCAAATGCAGAGCAATTAGTTACATTGTGACGGGCACTTTCTCCCGCATCCGACATGGCGAGCTAAACGTCACAGACCAACTGTTAGGCAACACAGATAGGTATCGAAATGAAGAAAAAAGTGTTAATTACAAGAGACAGAGAAGACAACGATAAGAAATACACATTAAAAACAAAACACGAAAACAAATTTTATGAAATTCAATTATATTTTAACTTTCTTAAATATGATAGAAATAGGACTGAAAAGACCCAACTTAGCCATGCGATTTCAATAAGTTGCCAAACAAGTTCTTATCTCGGTAACCGGCCCCGAATTATTAACAATTGTTGCACTTGATGCGTTGCCAACCTTATTTTGATAGCTTTGGACAGCCTATTCATCATAAAAAAGATTTTATGGCATTGGTGTTCAACCTGGTGAAATTAAAGCCACCATGACCTACAGTCAATTATTCTATTGTACTGTGATTAAACTATTTTATATTGCAGTTATCTTAGTCCGCTTTATGTATTACAAAAGGTTGCGAAATAATAACAAACACAAACAATACGATATTAGCCAGAATCATGCGACAGGATAAGATATGAGTGTGAAACGGAACTTATTATACGAGTGCATGCTCATGAAAAATGGCAATGACTAATTGACTTGATTAATGTTCAGGTGGAATTTGCACATTACAAGTTAGATTGAAGTGCTTTTGATCGTGATACGTCGAAGAGGTAAACAAGTAAGTAGAGAAGGCGGGTGGGTCCGTCGCGGGAGCAGCGTTCGGCAGGTGAGGCGGGAGTCGTCGGCCGCGCCCGCGCCGGCCGCCGACCCCGCCGCCGCCCCGCCCCGCCCCGCTCGCGATCGAACGTCCTCGTGCACCTCTAGCCGTCCTGCGACCGACCGGTCACGTTGCGAGCCTTTTCGGCATCGCACTTTCATCATTTATACTAAAATCGCAGAATTAGTAGAAATATGACGAGATGCGAGCTTCACGGCGCGCAAACGTGGCGATGACGGTCGATAGCGTCGCGGCGCGAGGTCGACGCCCGCCGGAACCTTGGCGTTGCCGCTGCAAGGTCGTCGCCGTCGATAGCCAGCTGTCGCCGCCCGAGCCCATCTTTTAAATGTCTCGGCTCGAGCGAGACCACATCCGCTATATACTCACACTCATTTCAAATTTAGCCAACGCCATTTCCTACCTTTCTTTACACCTGTTATCTTCGCTCGACTATTAAACAGATAGTAAAAATGATAAGTACATATTAATGGCAGTTCACTCACATGTATAAGTTCATTGGCCTTTGTATTTGGTAGTGCTTCATTCACGTCTTCACCAAATTCCAAGTGAATCAATAATAACGTAAAGTGCCGTACATATATTACACGTATACGTTAAATACGTAACGCCCCCGAGTAACAACACAATTTATAGACAATATTCGGAGGGAGCAGGGCGCAGAGAGCATCCCTAGACGCGAACACCGGCGGTCAACGACCCGCGCTGCAGCGGGCACCGTTCACCCCACGCCCTTGTTGCGCCCTAATCTATAATCACCTAAATAATCCGTCTACTGAACGTTCGCCATCTTGCTCGTATCGTTGTTTTAAATCGCTCGTCTAGACTGTAAAACTAGCAAACCTAAGGAGGCACACACCTGTGGATATCTATACGAAATCGACTTGCCCGACTGCTCCTTGCACTTCGCAGACAAATGGACAGTATTAATAAAAGCTGTGCATTTTATATTTAACCGATTTCAAAAAAAGGGAGACTGTATTTTTTTTGGTAGTTAATGTCAAAAGACATCTGTTTTAAGGTGAACACGGGGTGGGAAACGCGTGGTCTATGTATGCATGTGTATCGATTGTTCATATAGGTTTGTTATGTAAATTTATGTTGACAACGTAGGTACTTTGATATGCAACATTAAACAAACAACTATCAAAATGTATATTTACCCGATGGCACACTGTGTAATCAATCCAAAATAAAACCTTCAACGGGTTCAAATAATATCGAACAAATGAAACTTAACCCTTTACAGATTTATAGCACTGTTTATTCAGGAAACTAAGTCCAAGGAATACTAAATTAAAGCAGTAATTTTTATAGAAAAAAACGATGGAAGGTGAAGTTTGTCACAAAATTAAAATCTGTAACAATAGATTACTTCGTTTAAGCTCAAGAACGAATATCTCAGATAAGACTCCCATACATACGTACACTTTTACAGACTGAATGAACAGAAATTATGGATACATTCAGTTAAAAAAGTATCGGCAATGGATTATTTGTTTATGGGTCCAAATTATTATTTTTTGTTTTTGTTATATTGGCACAACTGTTTCCCATTTCGGCACGGTGTTTTAGTTGCATCTGTTATTTATATTAAATACAGCGCTGATTCTACCCGACTACGAAAGAAGGAGGTTTATGTTTTTCGAGTGTATGTATGCATGTATTTTATTGGCACGCCTTAGAGCCTAAGCGTCTTGTATTTTTATGTGATTGGTGTGAATAGATTCGTCTTAGTCGTGAGAGTGACACTGGATACATTTAAATATAAAAAAAAGCAAATTTTAGGATTTTTGGCGCCAAAAAGAAATCTCAAAAAAAATATTTCAAAATACATACATATATTGTATATCATATCTAGTGTGTATTGCGAATTTTATAATGGACAAAAACATAGAACGAAGAGTATATCTTAAATTTTGCATCGCCAATGGAACTTCGTGTTCGAAATCACTGAAAATGTTACAAAAGGCTTACGGTGAATCGACTTTAAAAACTACCTATGAGTGGTACAAAGCGTTCAAAAGCGGTCGAAATTTGATGGAAGATTTGCCCCGCTCTGGTAGGCCATCAACGTCTGCAACTGTTAACATCGCAAAAGTGAAGGAAATGGTACGAAAAATCCTCATTCCACTTTGAGCGAGATAATAGCTGAGCTTTCTGTATCTCACGAGTCGATTCTTGGCATTTTAAATAATCACTTGGATATGGAACAAGTTGTCGCTCGGCTAGTCCCAAAAGACCTGAATTTTCTCCAAAAACTCAATCGTATGGGTGTCGCTGAGGACATGCTAGAGCGAGTCAATTCCGACCCACCATTCATGAAACGCATTGTTACTGGTAATGAGACGTAGGTCTACAAGTTTGACATGGAAACTAGTCAACAAGCTTTGGAGTGGCTGCCAACTGAACCGAAACCGAAAAAACCACGCCAAAGTCGAAGTCATGTTGGCTATTTTCTTTGAGTCTCGCGGTGTTGTGCACTCGCAATTCTTGTCGGAAAGTGAAACGGTAAATAAAGAATATCATTTGAGCGTTATGCGGCGTTTAAGAATTGGAGAATTGAGAAAAAAGAAAAAATTCTTGGATTTTGCACCACGATAATGCGCCTTCGCAAAAGGTCATCATTGTGAACGAATTTTTGATCAAACACTCAACTAATACCGTTGAGCAACCACCATATTCCCCAGAGATGGCTCCAGCCGACTTTTTCTTTGTCTTAATCTCAAATTACCACTTCGTGGCACCCGTTTTCAATCGGTAGAAAACATAAAGAACTAAACTCTATGCCGGAAACAGCGTATAAAAATGTTTTGATGATTGGATCATTCGTATATCGTTTCTGAGGGAGCATACTTTAAAGGTGATAAAATTAATTTAGATGACTAACTAACATTTTGTGTATTATTGACCTTTTCCAGGTACTGTCTTGACAAGAGTTAGTATACGGCATTTTGAGTAGTTATCAACACAAACTAAGCAACTCGCCGGCGAATGTCTGTCTTTCAGGTAAAAACTTTTGGAGTCTACAGATTGGAACTTTGTGTAATGCCTTGCCTTAACGTACTTACTTAGTATTTGACCTTTTTGGTTGATTTTAATTCCTATTAGTTCCTACGCCATAAAGGGATTTTCAAGTAAACATATTTCTTATACTAAGGTTTTAATTATTTTTCCATTCCTAACAATTATAGTCTTTAAAATATAAAATTTCTTTCGTTTTAGCATTTATGTATACATATATTCTTTTCTTTACTTGTTTAGTTACTCGGAAGTCCTAATTTTGTGATGACAAAAGTAAAAAATAATAACCTTGTACTGAAGAATACTGGGTCAATTTTTGATAACACTATTTTTCTTTCGGTTGGAACTTTATTTTTAAATTATGACCGCGCCTGCTACGACTTTATACCTAAATCACGTATCGCATAAATCGCATGTATTCTAAAACCACACAGAAACAAATATCCTCTCTCCTACACTCCTGGGCACGGGTCTCCTCTCAGGAGAGGGTTAAGGCCATACGTCCCCACGCTGGCCGAGTGCGGGTTGGGGCCTGGCAACACAACGTCGTGGCAACGTTATCTTGCCGTCAGATGTTTTCAAGCCGTCCAAAGGCCTCCAACTAAGCTTCACGACTGTTATCCTATGATAACAACCGGGACCGACTGCTTAACGTAACCTACGAATCACGGAGACGCTCATGGTATCATGACCCCAGCGGTCACCCACCCAGGTACTGACCGCGCCGTTGTTGCTTACCCTCAGTGATTGTTTCTAATCACCGAGTACGATTGGGTTATGAGCACACCTAATTTTTTTTTTCTTAAAGTTTTCTCCTAAGTTTCTTTAAAAATAAACAAATATACCTACATGAAACCCAATCTTGTGTTGTGTTCAGTTTGTCTGAATAAATTAATGTGTCTCCAAGAGCACAGGAAGCTCAAAATGCAAGTAATGACGTGCATATATGTCACCTTGGACCAGTTTTTGTACATCTCACTTAAATGGCAAACGTATGTGTATGGATACATACACATACGTACACGATACATATGTATTTGTGTAGGTATAAGTATGTTTGTGTAATGGGAATAGTGTATAACATTTGTATATGGATCGCTACTATTTCTTTTTGTTTTTTTTTTGTATGTTTTATGTGTTCCCTGTATGTAAATTTTAAATTTTTAAATTTTGAAACACTCATATCCGTGTTATGGTTGTCTGGAAGAAATCGCCGAGAGCGATAAGACCGCCAATTGTTATACATACTTTGTGACTGTTCCTATTGTACCGTTTCTTACTATGTGTATACAATAAAGACAAATAAATAAAAAAAATTTAACAAATACATTAAAAACGGCCAGAGTGTAATACTATCAGCGACTAGTGTCAATGGTAGGTGAAAGGATTAGTATGGGCCACTTATGATCAATAAAACATTTGTCGATGGAAGAAGGGCAGAAGGCCATATCAAAAATAAAATATCAAGTCACAGCGGTTATCTGGAAAAAACTAAAATGTACTTCGTTACCTTGGCTCACTACCCTATGTCCACTATTTAATCAAAATACGCTGAATGCAGAAACTACATGGGAGTAAGTTCACTTCACACTCATGCTCATATTATTGGCGAGAATCATCGCTGCCGGTATAAAGGATTATTACCTTGTAACTAAAAACCAATACGGCTTCATATTACATAAAACGGAAACAAAATGAAAATAATACGATGAGTAAACCGAATGAAAACATCACCAATTGCCGAAAAAGTGAGGGAAAGCCAATTACGTTGGTTTTTCTTTTATGTATTAGTGCCAAAATGACTCTACTGTAATAGGTTGGTAGAATCCAAGAGTGGTGGTCACCATCTTCATTGCAAACATGGACAATGCAGGTAAGGCCATATCCGATGACCGAATTAAATCAAAGCAGTTAACAAATACCATCATCATCATCATCAGCCTATCACAGTCCACTGCTGGACATAGGCCTCTCCAATTTCACGCCACTTAGTTCGATCTATGGCTTCTCGCATCCAGCTCCTGCCAGCCAGTTAACAAATACGAGACACGACATCTCTACAGGCCCGATTAATTCTTGTTGCAATACAATAGATTTCAAACTCATTTATGAGAAGACGAATCCTTGCAGGTCGTTTCACGTGAAGATAATATTTTGTCCCAAAGACTCTTTTTTAAACGAAATGTGCTGCATGGAAGTGTTTCATTATGCTTGAATATTTAACTCAAATATAATAAATTTAATTATTGTAGATGCAGAACACAAGAATATGTAGAACATGTTTATATGTAGGAGTGCCGAAAGCTAAATTATGTCTAAATTAGCTTTGGCCGCGGCTCAGCCCGCGTGTACGTCGGTTATCACGGTACATAGTAAACCTTCCTCAAGAATCGCGCGTCGCTCGCCCAAATTGGTTCAGCGGTTAAGCCGTGAAAGCTTCACGGCTAAACCGCTAAACCGCTTTATAAATTAATTTGGAAATTAGTTTGGAAGGTACGTCATAATATCAACAACGGCGGTTATCTCACAATGATTGCAGTCGTCTTCACGTGATTAATTGACGAACAATGCTCATGTCATTCTCCATCGCGAGTAAGTCCTTTTGGATACGATTTCATTTAACATCAGCGAGCAAATTTATCTACAAAATGATTGACAAGATACTAGAAGGTGACAAGGGTATCGTCGCGTTTGCACGCGAGTTCGATTGCGTCGGCAGGTAATCGAACCCTGTAAAGATATACACTAAATCTCGTTTTCGTCAATATTTTGATGATCAGATAAACAAAGTAAGACAATGAACTAAGACTTTAATTTTAGGACGTTCCTTATCTTTTGTCATGTTTGATTTAAAATATTTCTATTTGTTTCTGAATTTATGTAATACACTAAACGACTACGGTATACACGACGGATGCTTACGCTGTTTAAATGTTGTAAGCTGATAGCAAGCTCGCTACAACTACACACAGCTCCTTCGCCTAGTGGTCAAGTATTTTTAAAAGGAAGTTCCGTACCCAAGGGATAGACAAAAACCTTTATGAAGTAGACGAGCGAAGGAATATCACAACGTATTTGTGTCTTCAAATTTGGCATATAGTGAGAAAGGCTTTTGTCGTAAATAATCGTTCTCTATAAATCGTCTCACGTTGACAAAATACAGGCTACAATTGGCCACTTGGGAACCGGAGCAAGGGGTCTACTATATTATGTGCAGTGACAATCGTCGGATGTGCGAGAGGGTTGCGGGAGCGTGGTGCATGAAGCGACCTAATTGTGGCGATGGCTTCTGGCGAAGAGGGGCGTGCTGCGCGCTCGATGTGCGCCCGGAGTACGAAGAGCGTCGGGTGGCGTGTGCCACTTCGCTACCATTGACCCAGATTCGTGGCACGGCCCCGCGCCCGCGCACCGCCGCACAAAAACTGCCACGCGAAGGCCTCGGCCTGACCCGGTGCCGCCTACCTGACCTACAAAACCTTCCGTCTCCTAATAACGTCACCTACGTTTAATCCGAAACTAACCACATCGATTGATAAAGTTTATACAACAAGATGAGCATTATACAAGTAGTATACGTAACAGGATAAAATATGCAAACGCGTCTATCGACAAACCACGAGTAACGTTTAACTTACGTCGTCAGAACACAGATAGAAGGTTGAGATGTATTACCACTCGAGATACAGGGAATCGCTACGTTACAGACGATAAAATTTATCGCATTTTAGAAAGACATAGTTATGTTCTTTTATAAAACCTAGTCCTACAGAATAAGTTCACCACACGATGAAATTCACTTTCGATCGATTTGCAGTGACCCAATTGCAATGAATAAAATCAATGTGCAGTCTATACATATATAAGCGAGGAGCCGGCCCACTGGCGCTACACTTCCGAGTCTATCGACATAACACTCGATTAATAGAAAGGTCGCAACTCCATTATGGATACAGCACTTAATGCATTTGGTATTCAAGACCCAGTTTGTAAAGCTACCTTCCGCATTGATAACTAGACAAAGAACATTTTGTTTCCAATTATACCTGTTCATCACAGCAATTCTGAGTACTGAACGACATAAGTTATTACTTCTGTAGGGTTACAAATAATTTATTTATATATTGTTTTCTCATGAACAAATAACTGAATAGCTCGTTTTGTTGTTTTACTTTTATCTCAACCTAACAAAATTCAAATGGTGTAAACTCATAATATTATAACAGTGTCAAAAGTTTCCCATGTCAAGGGCGGAAAAAAGTTTTCTGTGTAAACAACAGCTGTTCATCACATCACAAGTGAGGCTCACAAAAGTTAGTTCGTAAGAATTGTCAAACACACTGATCATATATAATTGTGCTTAAATAAATATGTATGTTGTTAATTAATTTTCATCACAATTATCATGTTAATGCAAATATAATGAAGTAATTTTATAACAGCCATTAGGATAACAATTAAGAAAATGACATAAAATTGACCATAAATTATGCCCTTCTGTCTTTATAGCCTAAATACCAGTACAAAGGTATTACATTAATAATAAATAAATAATAAATATGTTCAGACATTTTAACACACAATGTCATCTAGTCCCAAACTAAGCAAAGCTTGTACTATGGGTACTAGATAACTGATATTAATACTTATATACTTTTTTTTTGTAAATATATACATATTATTCATAGAAAACACTCAAAGTCCGAAACAAATATTTGCAGATCATGCAAACATTTCCATTTTATAATTTATTTATAGTAAGTATATCAAATCAAAATTAAATGATATGTATATAAAATTCATTACTGTTTACAAATTGCTGCTGTTTACATATAGTATTTAATTGATATTCAACTGTTGGTTGCCCTGGTTCTCTAATTACAACACATTTGAAAAACTATTTTCCAGAGGAGATAGTACTGGGATTCTATTCCAGTGTTTGAATCATTCCAGCACAATCTCCACAGCGATAACATCTCACTTAAATTAAGATATGACAGTGAATGTATACAGTGCAGCATGAGCACAACATTTCGAAAAGTGCACAATAATGTGGTGTTGAAAAAGTGTTCTTACTGAAGATGCAACAACAACAAAAGATCCAAAATATAACAAAGGTCAACTGCGAATAGAAACAATGACATCATTTAAACATTTCAACTATTTACAGATATTACTGAAGCTGCGTTTCAATAACAACAAAACCTGTTTACTAGTCTTGAGTAGGCTTTTAACAATAAAAGTGGTGATTAACATGTTAATGTATGGACCACCATTTTAATTTATATAAAAAATATATATCAGTCATACGCCAAAACTTACTAAAAAAGTCATACATTATCATTTCTACTAATTATGTTAATAATTTAACTTTGCTTGAAACTCATGTGTAAGCCTTAGAAATCGCAATTTGTAACGGGACTAGTTTACAAGAAGGCAAAACGGAGGTGCGTGAATCAGGCACGTACAAGTGGTACAATTGAGACGCGTCCAATCGCGGGCGGCCGTGGGCCGTTTGCAAAGTCCTACGACAGATTTCAGCTAGGTTAGAATGCACCGTACGTTACCTCGCACAGCAATCATTTGCAATTACATTATACGTACGACCTCATGACAAGTCATAACGGAGTTTATAGAACGTATCTCCTGAAACTAAATTAACGTAGAACATGAATAAAATGGCTCACAAAGGTGACGCATCGACACGATCCGATCGAATGGTCTTAGCTTTTGTGTTATATCCTTGTCTATCGCGAGCAATTGTACACTAACACGACTTTATTCAAACTATAAGTACACCATAATAAATGAAATTCACAAACTTACGAGGCGATGAAAGTCAATTTCGTAGAAAGCACACGTACCGCAACACGACAAGCGTGTTCGTTTACACACATATAACTGAAGAACCCACACATACGAGTTGACAGTTACTCCAATGTCCATGGTGCTTCTCAAGTCAATTGAGAAATATATTTATGTAATTACTAGAATAGTTCCTTAATAATTGTAAAAATGAATATATTAAAGAATTAAAAAAATTGTATATATAAAATAGTAAATTATTTTTTTTTTATGAAAACAAAGAAAATATAAAGTGAAGGAACCTAAAACTGACCGGAAATACAAGAGTCGCCCTGACAATTTTTCATTACAGATGCGTTCAAAAATACTAGAACATCCTAAACCAACAATTGATTGATCTCGTAACATGCACATTTTTATGTTAAAGGAGCTAAGTGAATTTACTAAGTCTTCAGTTTCAGTATTCGATTGTTTCGCTATTTGGAACAACAGTTACAACATTGTAAACGTGAATTCCTTAATTAAAACTAAACCACATTATTTAATTAATTTGTGAAATTGTTGTTGTTGAATTATTTTTTGATCTGGTGGGAAAGTAACATTTAATAGATACTCACAGATCGGACAAGAATGTCTTGCTTGAACCTCTTTGAAAATCTTTGAAATATAATCTGATAAAATGGTAATATCCTCAAGTTATGTCAAGATGACATTTCGAGTTTTGACCCACTTCACCTCATCCACATTTTTATATTTATGATCATTAATTTTTCTGTGAATGTGGACTTGATGAGGGATCCGCAAATCACATATTTTTTAAATGCCCCAAGACTAGATTTCCTATTTATGAATTTATTCCTGCTCATATTCCTTTCTCCACGTCCCTTAAATTACTCTTTACGCGGGTTTTCACTCCTTTTGTATATATACTAGGCAAGTGTATAACTGTAAACAAAATTAAACTATAATTTCAATTTCTTTTCTTCTGTTTTCCACATCAAAATTATTATACATTTAGTACCATGATTTTTAATGTCATTTATATGTATAAATATTAATATTTTTATTATATGTACTGTTAATTGTTTTTATTAATGTCTGTAAAAGTCAACAAATCAGTATTTTTTTATTGTCATTAATCAAAATTAAATTATTATTCCGGCTCTACCTACTACCTACTATCAAAACTGCAAAATTATCTTACAATTTAAGTGCCCGAAAGAAGCCTCAATATTTACCGGCGAATCTGTCGCCATTTTAGAGGCATGCCTGTATGCTGAGAGCCATAATATCTCTAAGGCAGTTATATTCACGGATTCCCTTAGCTGCCTTAAATCCCTTCTGCAAGACCCATTCCATAGCAAACTTCACAGTCCTCTGATCCTACAAATTAAGGAAAGCCTTTTCAAGAGTCATAGAAACGGTAGATTGATCCAACTGGTTTGGATTCCTAGTCATACTGGCATTGCAGGCAATGAGACTGCAGACGCATTGGCCAGAAATGCTATCAGTTCCACTGTGGCTGACCAGAAACACCTTAACCACCAGCACTATGACCTTTTAAGACTGCCTCAGGAAGAATTGATCACATCTTGGCAGCTGGAATGGGACAGCTCCTCACAGAATAAGGGTCGCCATTACTATGCAATACAGCCGTGTATAACCCCGAAACCGTGGTATTTTAAATTTAAAAAAGTGTCTAAACCTGTCATCTCTTCCGTATGCAGACTCCGCATAGGACACTGTAGCTCTCCTGTCTTCTTGCACAAAATCAGAGTTCGGGATACATCCCTATGTGAATGTGGTTTAGATGAAGGCAGCCTGGACCACATATTCTTCAACTGTTCCAATAATAATCCATCCTTTGACCTCTACTCCTATCTATCAATATTAAAAATCCCCAGGCCTATAAACTTTCAATCCCTACTAACCTTTACATCCCCTAAGCTCCTTCAAGCCTTAATGACTTTCATTCGTGGTAATAACATCAAACTTTAACCTACGTTCCTATGAATGTTATAATGTTGATTTGTGTGTGTGTTTGTCGACTAATTATTTTTATATATAATTAATTCATATTTTATTTATTTGTGATTGTCCTTTTGTTTCAGTACACTAACTACAACAAAAAGCCCCACATTCAGTCCACTGGTAATTTTTTGGAAAATTTCGGATAGCTGCAAAGTTTTAATTCCCCTTTTTAAAATTTTATTCACAAACCACGTATTTCCCATTCCACTTGACATTGGCAGAATTGTCGACATCGGCACAGTTTGCCATTTCTAAAAAAGAAAAAGAAGAACAAATCCTTTGACAGTTTGTCTTTCAAAAACATGACATTGGCAAAATTGTGGTCACACCATAGAGCCATTTAAATCAAAAGTTGAAGTTGAAGTTGATCATTAATTTTATCACGACGAAAACTTAAGACTTGAAGATTCGAAAAAAATAGACTTGAAGACTTTAAATACTTCACATTGGCTGTAAAAGTTTATTGCCATCTCACCAAAATAAGAAATTTAGTAAACAATTTTAAAGATAAACAGAAGTCTGATAAAGTAGCTTCCAGTCATCGACGTTGTTAATTTGTAAGTTGATTCCACTGTTTGTGTAACAACTTCTTTGATTATAATAATATACAGTTATTCTGTGTCAACATTTCTTTAAATTGTAACATCATATACATGACGTTATAATTACGCATGCACTAACCGTCATAAAGACCTAAAAATATTACTATAGATTAATTGTTATTTCCAGTCTTATCTAGAATTATATCAATGTTTCTTTCTTTTTACTTTTCTCGAAAGAGGTCAGCCATAGGCTTCTTTAAGGCTGTGGGAGAATTAGTGTAAATACAACCCAATAAACGATGATATCGAAACACATTTGAAATAGTTATTGTATTTTAATACCAACGACGTGTGGAATTCAATAGTCAGTGACAACATAAAGCATTATTAAGGCTTGGAGGTGTGCAACTCCTTATGTTATCACAAAGGTGCTATAAGTACTTTTATTACTGAGTAAATCACTACTATTTTATGATGTAGGTTGACAGTTTTTGTAGACTAGAGCATAATCTCAAAACTGTGTAAGTTAGTCTATGTTTGAATCTCTGAATAAGTGTGCAAAAAACAAAATTTATCAATTATAGTGATCCTTAACAAATTTGTTAGCAGAATATTTATATGTTTATAAGTAAGATAGGAATAATTTAGTGGTAATGCTCTGTGTCTGTTCTTAATGGGACGCTACAAATATGGTACTCGAAAGAAAAAGGTGAAAAACTGGCACACGAACAGAGACTCTCAATAATGAACACATTTCAGAAAAACGCCTATCGAAGTGAACTTGGCTTTCACCAGACCAGAAGACAAAAAATGAGATAGACTTTGTCATGTGCTATATGGCCAAATCCAAAACAGATATAGAAATCCTAAAAAGTATAAGCTTCCCATCAGACCATAGACCAATTAGGGCAATCTTAGAAATAAAAGACCTAAAACTAAACAGAAAAAACTTTAAATTTAAAACAGAAATATTAAAAATAGATAATAAAATTACTGCTTACAATGAGAACTTGAAACAAAACCTAGACACAAACAGCCTCTTTTTTATATCCAATGTACAGACATACTATGACAACCTCATATATTCCATCAAAAAAGCCTAAAAATACATAACCAAACAATAAACCAAGAAGAAGAATATAAAATCCTAAGAGAAAAACAGAAAAACTGATACGGGAAAGAACAGAACACATTTAAAAATAGAAGCAAAACACACCCACAGATTCAGCTTAAAAATCTTTTCATAGAGACTAATAAAGCAATCGGAGAATATTACAATAATCATAGAAATAGGACTAAAGAAAAAATTTAAACAGGCTTTGGAGCTCAACATGCCATTTAAATAATTAAATCAACACAAAGAATGGACTCAAAAACTGAAAGACGGACACAAAAAAGTAAGAAATAGAAAATAAATAATTAACTGTGCAACTAAATTCTATAGAGCTCTATACGAAAGACAAGACTTATGTATAATAGAAACAAATGAATAACAAAACATAAAATAATCAGAAGAAGAGCTCAATATACTAAAAAATTAAACAGCACATACCACCATTCGAGTAATAAGACATTGACAAGTAACAAGACACAAAATTGAAAAAAGACTCTAGTCTAGTCTACTCGAGTCTAGGTCCATACCACATAAGTAATGAAGCTATTGTAACAGGCGCAATAAAACAATAAACAGGCATGATCTCTGCTTAAATATATCACACCACTTTTCATTATGGTACTACACCAGGAAAAGATACCCAAACAGTGGTGTTACTCAGAGATCGTACTTAATACAAAAAAGGTGACCCTCAGAACATTGGGATATATAGGCCAATAAGCTTTCTATCTAACTTGTATAAACTTTTCACATTGCTGCAAACAAACTAAACTAGCTCCTCAAATAGACTTGACTGCCTCGATGGCGCAGTAGTAGCGTATACGACTGCTGTGCTAGAGGTCTCGGGTTTGATTCCTGAATCGGACCCAATGTTTGTGTGATCGGCAAATATTTGTTTCGGAGTTTGGGTGTTTTCTATGTATAATATGGTTGTATTTACAAAAAAAACTATATATGTATTATATTATATATCAGTTGTCTAGTACCCATAGTACAAGCTCTGCTTAGTTTGGGACTAGATGGCGTTGTGTGTTAAAATGTCGGAAAATATTTATTTACGGTAGTCAACCGAAAAACCAGGCAGGCTTTCGCTCAGATTTCTGCATCATTTACGTGCTATAAAACAGGTAATAGAAAAATATAAGGAATTTGTCCAACTACTATATATAGCATTTGTGGACTACTGCAAAGCTTTTGACAGAATTTCACACAAATGAATCTGGAGAGCGCTGTATTCGATCAACATAGAAAGTAAGTATATAATTTTTTTTAGGAATTTATATGCAAACAGTAAAAGCAGAGTACTAGAGCCTTGAACGACACAGGCAAAGAAATTGAGATTAAAAAAGGAGTCAGACAGGAAGACCTATTGTCACCAAAACTACTTATTACAGTTTTAGAGGATGTATTCCAGAGACTTAACTGGTCAAAGACCGCATAATAATAAATAACTTTCGTTTGAGACATTGAAGATTTGCAGACGACATTACACTATTTGCTAAAACAGCTTCAGAAATGAAGCTAATGTTGCAATTGCTGAATGACGAAAGCGTTAAGATAGGACTCCAGATGAACACTTCAAAAACGAGACTTGTGATAAACAGCAATAAAATATCAATCGAGTGGCAGGAAAAAGTATTGACTATGTAGAAAGCTATATTTACCTGGGTAAACAGATATCATTTAACAAAAATAGTAACGAACAAGAAGTAGACAGAAGAATCAGCATAGCATGGAAAAAATACTGGTCAATCGGAAAAAGTACTGGTAATTATAGCTTGAGACTCAAAAATCGGTGAATCGAAAAATCTAAACACTTGCATTCTACCAAGTCTCACATATGTTGCCAGACCTGGACATTCACAAAGAAATTAATGAATTAAGAAATTCTTGTCAACATGCAATGAAACGCAGTATACTAAAGCTGCGAAAAGTCAAAAAATAATAAATGTACATATAAGAAAGAAAACAAAACTAATGGATGCTCTAGAACATGCACTGAAAATGAAATGGAGATGGGCAGGACACTTAACCAGGTACATTGACAATAGGTGGACGATCGAAACAACAAAATGGAGAGGCCTCAGACGGAAGAGAAAAGCAGGCCGGCCTAAAAAAAGATTAAAGAATTAAAGACGACATTAAAGAAATAACAGGAAAAAAGTAGCTCCAAACTGCAAATGAAAAGAAAAAGGGGAATGATTTGCCTTCTGCCTTTACCCAAAACTCCCTGTGTAGAAAGAAAAACTGAAACTAAGTGATAACAATATATACTCATTAAAAAGAAAAAACTAACAAATAAGTTAATAAGATAAGTTTAAAACATTTATATAAATAAATAAATATGTTCAGACATTTCAACACACAACACCATCTAGTCCCAAACTAAGCAGAGCTTGCACTATGGGTACTTAGACAACTGATATTAATACTTATATACTTTTTTTTTGTAAATACATACATATTATACATTGAAAACACCCAAACTCCGAAACAAATATTTGCAGATCATACAAACATTTGGTCCGACTCAGGAATCGAATCCGAGACCTCTAGCACAGCAGTCGCATTCGCTACCACTGAGCCACAGAGGCAGGATATGTATAGGATCAAGGCTAAAATAAATAAATAAATTTAGTGGTAAAATAGTAGTAAATATACAGATTATGTATTTTTCATTGTGATCCTTACTTACTGGCTCTCATTCTTAGAAATTACTCCAAATATTCATCTAGGCACAGTACATTACCTATCTAAAAATTATTCATTTTGAATTTCACCTACTCACTACTCTACCGACAATTAAAAAGTGATATAAAGATGAAAAAGAGACTAAACAAATGAACATCATCAACAGCCCCTAATAGTGCACTGCTGGAGATAGACTAAGACTATTCATCCTTTGAATTAATAATTAGATAATGTTTAATGTAAGGATGATTACCGAACTTATTTCATTGCTTTTTAATCCTTTCTAGCAATTTTATGAGATCCATATCATTGCAGTCGGAAGTGGGATGTTTTTGCCATTTCTTCTTCACGAGAGCAATGAACCAAGAAAAGTTCCTTAAACACGACACGAAAAATAAACTGAAATTGTCAATGTTTACTATTTTACCACCAACATGTAAAATTTTGTAGATCTGCGTGGATAGTATAATGTTTACTGCCGGAAAACTAACACCCCACACCGTCTCGGGTACTAGGAGCCGGGGAATCAGGTACAGCCTAGAAAGAAAACCCATGGAACCCTAACGTACCTAGGGTCACCTACGGTGTGTACGTTTACCTGTACATACTATGTTTTACCCTCCTGTGTGAAAACCACGTTATTTCCGTTGCCGTCCCCAAAAAGGGAGGGGCGCGAGTGCTTTGGGCCCCCACCCGGGCCTGCCTTTGCTGGGGTGACAAATGACTGCATATGTCACCCTCAGGCTTGCGCTATGTTGGGCGGAGATCATTTTGCGACCTCCGGCGCCTGAGGCATCTGCGATACCTGGCCCGTTCCCAGGCCTGACGGACCGGAATAGCTCTAAACCTTTCCCGGTCCCGCTCTACCGTCTTCTCGACAAGCATAACTTGCTCGCAGAGAAACAAACTCCGGTGATCCACTCGCTGTCGCTCCGCAACATGGTTACAATCATATTACCGAGCAAGAGAACCCCCACCCCGATGGCCACTCCTCGGCTCCCCCCACGCCGGACATTCTGTCAGCGTGTGGAGTGCTGTGTCTACGGTCTGGCCATCGCAGTGGTGGCACTCAGGCTTTGGCTCCTTGCAGATCAGACACAGGTGATCTCCAAAGCATCTTTTTCAAATGATCACCTGTGTCAGCCGGTATGAGAGAGTCTCGTGACGCCTCTCGAGCCAAACCTGCATAGCGGGTCTTACCGCCGCAATAAAGGCGTGTCCACCAGAATACTGCCCCCACCCTTTTATATTTTGGTAAGAGATATTAATTTAGTGATTATCAAAAGTCCAAGGCAACTTACAAAGAAAGGTTACAATCTCGCGTTTGTCTCAAGGTTAAGTAAGTTTTGGTTTCGGTCGAAACTGACATTATGGCTCAAAAAGTTCATTTTCGACTGGAAATTCAGTTTCGGTCGGATACCAACAAAATGCATTTAAATTTTCCAGGTACGGATAATCAGCAACATGAAGACGGCAGTAACTGTGCTCCAGGAAATGATGATTAAGATGGGTAACATACCAGAGTATCAGTGTGTAGCCCAGGTAATATGTAAATGATACCATTACTGCATCTTTAGAATGAATAATTAATCCAAAAATCCTGTTTCCAATATTTGGTTGGTCATAAACAGGGTCCTTAGAAAAATCAAAGATGGATATAAAAATAAAAAGTATTTTGAACACCTACTACACAACGTCATCTAGCCTCAAAGAAAAACAGTGATGTACACAGTACTAATACGAGAAGCTTTAAGGTTTACAATTCGTTCAAAGGTCTTGGTATACGATTTTATAATAAAATTCCTATAGATATAACTGACCTTCCTATAGATAAATTCAAGCTAACTGTAAAAAATCACATCAGGAGAGCTTGCTATACGATCGGCGATTATCTGAACGACAGTCATGGGCTTAGGGTGTTATTTTATACACATGAACTTCTTTCTCCTGTAATTGAGCTTAACTATTAACAAACTTTTGTTAGTTGAAGATAATGCGGGGCGATTATTATGGAAATTTGATTTGTAGTGATTTTTATCAGTATCTAGACTATGGTTTGTCATGCTCACTAAAATGTCATTGCTTGAGGTGTCGTCGTGTGGCGGGTCGTTTCCTTCCCTCTAATATGGCGGGGGAGACGATGGCTGGTCCATGCGTCATACTCGTGAACGGGTGCTGCTTGGGATGACTGGTCGGCCTAGTCAACGAAGTTTTAGCCAATACTATTAATTTAGTTCGTTCAACTGCAACTTAGCCTCTTAATCCAGTCACGAATTTTTTGGTAGTACGTTAGTTTATGGAGCATTTTAATAAAATGAAAATCAGGTGGCAACTTGCACACTCTTTACCTTTCATGTAATCTATTGTATTTGATTATCTGACTTTTAAAAAGAGTGGCCATGAGTTTGTGTGTCAGTGTTCTTCTCATAAGGCTCTACGCATTTTGGAATCTGGAGATTATGGATCGACACAGGCAGACAGTGAATTGGGTGTTAATTCACCTTGACAATACAGTACATCTGTGGCATCTGTTTGTGTCTATCTATGATTTTTATCTATAACTTCATTTTAACGTACATAAATGTCACTTGGTGTCTTAATTGAATAAATGATTTTGAATTTGAATGTGTTTTCAGTCGGGGCCTCAACATCAGGCACAATTCGAGTACCGTTGTAATGCAGACGGTGAAGTGGTAACAACAGTCGCACGCTCTAAAAAAGAAGCTAAGCAAGAAGTGGCTCGGCTAATGCTGCACAGGCTGGCCGTGAAGGGACGTCCGGTGCCCGCCCCCTACGGACTAGGCGCTCCCGCGGCCAGTATTCATGATGGCGGGGTATGTGAAGCGGAATGAGGTTGTTACTTTTTGATTTAATTGATACATATTCCGTTCGTGTTAGTTTTTATTTTATTTGTATTTTCTTAATTTGGAACAGAATACAGTTATATGCTCAAATCTTAGCTAGATATAATAAAATATTTGAGGTAATGAACATGTAACCAACACCATTGTTTACGAATTAACGAAAATAAAATTGAGACGAAATAGGTCACATGGTTACTGTGGCATATTTCTAACCCGTGTAGGCAAACGATATAAATTATAAAGAATAAGTTACTTATTTTGTTGGCAAAGTAGTTGTGGTTGCATATACGAGTAACTGTACTCATACACTATACCCACGCCACTTCATCTGCGTCTCCTATTGTCCGAGGCTTTAGAATATTTGCATTTTTTTAATAACAATAATTAATTGATTCATTCAATAAATATTTCAATATTTATTTTATTCATATATTAATTACAATGTTCACTTAAATACAAAAATTTTACACCAGTTATTAAAATTTAAAATTATACAATTCAATAGAGACACTTGCCAGTTTTATTGTGGATAATTAGATACTGGAACTGATTCCCAAGCTAGGCAGAGCCTGTATTTTGGAAAACAGGGTTTAGTCGCAATTGTGTTCCAGTGTATTTAAATTCGGAGTGATTCGGAGGTCACGTTAAGCAGTCGGTCCCGGTTGTTATCATACGATAACAGTCGTGAAGCTTAGTTGGGGGCCTTCGGGCGGCTTAAAAACATCCAACGGCAAGATTTACGTAGCCACAACGTATTCTTGCGAGTCCCCAACCCGCACTTGGCCAGCGTGGGGACGTATGGCCTTAACCCTCTCCTGAGAGGAGACCCGAGCCCAGCAGTGGGACATTATGGGTTGTTGTTTGTTTTGTTTGTATTTAAATTTGAACTTTGGAGGTGACCCCATTTGCAATTTGAAAAAACTAATATAGATATCTTAATGACTTAGCATTTGGTGTATGTTTGTGCGAGTGCCTGCGCGCTTTTGTGTGTATGCGTATATGTATATGCGCGCGTGTGTTTGTGTGTCTCTGTGTGTGTGTGTGTGTGTGTGTCTGTGTGTGTGTGTGTGTGTGTGTGTGTGTGTATGCGTGTGTATGTTATGAAATAAATTTGACGAGATCCTCGAGTCTTTTCATAATCAAGTTCTTGAAGCATATTTCCTAGTTTTTTTTAACGTCATGTCTGCAATACCAACCTACAACCTACAATATTCAACTTTTTATAAATGTCATTATAGACCTGAAGCACATTTCCTGCGTAACTGCAAAATAATCAATTCGACATAAAACATTTTTTTTTACATTTGGATCATTGCAGATATTCAAGAGCTCTTTAGGAGCAGTTCTATTTCCATATCGATTTAGGATTATTACCATCTTTATCAATTTGATTCTTATAATAATCAATTTCAAGTTTACGTAACAGACTATTACAAAAGTTCCGATATCGAATGTAAATTAATTTAGCTGTCATATTGTCCGGGTTTTTCTTAGACTTGCAATGTAGTCTGCCACGGTTTCTTATACATTTTATTAATTCTGGTGTCATCTAAAGTTTCAAGAGTCTGTTACGCCTGGCAACTTTAATTACCCGAGTATGTTTAGCTATAGCACTTGAGATCAGGGATATAAAACTATTTGTTGTTGGCAGAAACTGGCGGAAATGTAACAATTGTTACTACATTTCCGCCAGTCTCTCAGTAAAATTTGTTTGTCCCAAGTCTATTTTTATTTTAGAATAGTCTGAAATATTACTATTTATATCAATATGTGACTTGGACATTTCTATTTTCAAGATGAGCACAATAGGCGTATGAGCGGTTATGTAAGTTTCTAGTACTAAGGTGGTTGAATTTAAGTAAATTTTAACAACGCAATGGTCTAGGCAAGAGTGTAATGAGGCGGATAAAAGCTATGGGAAGCATTGAATGTTAGAAATTCATCACGCAGTTTATTGATGAGAGTGGGTCTAAAGAAGCCGCAACGAAGCGTACTCGGATGTCGCAGGTGTCGCCGAGCTCGCCGCCCGACTCGCGCAGCTACGTGGCGCTGCTGAAGGAGCTGTGCGAGCAGCACCGCCTGGCGGGCGCGCAGTACGAGCCGGCGGCCGCCTCGGGCCCGCCGCACCGGCGCCACTTCACGGTGCGCGCGCGCCTCGGCCCGCACGAGCGCGTCGCCGCCGCCAGCACCAAGAAGGCCGCCAGGCAGCTCGCCGCCGAGCAGCTCTACGCCTGCCTCAGGGAAAACCTTGCACAAGTCACCGAGGATTTCAATGAGGTCAAATACTTTTAGGCGCATCTAGATGTTTTGTTGAAATAAAACAATAAGCTGCTTTTTGTGTTCAATATAATGTAGCCCACTCAAAAACGTTTTGAGTTTTTTGGGTATCGATAGACCGACTCCGACTTCACCCGTATTATTGGCTGATTGTCAACTCATGCCGAACTCCTTTCTTACGAAGTAAAAAATATTTTGAAATTTATTGATGGATATCGTTTAAATTCAACACTGATTGTGCTAGCCGAGATAGCCTGTAAAGTAGTAAGTATACGATAGGATTTTATTATTTGGAAAGCAAATTATTGTTTGACTTGTTTTTATTTTCATATGCTTATTATTTACGCATTGCTGTTGCTTTGTGTTCCCAACAGCGAAAGAGACAGATAGAAGAGCTAATTGTTGTATTGCATGCTCGTTGTTTCTGTTATTCCTACTTGTTACTGTATCGCACTGGGGCATGACTTACAAGTAAGAATATCATTGTAACATGGCGGCGAAATCTTAACACAGATCTAGGTCTAAAGTAGGTCACGATCAGTTGAAGGTAGGTAGACGTGGTCACATACATCCTAACGGGTGAATGTAAGTTGTGTAGTAGCCAATGTTGGTGTTGCAGGACGAGGCCCTGGCGCGGGCTCCCGAGAAGGCCATGGAGCGCTACCAGGATCGCAAGGAGGAGCACCCTCGCCGACTCGACCTGGGCCAGAAGATAGCTGATTACCACTTGGGTATTACGTCGCAACTCGGTGAGCATGAATATTGTCATTGGCATGAATCATAGAGGAATAAAATAAGTGTAACGTTCATGTTTTACATGCATTTGGCCACCTCTTTACTAATCTATTTAATATTATGTACGTAAACGGATTGCTGTTCGTTAGTTTTGCTACAGCTTGAGAATGGCTGGACCGAAAAGCTAATTTTTTAAATGTTTTTGCAATATTTTTCTCAGATATTGAGATCTTATCGAGCGGTCGGCGATAAACGGGTTTTCCAACAGTAAAAGATGTTTTTGAGATAAGGACGTTAAACTAAACAATATACCTACATTATTGCTATAATTATTTTTTTATATTTTTGTAAAATAAATGTTTTATTTTATATGCGTATATGAACTTCGATAAAAGCAATGGAAACATATTTTATCATCAGACAATGGCGATCGATAGCACACGTTTTTCGTGCACGTATTTAATGAGACCGTCCCAATAACGCACCGGAAAATATAATGAAAGGCCGGTCTGAACCTCGGCGACGGCTCTACGGGACCGGTCTGTCGCAGGTCGAGCGTGGCGTACGTTTGCCCACCTACACGATATGTCGGCTGCCGAACGAAAAAGTATAGACTCACGTGCGTTCATTTCGGCGTCACGATCGGGTAACGTCCACACCGCACCTTCCAAGATTCGATCGGTCGAATTCGGTGTTTACGTAAAGTCGGGGCGGACGACCGTCTAATACTGCGGAAACCGTAGGCGAAGCTATGTCAGTGTAAAAGATGGTAAGAAAAGGGTATTCGTGCAGAGGAGACGACTCGGCAGGCCGCCGTGGCGCTGCTGGAGCGGGAGCGGGCGCGGGCCGGCTCGCCCGAGCGCGTGCTGGAGGCGCTGAGCGCCACGCTGCGGCTGCGGCTGCAGCGNCCTCTGGGCCTGACTGCGAGACCTCACTTCTCGCCGCTTTCTTGTTAAACCCTGTACAGCACTTGTCGTCTTATCGATTCAATAGTATTTGTTTGAAAACCGTAACAGAACCGGCCCGATTCTTTTGATGGTTTCGTTGGATAACTTCGAGTCCCACGAACATCACTATGTACTAAATTATTTTGCTACGAAGAATCGATAACTTGACGACCTTTAATTAAACGATATAATTTTATTTATTTACTTTTATCAAAAAGAAGTCAAACACGGGAGGTGCAGTCAGTGGCCATAAGTGCAGTTTGTGTTTTTTTTTGGATTGGGGGCAAACGAACAAAAGTATCACCTGATGGTAAGCGATTACCGCCGCCCAGGAACACCCGCAACACCAGAGGCGTCACAAGTACACTGCCGGCATTTGGGGGATGGGGAGGGGGATTAGGGGGGATTGGGATATGGGCCTCCTATATCCTCCCTCACTCGGTGAAACGCTTCGGTCGAGCCGGCTCATTCGTACCGAAGCGTGGCTCTCTCGCCCCCGATAAGAAGTAACGTGTGTGATGTTTCAATGCACACATACGTTCTATCCAGGCAATACAGAGGTATGATGTCCGTTAAGTAGCTGCGTGTGTGCACGTCACTAGATACAGTTAGTAGACACCTACCACTGCATTTTAATGTTATATTTTTATTTTTGTTGACGAGGTGGAAAATCCCTTCGGATCTTCGGGGACTGAGTGGCCTGGTATACTGCTGTACCTAGAATAGTGATATTTTGCGTTTATATCCTTTTCATACCTAAGTGAAAGTTTTTAATATCTTTTTGTCAATAATCTGTTTCGTCGCACTGCTAGACAAGTGCCTCCCTCATCGCATTTTTTTTTTACTTGTGGAAACCTCCTCGGGCCTTCACCCCACTGGGGTTTGCGGCGGGGCGGTGTGTCGGAATCGAACCAACTAAAACCACACGGTGTGCCACTCTGCGCCTGAGACGGGAGGGATCCGGGAACAGCTTCTCCCTCATCGCCCTAACCTAAGGTCACAAGAAAGGGTTTTTGGATTTGGATAAGTTTGTTTTCACAAATGTCTTGAATATATATACATATAACAAAGTTTTAAGAGATCGATGTTTTTAACCGACTTCAAAAAAAGAGGAGGTTCTAAGTTCCACTGTATGTTTTTTTTATGTATAATCGCCGATTACTCCGCCAATTATGGATTGATTTTGAAAATTCTTCTTTTGTATTCGATAGAGTATGCTCCCGAGGACCACCTCGGGAGCATACTCTAAAGAAGCTAATGGGACCACCCATTGCCAGCATATCAGGATCTGATGATGGGATCCCAAGGAAATCGAGGGAGACCCTCATTTTTTTTAGGCACGTACTATGTTTTTCGTATATTTTCTGAATTTACTCCGGTCCTTATGTCTGGTAGTTATCATTTCATGATGATGAACTGATGATGTAAGGTAGAACTCTTTAGCAGTTAGGAGATGGAGTATAAAATATCATCTGTATGTATGTTACCCTTAGTCGTATTCTTTCAAGTTATTTAAGTAAGCTGATGAAGGACAGTACAACTCTTCAACACTTAAGAGTTGAGGGATAATTCTTTCAATTTCATACGTATCTATAAATCTTTAGCAGTATACATTCAAGTTATCTAGGTGAGCTGATGAAGGACAGTACAACTCCTCAACGGCTAGGAGTTGAAAGATAATTCTTTCAGTTTCATACGGATCTGTAGATATAATAGATGTATGCTTTCAAGTTATTTAGTTGAGCTGACGATAGATATAATGTTCAATATAATGTACCCCACTCAAAAACGCACCGACACCGACTTCACCCGTATTATTGGCTGATTGTCAACTCATGCCAAACTCCTTTCTTACGAAGTAAAAAATATTTTGAAACTTATTGATAGCTATCGTTTAAATTCAACACTGATTGTGCTAGCCGAGATAGCCTGTAAAGTAGTAAGTATACGATAGGATTTTATTATTTGGAAAGCAAATTATTGTTTGACTGTTTTTATTCATTTTCATATGCTTATTATTTACGCATTGCTGTTGCTTTGTGTTCCCAACAGCGAAAGAGACAGATAGAAGAGCTAATTGTTGTATTGCATGCTCGTTGTTTCTGTTATACTCTACTGGTTGCTGTATCGCACTGGGGCATGACTTACAAGTAAGAATATGTTAAAAGACTAAATAAGAATATGTTTACAGACGCCCTATCCCTAAGGGTAGTGCGTCTGTAGGAAAGAAAAGACATGCACATCTGATGATGGATGAGGAACGTGCACTATATCTATACACCTAGTTTGTCTTAGTAGGTTTAATTATAGATAGATAGAAAACTCTTCATTTGCACACCATGTTACAAATTTAAAAGAGAGTACAGAAAATGACAAACATATAATGTGCAAAAGACGGCCTTATTGCCGAAAGCAATCCCTTCCAGGCAACCTTAGGGTGGATCAATTATATCGGAGTGACAGTTGACAGTGCAATGAGTTTTAAATAATTATTTACAATTAGTCTTAACTTTATGGATTTTTGCAAATATCTCGTTTCAATGAATAGATAGTGATTTTGACCTCTGAAATAGTTTTAAAACTTGTCGAGACCGACAAAGTGGCCCTTATACGGTTCCGCCGTTGCACGAAATAGCAGCCACGCGTTTTCCGCTTCTGTCCTTTTTCCTATACATGCAATCGTAAAATGACCAGAATGAAACTTGTTGAGAATTAAAATACCAACCTATAGCTCCATGTTGCCTCGAAATTAATTGCAAATTGCGCACAGTACAGAGCCCGAAAGTCATGCGATGTACCGTTATTTTCATTGTAATGGAAGAAATCATTCGTTAAATTCAATTGAAGTATATGATGCAACAAAAATGTAATTTAAATCTGAGTTAGTTAGTAATGTAAAAAAAATAATGCAGAATACATAAATATTTATTTAAATGTCGAATATAAATTTACAATTATGAAGATTTTGCAAGTATTAAATACGAAATATGACATTTCTAATATATGACGTAAAATGTCTTATTACTGTTTAATGTGCAATAGAAAAAAATGTAATATGCTGTTCAAATGGTACATGGTATATTGAAGTTTTGACAAACATTAATACGAAATATTAAATTGATAACAAAAATTGATAGCAAAAAGTTTGATTATTGTTTAATATGAAAAAGAAAAATTTTGATTTAAATTTTGCAATTGTAATTCATTGCCGGTGTTTTTGCTAAATTTTAGAGCTTAAAAATTCCTAAAAAATGAGAGGTCACAAGTCTTATTTGGGCAAAAATTCGCAGTTATAGCGAAAAAACCGTCTTTACCTTCGTTTCGTTTCAATTTCCTACCTGAATGTCTAATTTGACTGAACTGTATTGTATGTTTTATTTAATTGAAAATTATTATTTTTTATTTTATTTTTACATTTTGTGTTTCTCTATTCTTAGTTTTATATCAATATAAAAATAAAGGTAATTTTAATATATCAGTACTTTTCAATTGACCTCTAACGGGATAAGGGTCAAAACTTTTGGTAGATTTTTGTTATGAGAGATGAGGCAAACGAGCGGGCGGGTTACCTGATGACCTGCTATAACCTTTCTTTTCCTAAAAGTCTGCCCCTCTAGCCACTTTAGAAAAACTAATGGATGAGAATGACGTCATCTCAACGCTACGTTTGGCCGATAATACTTTTTTTTATGTATGAGCCTGCCCAAATGATCACTTTGTCTGATGGAAAGTATAAACAGAATACTAGAGTCGTGGTCACCATACTCCTTGTGAATGCAGACATTGCAACAATGCAGCACGGTGACCCACACCATGACGCTCTAGTGATACTTCTGCATCTTTGGGCCTCCGGTCTCGCACTCACCAACGAAACACGAATGCTGTCATTAAGGTTCGTTTTCTCTGAAGGCTCCTAGTCGAGCCGGCCCGTCCGTGCCGTCAGACTTACATTCAATACAAGGGAAGAGAGGCGTTAGCGATTACAGAGACTCCACGGGTAAGTTGTACAAGCCAATAAGAGTTCTTGGAAGAAGCACAGTGCACAGATAAAACGTGTGTTGAAAGTTTTTGACTTTGTCCACTAACAAGGTATAACTTTGTATGTATTTTAAGAATTGAAGGCAGAAGTGGAGTACCTACGTTGAAAGTGAAGGTAAAAAACTCGCACATTAGGAACATATCCTGTGTCGCAGGGAGTTTACAAACATACATGAATAAGTGTTGTCCCATGTGGGATTTGGACCCACAACACTTGGCGCAGTAGAAAGCGGCGTAGCGACCGCTTAAACCACGAGGCCAACCGTGCAGTCGTAACTTAAATTAAACATTGTATTAAATATCAAACATTTATTAATATGTTATATTTAACCAGGTTACATTAAAATTTCAGACAATAAGAAATATCACTTAATATATATATAGAATTAAAATAGTCAGTTACAAGATTCGTTAGTCGGAGTCGTCTATCTCGGAGGATTCACGACGGGAGCGACGCGTGTTCACCGCAATACTCTGCAGCCAATTAGAGCTCTTCTGTGCTGCGGCGCGGCGCGGTGTGCGGCGCTCCGGGGTGGGCACGGGCGTGCTCAGCGGCGTGATCACCACCACGGGCTCCGGTTCGCGCCCGCGTCCGCGGCCCGTGCGAGCCGAACGCGCCTTGGGGGCTGCGCGAGCGCCTCGTGCCCCGCGCGCTCGGCCTCTGCCCACGTCTGGCTCCGCCGCTCTGGGCGACTCGTCGTCGCTCGACAGCTCTGTGATATCTTTAGCCACCGGTGCCGCTCTCATGGCGGCTAACTGTGAATCGTCAGCCGCATCTATTTCGTCGCGTAAGACGCGCAGTCGGTCCGTAATCGCCTCGATCTCCGGATCGGTATTAGATTCTAGTAAAGTTGCGATACAGCGTCTTCTATGTGCTTCGAGAGCGTTCACTAAGATATCACCGCTTTGCTTTAAAGTGAATTCGCGAACGGCTTCCGTCATGAATCGCACCGGAAGAGCGGCGAGGCGACGATCCGACGGTAAACCGTCATAATAAGCTTTCAGGAGAGCTTCGACATCGGCGACGTTTTCGATAGGCTCTGTGACCTTCATTTCTATCTTTACGCCGGCTTCCCGTCTTTCACGCACTTTCCTTTCTTTTTTCATCAAGAGAATGTCATTTGAGTTAGCGACTATTCCATTAAAATTCTGTCCAAATCTAATTCTGTTGAATGTTTGGTCTTCTCGTTCATAGAAAACATTGAGTCTTATTAGAGGAACAGTTGGCTGTTTTGGATCACCACTGAGTTGACTTTGTGCTTCTGCCAATGCATCAGAAACTTTCTGTTTTAAAAACTCTTGTACTTTTTCACTGTCATTGACACCTTCATCTCCGAGATGTTCTTCAGAAAGTACAATAGTTTTAAAAATAAATGGTCGCACGGTTTTAAGGGGCAAAGGTGTTAAAATAAAATCACTCTTGCATATCTGTAATAATGCACACTGTTTTGGACGAGACTCACCAGCCGCCAGTGAAGTGGCCACCGTGCTCCCTGGTTGTATAACTCTGAAATGTTCTTTGTCTTGTTTCCCTTTCATTTCATATAATTCACAGTCATGCTCATGACCCCAAAGAACTAAATCTAAAAATTTAGGGAGCTCATCTTCTCGAATAAAATTGCCAACACCTCTATCTTCAGCTCTATTTTGGTGCAACACTAGTATATTGAACCAATCATTTTCCTCATCACGTAACATTTCTACTTTTTTCTCTTGAAACAGTCTTGACAGACGTTGATCCTTTAAATGACTTAATCCATATAGAGCAAGTTTACTCTCACCTTTCTGTAACAGTACTGGTGAAATACGTACATGTGTGTAGTCAGTCCATTTGCCAAAATAGTTGACTAAGCCACCCATAGACAGAATGTCCAGCGAGCTTATACCGTCTTGTCCCACAGGATCGTCATGGTTACCATGAATGGATAATATCGGGTAGGACACATTCAGGTTTGGATCTTCATAGTTTACATTTCGTGAAAAGTTTTTAATTTGGTCCGACAATAGTTCGATGCTTACCGGCTTATCACCGAAACAATATTTCCGAACAATTTCTGTACATTTATACATACAACTGGGCGAAGGTTTCGCGTCATGGAATAGGTCTCCTCCTAGAAGCACTAGATCCACATCGTATTGGACTGCCTGCGACAAAACTTCTTCAAAAGCTATGAAACTATCCTCTCCTCTGACGGCATCTTTTTCTAAGTAACCTAAGTGAATGTCGGACGCAATCAATATTCTTAATGTATTCTCTGAAGACCATGCACTACTATCACCCTCAGCCACCATGTTTAACAATCTATATGTAATTATTATACTTTTATTCAATCTTCAGTATTAGACGCTTACACTTAAGCCGCCAATATCATCAAACAGGTTTGACACTTTGACAGACAGTATTGCCATGTATAAATTAATAGTAAGACTGCTCACTCACAGCAGTTAATATTTTTGAAAATAGATGATTAGCCCAGCGCAATAAAAAAATACTATTATTGTGTTTTGTGGACTAAACTTAGAATATTTTTTTAACAAAATCTGAATTTTATTTTAGCAAAACCTTTACTTAGACTTGCCAGGGATTTAGAATGTCTCAAAGTGTTAATTGCCAGTGGAAATATTAGGTGTTCGAATCGAAATGGAGATAATGATAGATAACTATTAGTTTTAATAATAATAAATACGTATATTTAAAAATGTAAATTAATAGCAGATTTAATAAAGAGAGTAATAAGCCTTTTATTTCAAGCAACCTTAAAAACATTATTTTTCGTATTTAATATTTAAATACTAGGATGGATTTATTTTTTAATATTATAGAGTGGGGTTACGATAATAGACCTCCTCCAGCTTTTTTCATGTTTTTCTATTTTTTGCTTGTATTCTTCAGTGTCTGCCCGCTGTTGGGAAAAATTAGATTATGGAATTGAAGTGAAAGGGGTGAAAAATTAATTTAATACGCCGTGAAGAACAAACTGTTGATCATGAACACCTTTTTCAAAATAAGGAAAAGTCGTAAATGTACTTGGCTTTCCCTAAATGAAAAACTAGAATCGAGGTGAATTATATTTTATCAAATGTATCCAAAAAAATAAGGAACAGAAATTCTCGACCACAGAAATTCGTTAAGGATTTAGAACTGACCACCGCCAAGTGAGAACTACATACCTGCTAGAAAAACAAAAGAAAAGTAGAATAACATTTAGATCACAACCCAAATCAAACAATAGAAGATATCAATTTCTATTAAAAAAATTGGAAGAAAACGTCCAAAATTGGATTCCCCGGAACGACGTCGACCACGACGTCCAAACTCACTAGAAAACATTATTAACAACTTTAACAAGAGCATTTCGTCAAAATCAATCAGAAATAAACACCATTGGAAAAATCCTATAATAAAGTACCCAAGAAATGTTAACAGCAAGAACAGTATTAATAAAAACGGAATACAAGACTAAGGCAATGAAAAAAGAATTAAACGTATTATACGAATCAACAAGCAAAGTCATCAAAGTAGTTTACTAGTAGTATCGAAATAAAGTAAGAGAAGACAATTTAGACAAATACAGCAGCTCCAAAAGAGCCTGCAAGCAACTGACAATACCTAAAAACTGGATAAAAAACTTAAAAACCAAAGACAATGAGACAAAAACCAGAAATGATGTGATAAATAGTGCAAAGGTCTTCTGCAAAACACTTTATGAAGAAAAATTTGACGCATCGACTACTTCTCACTCGAGCAAGAACACTTAGTGTCGCAAAATAACCCTTCAGGACGAACACGAAGCTTAGAAAATTGGTTTTGCCCTCCTAGCACGACGTCTCACTTACATATTCATAAAGCCTTCGACACTAGTCAGGTGCCAAAACAACGAAAGAAGTGCGATATAATCATAATAAACAAAACAGAGACCCGAAAGACGTTGGAAACTATTCGATAAAGGCATTTAAAATGATTTTGTGGCACGACTGCGCGATGCCTCGTATCGCACTTAGTTGACGTTAAAATAGAAAAGACGTTACGGGGTATATCTATAGTTAACAGTTCTATGGTCTATTATTTTTAAATGACATTGCTAGGGATGCATCATTTGAATTTTGATATCGATAAAATACTTCAAAGTTTTAAATCTATTAAAGTAAATCATAAGAATCGCATATTTAATTTTTAACATTTTGTTAGATTTTTTTACTTTATTGGCATAGATGAAAATCGTTCAGATGCATAGTCTGATGGTAAACACTTACCACCACCCATGGACACTCATCACATCGGAGGTGTCACAAGTGCGTTGCCGGCCTTTGGGGCAAGGAGGGAAGGGGTTGGGGAATGGGCCTCCGGTAACCTCATTCACACAGTGAAACACAGCGCAAGCGCTGTTCCACACCGATTTTCTGTGAGCCCATGGTATCACTCCGGTTGAGCCGAAGCGTGGCACTCCCATGGTAGATAAGATAGATAAGTAGTCTTTATTGCACATTATAGTTTTGAAAGTACAGTGTCAAATATACTCGAATAAAAACAGTGATACAATGGGCGGCCTTATCACAGAATACAATTTCTTCCAGACCACCTTTAGATGGACACATTTATAAATCACGTATAAAACTAATATTACCAATATACATACACATACACTAATTGTAATCGATATAGCAATTATTATATTTCTGTGATTAGTTTTAGGCTATGGGTATGGATTTCTCAATAAGATAGTAGTAATCAAAGTAGATACTCAGCATACGCAACGGAATCTCTTTAAAGGAATATATATTTCTCAGTTTTGCCATATTTTTCATGGATTATCCGCTCTTTTAGGCGTAGCATAATAGTGTATTCCTTGCCTATGCCTCACTCAATAACTGGCTATCTTATTGAAAGTTTTTGTGGCGGGATTATTTTGTCTTACTTAGTGATTATGATCTTATTTGATATATCAGATCAAATTATTGTGACTTTCTCAACACAGACGTAGCTAGGCTTTAATTTCAGAGGGGGTTTCAAGATAATACAATTACCATCTCCCTTTAACTATAGTTTCATTATGAAAAAAATAAGAAGTGTAAAAAAGTCAATAGTGTAGAAACTTTTTAGGGGGTTGATATCCAAAAACCTGTCTACGCTCATGTCTCACAATGTTTCTCCTGGAATGGAATCGAACCTTTTATAGTCACAAACACTAACCACGAGACCGATAGACTTGTCGAATTTGAAACGACAATAATATGCAAATGTTTAAGTACGAAAATGAAAGCGTTATTAGTTAAGAGAGGTGTATCTTACTTTTGTAAACTTCAAAAAAGCCTTTGATACGGTGAGATAGGCTAATATCTGGTCCCGTCTACTCGTGATGGGTGCCCCTGAGAAGATTATTAACGCCACACGAGCCTTATACATTTACATACAATTTTTGCAAAGTGACGCACAACGGACTCATCTCAGTGCCTCCTTTTACCGCTCCACTTGTTGGTCATTCTTGATGGTACATACACTTCTTCTTACGCTTCTACTTAACACTACAGACAACAAGCGCCGCGGTATAGAATGGGACATAACAAATGTTCTAGAAGATTTGTGCTATGCCGACGACATGTGCCTCTTAAGCCACACTCGCGGAGACTTGCAGGCTTAATAGAACGACTTATATATGGAGGCGGCAAACATGGGGCTAAAGATCAACACCAACAGGAAATGAGGTGCAGTGAAACGCGTCCACAACCTATTACCTCGGCAGCTGCGTGTCAGAAACTAGAGGAACTGAAGAGGCCATCGCTTACTGGGTCGCCAATGCACGAGCAACGTTTGCACAGCTGCAACCCGTTTGATAATCACGGACAATGACACTGAGAGTCAAAATCAAAATATTTCGGTCCAACGTGATGACTGTATTACGGTGCGAGAAACGGAAGGTTATCTTGCATCATCTTCAGGTCCTCGTGAACCGATGCCTTTGCCATATACTCGACGTATTCTGGCCCGAAAGAATAATCAACACTCACTTGTGGAATCGGTGCGATGCAGTCCCGATCGATCAACAGATCAAACGATGCAAATGGAGCTGGATATGACACCCTCGAAAGAGATTCTAAAACATGCCGAGGAAAGCCCTAGTCTGGAATCCCCAAGAAAAAGCAAGCATGGCCATCTAAAACAAACCTCAACGAGAGACGCTCAAGACAGAGCGGGATGGCGATGCACTGTGAACGTCCTCTACCTCATCTAGGGGACATAGGACCTTTAGTTAGCTAGCTTTTAATTGAAAATATTTATATAACGCCAATAAAGTTGTAAAGATGATTTTTTACATATATTAGTTGTCTAGTTCAATGAATAATAGCTTTGCCACCTAGAACTATAAAGTTGGACTGTTCATTCTAGGATTATAAATATCCAACTCTAGGAACTTTTCTATCACAATATGAATATTACCTCATTGAAATTTGAATTCGGCTCCTTCACTAAGATTTCTGAATTTTAATTTTAAGATTGCCCATTAAATATTGATGTTTGTGAAAGGTTCTGTGAAAAATGACAAAGAATAGCGTTATCAAACACTAGTTTATGCCCGCGGCTCCATCCGCGTATATGTCGGTTATTGCAAATAATAAAATATAAATAGTAGCCTATGTGTTATTTTGATGTATAAGCTATATTACTGTAAAGTTTTATCCAAATCCATTCAGTTGTTTTTACGTGAAAAAGTAACAAACATCCATCCATACAAATTTTCGCGTTCATAATATTAATTGGATAGGATTTTTAAAAAATGTACGAGAGAAACATATCGAATTCACACTGGCTTTCCTTTATCGATAAACCTTAAGGTTGTGGTATGCGAATCCCTATTTGACAAGTTAGTTAGACAAGAAAGAAAGATTGCGAGACGAAAGCAATGTTTTTTAATCGCTATTTATTCGCGCAGCAATAGATATTTTAATAGTGATATAACGCGATGATATGGCTACCGAGCACAGGTTTTCGTGTGAATCATGCTCTCATCTTTACGATATGGAGAACAGTGTTGTGTTGAAGAGAAAGTGTCGTGAAATCGGACAGTCGTCGCCTTCAATGATGTGGAAGAGGTCGATTGTGCAAGCGACGGCTTTACGGTCGCGCTCCGCGGCCCTGGCGCTGCTGCTCGCCGTGACTCTGGTGAGTACGCGCCGTGAGTCTCCTCACTGCAGCGAACCTGGACACCGACGACTGACACCTGCCAACCCACACTTGTTGCTTAGTTTGTTTTTGTTTATACGACCAACTATCACATATTTACATGTCTTATAATTCAACTGGGTATGACCAAAGGCTTAAAAGTGGCAAATCATATTTAAAATATGTTTCAAATGTTGATGTTTCTAAATTGAAAATATTTAAAATTAATTCTAATTAGTTGTGGTGATAAGGTCTGCATGCCATTAATTAATTAATTGTTTTCCTTTAGTGAACGGGTAATAATTAAACTTCATTCATGGTGTTGGTCCAATGAGGAAGAACTTACATGTCTGTGGGAAAAATATTCAAATAATTATCAAGTTATTATTTAACTTATGACATAATATATCAGTTTTTACTTAGAATACATTGGGTAACACTAAACACTTGAATACTGTGATTTGTGTGTGAATATCTTAGCTGTTTTAAGCTTAAGTCAATAATATGTAGAAATACATGAATAAAATATAAAGAGTATTTGAGATGAAAACTGATTAGGGTCTAGTTAGATGTTGCACCATGCACCTGGTACTAGTTGATGTCTCATTCCTGGGTGTGTATACTGATTAAATTGCAGTGTCCAGGTATTATAATTGAGGGTTATTTTATTGCTTTGCTGTAGTTTTCTGTTGCTGGTCATTATTTATTGATTCTATACAGTTTGGTAATATTGAGGTAAATAATATTTATTAAAATCTATTTTTAATCTTTATTATTTTTTTTTATGATATAATGGGCAAATGAGCAGACATATCGCTTGATGGTAAGATTACCACCGCCCGGGGGCACCTGTAACACAGTAAAAAATTCTCAATAATAACACCAGAGAAGTCACAAGCATGTTACCATCCTCTGGGGTATGAGTAGGGGGATGTAGTGAGGGGTTAGAGTATGGGCCTCCTTTTTATGTGTCACCACTCAAATACATCCCTCGGCTGAGAAAGAAAAGTTACAGCTCATCAGGTCATTTTAATAGTTTGTAGGCCTATAGAGATCCAGCAGGGAAATGGCATATGCTTGATGAGAATGATAGTATTTGTCCATTATATTTGGGACCTGCATTATTGGCATAAATTTTAATGTTGAAGGGGGATAGATTTCGATTTTTGGATTACATTTTGTTGCAGACAAGATTGTTACAAAGTACCTAATATACACTTAGTGTGAATACATTTTAGTCTAAAGCTACTTTCTAATTGTTATCTTCTATGTTTGCTTTCCTCTTGACAGGCCTCTTCCAGATTTTTCCACTATGTTAAGTGCTATTCTTCTCCTTAGTGGTCCTGCTGTATTTCTAAGCTCATCTTCCCATCTTATTACTTATCTACCCTTATTTCTTTTTCCCTCTTTTGGGTACTATTCTATAATGTCTCTTGTCCACGTATCATTGTTATTTCTTATTGTTTGCCACTTTAGTTATTTGATTTTATTAACAATGCTTTTTAATTTTGTTCTTTTCTTTATATTAGTTATTATTAGTGGGGATATACTAGTATGTTATGAATAATTACTAGTTTAAGTTCCTAAATGTTGAAATATAGTTCGTTCCAACAGATATGAACTCTTATATGTAGTAGTATATGCGCCTATCTAGTCACATCATTAGGTTACTCATTCGTACAATCACTCACTTTACTCACTCATAAGACGTGCAGTCTCGTACGCAATACAGTATTGTTACGAGAACTGCCGGCAAGGTTTAGACCTTAACAGTACGTAGTCAAAGGGAGGATACTACACTCATGATTTCATATAAATCTGTATAAATAAATAAAATTGTAGTGTCTGTTGGTAATTTCAAATTAACTGTTTTTGACTAAGTGCATATGAAAGTAAACATTTCAACTACTTAAAAAAAAAATGTCTGTCTGCCTGTTTATTCTGGTGGATCTCTTGATGAGCTGGGCTGACCTGACGTGATTTTCACTGACACATGTTGACTTTAAAAGGAGTAATTTAGGCTATTTGTTTTGGAAAAAAATAGGTAACGCGAAAACGAAAGCAAACGCAATTAAATAGTGAATAATATGCGATTCAAAGGCTGCGAAAAACTGCAGGGAATGCTGTATTATGTGATTTCTTGTGTGGGTTATTAGCCCGTACAAAGGTCGACCATGTGCGTTCCGAAGCATACATTCGCGCTGGTGAACACGGGCCGTATACCTAAATCTAGGTAATCCAGTGGAACAGAAATGCAACTATTAAACGTAAACACTGTTTAACAGTGGCATTTCTGTACCACTTATCGCACAGTACTTAGCTTAATCATCGATGCGGATGATGATATATGTCCTAAACTAGTGTAGTCACGCAACGTCGCCTGCGTCTACTACTGCCCGGAGCGTGATATAATAACAGCGTGAAGTAATTCCTTTACAGTAAATATAGACTTACTTTTTTTCAATTCTTTTTTTCATTGGTTTTGTGTAACTTGAACCGTACTCAGCGCACGCAATGGAATCTTAAATATAGCCATCCCGTTTTCGGAAAAAAAATAGCACCGCTCCTTTTGGTCGCAGCGGGATATATACCTAGCCAATATAGCCTTCCTCGATAGGGCAAGTACTGCCTGAGATTAAGAGCTTTCAATTTAACCAATAAACAAACTCTTTAACTTTGTAATGCTAAATAAATACTAGTATAAACTTTTGTTTACTTTTCACAGATCGCATTATTTTTAGCGTAGTGTAGTACTTTGCATCGACTTATAATTTATGGAGAGAAGTTTGTATAGACAGTAATGTGATAAGAGTCGATTAAGTAAAAGCAAAACTACATCCTCCATCTTAAAGGTCTAGGAAGTGATACACTTGGAATTAATTCTCTTGGGACGCGGTGACGTGGGAGAATCTTGCTACGGCACTAATAGGCTTTTATTCAATTGCTTACTATCAAGCTGGTTGGTTGGACGTTGGTCAACTGGCAGTTGGTGATCAGTGAAAAAAAAACATTTTCAGCTAAGCGAAAATCCATTGACGATTTAACGCGACTCGGGCAAAAAAGTAACATTTATATTTCTCGAAATGGATTATATCACACACATACGCCACACGACAAACATTGCGCGCTGGCAACGAGACTGACACTGGAGGAGCTTCACTATAGAAATGGGACGGTTTGACGGTTTGTTATATCTATCTTATCAGTCGGCATGGGTTCAAAGCACATATCGTTCTATCGTGAGAGAGACACGGGCCGGCTGGACCGCAGTTCCACGATACTCACATTCTGCAATCGCTCAGTAAATCAATGCTAAGAGTGGCACCGAGACTCAAAGAGCGTCAACGCTAGATAAGCGATGAGTACCATCAGGAGATTCCTTTAAACCACAAAAGGAAACACTATCACCTTAAATTAATCTTGATCACATTGAAAGACCCTTTCGTTCGGCCCTTTGCCGTGGCCCTTTTAACTCAATCCAAAAATAATTTCTTCTGAACCAATTCTAAACTAAGCTTCTTATTGTGACTATAAAAGCTGTTAATAGACACTGCATGGGATACTGTAGTATCCTTTTTTACTTCATAACCTCACCAATTTTCACTGTATCCTGTTTCGAATAGTCTGTTTCTAGTGCTCGGAACTCCTTGCACATTTGCTCACTTCCCTATAGACTGCTGACCAACTGTTGTTCCATATGAGTGCTTGGTGTGTATGACACTTGAGTACACTCAATGGAAAGTGACAAGGCTTTACGTTAATAAGTCGCACCATTGACTATAACTATGACCTTTCAATATTGGCCTGACTTATTTATAGGCGAGTCGCCAACATCTGGGCCAATTGGGACGAATCCCGCCCACATACTCACCACTATTACTCCTGTACATCAAGATCAACAGCTGTAACCCACGAACTCACCGAGCTATGACACCCGGGAAGTTCCAGGAAAATTAAACTGCCTTGGAACCCGCAACGAAATTAATCTTAAGAAAAACTGGAGGAGTTTTGAATGTAATATATCTACTTCTTTCCCTAGCAAAACGGGAGACAAAATGAAGTCAAAATAGACGGACACTTTTTCAAACCGGGAAGCACCATGGATAAAATATTATGGGCCCTATGTGAGCTTAATTTGATTTCTGGGACAAGTCTATAAGAAGTCATTGGACTAAATATACTGTTACTTTTTACTTAATCAATTTTATTTCAATACTAACTTTTGCTCGTGGCCCCGCTCAAGTGTTTGTCGGTAATTGCAGTAAAGAGTAGTCCATGTCCTTCCTCAATATGACAAAATTCAGTAATCTTGGTGCAGCGGTTTGGCCGCGAAAGCGCGATAGACAGAGTTACTTTCGCAGTTATAATTAAATTATGGATTTATAAATAGGCACCTATGGGATATTTCTAAGTCTTTAATTATTTACTACTCATAAGTTGCTTAACTGCCTTATTTATTTATTTATCGTGATTTCTATGATGTATTTCATTGTGCAGTTGCTCAGGATATTATATATATATATGATGATGAGATGTAGATAAATTTAAGAATGTATTTGATCTACCATCATTGAATACCTACATATTCCACATTTTATTTAAATATGCTATAAAAATCTCTGCATATGCAAATATCGTACCAACAGTTATAAAAAACTGTGAACAAATGATGATTGAACTCCTTTCTTATGTGTAGTGTACATGGCGCGGCGGCGGCTGTGCGGACCTAGTGATAGAAATACCGGGGTCTGGCGGCGGCGACTCTGCGCCCTTGGACGGTGGCCAGTTCCGGCTGGACTACCGACCCCCGCAGGGCACGCCGGCCCCCAACTTCACCGTCCCCGCGCGGGCTTCCACAATAAACTTCCAAGGCCTCCCTGGCACTAAATACCACTTCATGCTGTATTACTCGAATGCTACATTTGCTGACCACTTGACGTGGAACCAGACCATCATTACAGGTGAGTATTTATTATGCATTTTTGCATAGATTATATACATGAACAATCGACAGTATTGTGGTAGGCTGCGTTCTATTACTATAGACAAGCTCACAAAGGACTGTCGTGATACTTGGGCAGAATGTAGTAAGCGTCTGTTAAATAAGCGCTTATATCTAATGACTAATGACTGTCATCTTATTGTCAGCTGCGCGGTTGACCTAGCGGTCAAAACAGCCGCAACGCAGATTTCTACTCTAATGTACTAGTGTTGGGAGTTCAAACCTCACATGGGACAACACTGTTTGATCCATAAATCGTTATCCTGAGCCTGTATGGTCTTCGTGTCCGTTTCATGTATGTTTGTAAGGTCCACCGCGACACAGGATTGATTATTTTATTTCTGGTTATTAGTGATCCCAACTGCTTAAGTGACTATTGTAGTCATGGGTTTCCCCTCCCACCCAGGTCATATAATTACGTAATGAGTATGATTATGTAATTCATCAATAAAATTATGAAGTATTTAAGTATTTAGATATATGTAAGTATGATGATAAATATTTTTATGATAATTACCATGATCCGTTACTGATGACAAAGTTGAATTATGAGACAAATTGTGTAGGCGACGCGACGATACCGGGTCGTAAATAAACCGGGCGTTAATCATAACGGCAAACTCGTCAGACTTACCACAAAGTGGTCGTGGGGCTCGACTCCGCACGCTACACAACCGACGTGAACCTATTCTAAACATAAGATTTTCGTTTTTAATAAATTTATCTAAATATACCCGTGGATTGTCAAGTGAATTGATGCAGAAGCGCACTTGTTGTGGTTGTTAATATGGTTTGTGATCGCAGCGCCGGAGCCGCCGACGAATTTGACGGTGACGCTGGGCCGCAACAAGCAGGCTGCCATCTCGTGGTCCCCGCCCGCACACGGCGACTACACTGGCTTCAGATTCAAGGTATCGTATCATCTCGTGACCATACGTTGTTCGTGTTGTGGCGGTTTAACAATGCGGAGTGTTAACATCCCTCATCTTCCCGTGGATGTTGTAAGAGGCTTCTAAGGGAGCGAAGTAATTCAAATTCAAAATGCAAATTCATTTGTTCAATCAGACACTAAGTGACATTTATGAACGTTAAATTAAAGCTACAGATAAAAATCATAGATCGAAACAAACAGACGCCACAGACGTACTGTATTGTCAAGGTGAATTAGGTGAAAGCACCTAAATCCACTGTCTCCATGTGTCGATCCATAACTTCCAGGTTCCAAAATGCGTAAAGCCTTATGAGAAGAACACTGGCAAAGAAACTCTTGTTATTAAAATGGCCACTCTTTTTAAAAGTCAGATAATCAAATACAATAGATTACATGAAAGGTAAAGTGTATGCGCCCGGTTTTTGGTTTATTTTGAATCGTTTTTAATTTAGTTTAGTACTAAGATAGTTAAAATATGATTATCTTTAGGGTTCCGTACATCAAAAGGAAAAAACGGAACCTTTAAAGGATCACTTTGTTGTCCTTCATTGTCTGTCAAGACCCCTTTTCTCAAGAACGCTTGGAGGTATCCAACTGAAATTCATACCAGATCTACAGCCCTATAGAGCTGTGAAATAATCAAACTTCTAACCTAACGCAATTAAATGATACAGACGTTTATGGTGCAAATTTCACAACTCGCAAGACAATCAAAACCTACAGGGTACTTCCCGTGAAATCAGAGTCTTGAAATTAGGTACGAAGCAACGTCTTATAGCACAGATAAAGGAAACATTTGCGAAAAGCATAATTTTTTAGTTATTCTAAAATAACATGCCTACAGGTTTATACGAAACCCTCGGTGCGCGAGTCCGACTCGCACTTGGCCAGTTTTTTTTAAATATTGTTTCTTAACTATTGGCGTATTTCTTTTAGATCATTAAACTCGTTTTTATGAAGTTTTAGCCATTACTGAATAAATAACTGCGCTGTAGTGCTTACTTTGGTTAATCAAGACAAAATAATACTACTAAAACATATAAAAATTCCAAGTTTAGTATGTCGCACAGTCCTTGACGCCAAGTGCTTGATCATCAGATTGATGAGCATGTCGGTGATTGTAGTGAGCGAGCTGCTCAGGTTTGTTTTAATATTCCTGTAGGCCATCTATGGGCTTTTACGTCGGTGCCGGTTTTCGTCCGCAACTTAAATTATCAAGATGATAAAGGGAGTCTTAAAGCAGACTTAAGATTTGAAAGTTCTCCAGCAAGTAAGACAAATAAGTGTTTTATGGGACCTAGTTCTGAAAACGGGTATCTTATGCTGTTGCTTATGCTTTACAATGCACTAGAAATAGGTACTGGTTTTATCAAAGCATGGACCGTTTCTAAAATATAGTTGACATTACTTACAATATCATAAAGTATTTCGATAACGAATACATTTTTAACAGCCATGAAAGTTTTCTTGCACTGGTGTTAAAATAAGGACGATGTTTGTCGTGTAAAGTGGAGACGAAATAGGAAAATACACGAATATCTGAAAAACATAAAGAGGCCGGCTCGACCGGAGTGATACTACGGTCTCACACATCACCCTCAATACCCTTCTCTCCATCCCTCAAAAGCCAGCAACGCACTTGTGACGCCTCGGGTGTTCCTGGTGTCCATAAGTGGCGGTAATCGCTTACCTCCAGGCGATACGTCTGCTCATTTGCCCCGTATTCCATAAAAAAAATCAGTTCCACCGAATTCGTTTATAGCAGCCAAACAATGTAGGATGTCCGACATTGTAATGCTTCGCTGTGGTGTCAGAGCACAATTAGCGCACTCAAGGTCAGTCGAAGAACGGTTGATCATAACAGGCACCTTCTACTTCTACGCCATACACACCTCAAAAACTAAAAAAAATATAATAATATTTTTTTTGTTATTTCATGATCATGTTAGTTTTGTCCATGCATATTATGGAACCCGCTTGATTATTATTGAAGATATAGTTTTATGCTGTTGGTTTCTATTTTAGTAATCCGGAATTATGGTTGAACACGAGGTTCTTTTGTATTTTATCTTCAGCTGCTTATTTCATTTAAGACATGGTTCACTTGTGTCCTTGACTGATTATGCAAATTCTTTTTTAAGATTAATAAGCTTTAAGTCAAAAAACAGTCTTGACGGATAGCTATCTGATTGAGTTGGAGCGATTGGTTCAATAGGTGTCCGTTGCGCAGGTAATTCCTCTGACGGAGCGCGCCGAGGGTGGCGCCCGTAACATCACGGTGGAGGGCGCCGGCAACTGGACGTACCAACTGCGGGATCTCTATCCCGGCGCTACCTACCAGCTGCATGCCTTCACGCTACTGCACGACAAGGAGTCCGCCGCCTACGCCTCCAGAAACTTCACCACCAGTAAGTGACTTGCAACACTCTGCCCCACTAATGCTCTCACTCACTCTTTAACAGCTTATTGTAAATATACGTATCTGACAAGATTATAGCTTCGGCTATAATGTCTCCAAGTGTTTTATTAATTACTCATTTACAGTAGTCGTTCAGGTATCGTTGGATACAAATAAAGCGAACGAGAGCAAGCGAAGGTTCAGGTCAGAAACAAAAGAATTTCGGGTGCACTGTTTATGAAAATCTGATCTCCTTTACCTTTCGTTTGCTCGTCTGCACCCAACATAAGGTATGCAAGTGAGGGCTGAATAATTTTCCACCGTGTAACACAAAGTTCCATTCCTCCGTCGTTGATCAGTAACAAGAGATGTTCGCTAGATTTATTATAGAGCGTTGGTACAAATGACTTATCACGTCTTGTTCGACTTAAAAAGGAAAGCGTCAGAGCGCATTGATATTTATGATTGCTGTTGACAATCCGAGGTACTCCGATGGCGTGTTTATGCGAAAACAATAGAATATAAGTACATAATAGGCACACCGGTTCACACCCGTACTTCCTTGTACCCACTCTCGTGCATCGTGGAGAGTAATACTGATTTCATTGTTACTTGCCTAAAACTTTCTTGTTATATCGATAGTGACATAACATTGGTTAAGTGATTAGTATTATTCAAATAATAGTAATGCATGTTATTTTCTTAGAAATCGGAAACTTATTCAGTAATTTATTTTAAACAGTACACAATAAAATAGTTAAACAAACACAAAAATCGTTGAAGTATGACACCTATACATTGAATATCGCTGCCTTGTTATTTAGACTAATATATGCGACTGCTGTGCTTGAGGTCTTGGGTTTGATTCACGGGTCGGACCAAATGTTTGTGTGATCTGCAAATATTTTTTCGGAGTTTGTGTATTTTCTATACATTATATATGTATTTATATCAGTAATCAAGTACCCATAACACAAGTTCTTCTTAGCTCGGGACTAGATGACGTTGTGTGTTAGATGTTCGAAATATTTATTATTATTTGTTTATTATTTTACCTATTGATATAGATGTCAATTTAACTGAAGAATAAGGATTTTTGACAACTTTGAAGATTTCAAAAAGTGAGTGAATAAACAGTTGATAGTTCATATTCATTTTTTTAATGTTCAAAACTTTGTTCTTAAGTAGATGTATAGGCATACGAGTATGTATACGCGCCTGTATCAAAATTTATGATCTGTTCAATATTACGCATTTGGTGAATATATAAAGTATTTATATATTTGACAGTGTCAGTTTCGGTCAGGTTTTTCCTGGGATTTATGATAACTCATTAATGGTTTGCCTTGGCATTTCGCTTGGTCGGACACACGGGCGAACGCGGCACTGCTCGTAACCGCGCCGAGACCGTGGCGACGCGGTGACGTAACCACATTGTATCACATCGAGTTTACATTGTAATTGTACCTATTATTTCGTGACAATCGCATTCAAGATAGCGACGCGTTCATTTTCTTTATAAAAGATTTTTGGGTGCAAATCTAACTAAGATACTTACAGTTCGGCCGGTTATATCTACGCGACCTTCAGTCGATTCATGTGCCTCAGTAATAATTATAATTTAAAATGTTAAACACGTAAAGCAGTTTGCTTTTTTGTTATTAATCGGAGATAATGATATGTGTACAGTTTCAAAGCGTTGACTAGGTTTTGCATTTGTGTTATTTTGCGGCTACCCAAAATACACTCGACCACAAATCCCTGTACTCAATTACTGTAATAACGTTGTGAACAAAATTGCAACACAAGCTTATTGTTCTGAACTCGTATTGTATCGTGAGATTCACTTTTACTATACAGAGGTGCCACCACATGTTTGCAAGTGCAAGCAACCTTATTGACTGCTCAGATGCAAGGTGCCGAGGACAACAGGGTGTGAGCAAGGTGCTGCTTTCACTGATGCTCGGTGGCGGCGGAATTCGTCCCAAGTTCACTTGGACGTGTTATGTTGTCGAACAGCACGTGATTACAGCTGAAGGTCGCCGAGAGGCACACCAACGGCAGGAGGTAGAGGGAGGGGGGGGGGTCAGTCTCCACACAATATTTGTGTGTGACAGACAGCGCGTATTGTTCACGGTTACCTATTGTTCACTTTTGACATTACTCGCCCGTTTCGTTTTCAACATACTTGATGGCTAAGTAAATCCGTCCGTCGTGTTCAATGTTACAATGACTGTCATCCTCCATGAGTTATTCAGCTCGGCTCTCAGTTTACCTACTCACATTGTTGGGTTTCGCTTAAGACATTCCCCTTAAGTTGCAGAGAAAGACTAACTAGTTAAAAACATTGGGCTACAGTCATTAAAAGACAGAGGGATTTACTATTTATAGACTCCAGATCGCATCATTTGAATACAACTACCAAGTTCAGTTTGTTAAAAAGTCAAAACGTGACGTATAAGTCCAAAGTCGAAGGCTGCACTGTCACTGAAGAGTTCGACTGTACTCCCCGTGGCTCACTGGATAAGATTTAAAACGCCAATATCGAATATTCTCGCCTGAATTCCATAAATGTAAATAGATTAATAGATTGTGTTTACATAACGACAGTTAGAATTAAGGCTAAAAATATTCTAAGATTTGTTTACGCAGTTAGTTACAAGTTACGGGGAATGCTAATTAATAGAAACGTGGTAAAATACGAAGATATAAAAATACTTGACGATTAACTACAGAATATATCTATAGGCGGAATGGCGTCTAGATATAATTTCGGTAGGTTACTTGCGAAATAAAAAAATCTATTGCAGTACTATACTGAAGCAGTTTTTTAATGACTCACTGCCGACCAATGGGGCAACAGCACCTTGATACGCCATCAAAGGTTAGAAGCGGAATTCACACATTATTCACACTTAATGTCGCAACTGGTCTCCAATGTGCAGTTAAAAAATAACGCATCGGGCCATGTGGTGATTATTTTTTGCTTTATATAGAAACAGCTGAGTTTTGTAATCAAGAGTTGAGTTGCTCATTGACGCCCTGGCAATATGATTGTAAACGGTTTAACTTTGAATGACCTTCTAACTTGATACTTGTGTCTTTGGCGTGTATGCAGCTCGACCTTAGTGTCAGCCACCAGGACTCGACACCTTTTGATGATATTTTTGTTACTTTTAACTGAGGTAACCAAGGATACCTAACTAGTTTAAACTAGACACAAAACTATGGCCCTTTCTTCAAAACTATCTCGGGACAGTACAGGTACTGTCACGAAAACAAGACACTTGTGGTTTAGTCTATGTTTCTACCCAGAGTAAGTCGCAGGAAATGTCAGCGTTTTCAAACGACTTGTAACTGTAAGTCCGAGTTGTGAAAAGTATTTACAAGAATATTAATCATTTACGATTTTCAGATGAATTAAAAGTGATAAAAGCGATAGATAAAGCGATAAACAAAATGCACTCAATACACACAGAGTATCATAGCCATACTAACCGAAAATTATAAGTAAATTCAATTAACTTACCAAAAAACCAAAGTGCAACTTTACAATAAAATTATAGTATTTGATAAAATGAAAAATTTTGTATATAATTATTGTGGCGGTGCGTCGTACAAGTTTTTGTTGCTCATGAACTCAAAAGTGAGATTATATATAT
>PKRV01001102.1:16602-46100 GCA_003709505.1 Hyphantria cunea | reverse complement strand
ATATATATAATATTAAATAGGTCACTATATAGTTTTTGTTGCTCGTGATCTCACTTTTGAGTTCATGAGCAACAAAAACTTGTACGACGCACCGCCACAATAATTATATACAAAAATTTTCATTTTATCAAATACTGTTCGATGACAATGTGACCCACACTATGGCGGCCTGGGGGGATGGTGAGGGGGATAGGGGGCGTTGAATTGGGGTATGGGCCTCCGGTATCCTCACTCACTCGATGAAACACAGCGTAAGCGCTGTTTCACACCGGTTTTCTGTGAGGCCGTGGTCGAGCCGGCCCATTCATGCCGAAGCGTGGCTCTCCCACGGTAATTAGTGTAGGTACATTTTTTTAGTTCCAGGTAAGGTCCTAACTACGGAATATAAGTGCAGCGCGCTCTAAATCTATTTCGAATTTATATATATGAAAGTCTCGTGTCACACAAACAAACAACAAACTGTCCTACAGTTTGGCAGACTTAAGACTGTAACATGTGTAATTTAAGTTAAAATAAAAAAAAATACACTGTGTAACCGAACTCTTTCGGAAAGACTTGACCAAACTTATTTATTTATTTATTTATTTTAAAATTTCATGCACACATGTACAACGGCGGGCTTAATGCCCAAGGCATTCTCTGCCAGCCAACCTTTGGATGGTGTAGAAATTTTGTGGGGTAGATACATTGTGGTGGGAAAAAATATATATATTCGTGAAGTTACACATATACATAAAATATAAATAAATATATATACACGGTAATGTATAAACTTTATATACATACACTATGATACACACTACATGATACATAAACTTTACATACGTACACTGTGAGTAGGTACTAAGTTGTTTACTAATTAAGGCTTTCCTGCCATCTCGTAAAAAGGTGGTTTTTTACATTCTTCTTAAATGAGTCACGGCTTGTAGACATCCTGATTTGGAGTGGGAGCGTGTTCCACAGCATTACAGCCTGCAGAAAGAATGAGGAGTTCACAAAATCAGAATTGTGAGATGGACACAAGAGAAGCAGATTGTTAGAGGAGCGGAGATTTTTATTGTGATTCGACGATAAGAAACGGAGATAGGGTTCAAGGTGAGTTGGTAAAGATGGGCAGTTAAGGAACGAGAAAAGATAGGTCAGCGCTCACTGACTGCGGCGCTGGCGAATGGGTAACCACTGTAGTTGAGTACGGAAAGTAGACACATGATCATACTTGCGGAGATTGTATATGAATCGAATGCAGTTATTAAGAAGATGGTCGAGTTTATTGAGGAGGTCTGCATTCAGGTCGAAATAACACACATCACCGAAGTCGATTAGAGGAATAACGAGAGACTGTGTAAGAAGTTCTTAACACGGTAGAGTGTTCGCAGGTTACCTGTTACATTCTGGCTCAAATGAGTAACATGGGCTCGCCAATCAAGAGTTGAATCGATGAATAGGCCAAGATCCTTGACTACGTCGCTCCAAGGTATGACTAAGCCGTTGAAGACGACCGGCGAGACAGACTTAGTATCCAATCGCTTCACCATGTTCTTGCTGCCAATTAGAATTGCTTGGCACTTAGTAGGGTTAACTGACAGCTCGAATCTCATAGACCAGGATTTTATGTATTCCAGGTTGATGTTGTCGATAGCTTGCGATATGTCCTCCACTCTTACCTGCGAATACAGCTGCAGATCATTGGCATACAGGTGATACGAACACCGAAAGTGATCAGTAATGAGGTTAATAAAGGAGAAGGAGAGGAGATAAAATTCCGCCTTGAGGAACGCCTGTGTAGAGGTTGCGCCAGTTCGATGACAAGTCATGAACACGAACACTCTGCTGACGCCCCTGAAGATAGGTAGAGAACCATTCCAGTGCCTCAGGGGACACCCCAAGATACCCAAGGATTGATAGAAGGATTTCGTGACTGACGGTATTGAAGGCATTAGAAAATCCACCAAAACCAGAACAGTAACTTTGGTGTCCTCCATGCCCTTCCTAATATCGCCTGTCACTTTAAGAAGAGCGGTGACAGTACTATGACCGGGCCTAAAGCCAGACTGCAGAGGGCTTAACAATTTTTAACAACTTATGACATTTTTCGACTATATTCGGTTGGTCTCAAACGTAGGTTGTAATCTACTTTTATACCCTTAAGTGCCAAATGTGGTCTACGCAATATTTTTCATTTTTTAAGTTTCCGTACCTCATAGAAAAAATGGAACCCTTATGAAATCACGTTGTGGTCCGGTCCTGAGAAAAAGGGTCTGTCTTTCAAGACCCTTTTTCTCAGGAACGCGTTAAGGTATCAAGCTGAAGTTCATATCGAATACTTAGGCCCACTGTCCCTTGGAGCTGTAAAAATATGTGTGAAAATGAAACTTCTAAGCCAACGCAATTAAATGATACAGACGTTTATGGTGCAAACTTTCACAACTCGCAAGACAATCAAAACTACAGGGTACTTCCCGAGAACTTAGAATTTTGAAATGCTTGTTTGTCACAGATATGGTATAGTAATGGATAATAAATGCAATGTATATATATGTCGCAAATTCAAAATGATTTGAATCCACGTGGTTTATATCTTCGCCCGCCATCTTATATTTTTGATCAATCAGTGCGCACACCCGGCGCAGGCGACGTCTCAGGAGCAAGTAAAGTGCTCTATTAGCGTACACACTACTGACAGATCGAAGTGACAGACATCGACAACTTTGTAACAGACTGTCAACGTCATACAATGAGAGTAGTATTACCATTCAAATTAAACAAGTAATCGTTCATTCTCCGACAAATATATAAACATGTAAAGCAGTGACTAGAACTTACCACCAGTAAACCAATAATATGGCCTCGGAAAGTATATCAATAAGGAAAATCATTTGTGACTGTATACTAATATGAATGTAATTTTTGGTATATGAATATGGATGTCGATAGCATGTCCGGCTTTGTCTGTGTCACAACATTAATAAACATTCTTTAAACTGATGTAATGATAGGCTAGAGTAAGGTATCGAGAAAAAGTCGATCCCGCTCGAAGGAGGCAGCGAAGGGGACGCGTTAGAGGTAATTTGCTCCGCAATCATCGCCTAAGGATTGCTGCGGTCACATCTTGGGAAAATGTGACCGCTGCACAGGATCCGGGACAGGTGACACCCCGGTGCTGCTGGGGGTGTCGCCTAAGGCGGGTCGGTGTTCTGCCTCTAACTGCATATAACGATGCAAGGCGTGACAGCATCCTGCAACGGGGTTGACACTGGTCACCCCGGGATATAACTCAGCCGTGGTGAACGGCAGGGAGTACTCCAAAAGCCGCCGATGCGTTCCTGGAGCTCCTCCCGACTGCTGAGGTAGGCCGCCGCGGGGTTTTGGTGGGTAAACCGGCCCTCCGGGAGTCCGACACACGCCCTTCGCCTCCCCATTAAGGGTACGGTGCGAATAGCATGCCCCGCGTAAAAAAAGCAAAGAAAAAGAAGGTTAGAGGAATGTGATCAGTGATGGGACATTAGTGGGTGAATGGCAGACCACTACTGACCCTAATAGAAAATCTCTGACACTTGTCGATCAATACTAACACTCTTCCCATAAAGGAGGTTCTGACCAGCTGTACCACCTGGCCAGACGGATTACCAGAAACGAAAGAAAGAAAGTAAAATGCTCACCCTGGACGAATAATAGTGTTGGTATGATTTATTCCGCGTCTTAGAATAATTTAGCTACGGTATGCATGTATTTAAAATAGTATTGTAAAAATATCATATTAGCAATCTAGTTACCATATTATTTTGTATAATATTTGACAAAACTAATATATTTATATATTTATTATGATATTTTGAATTTGACATAGCAAAGGTTTTGTTTTGTTCAGGATCAACCCAAAAAAACCTCAAAACTTCTATACAAGTTCATCATTATCTTCAGCTATTTTGATAAAAACATGTTTGTATGTCCTTCAACTGGTTATTAATCATTATATTAAACATCTACTTCTTAGAACTGATTTAAGTACAAAATGCTACTATTTTCCTTGTGTTTATTGGGTTGAAATTAGATCTAGCGAACGTCTCTTCATGTTTCGTCCTCATGAATATAACTCATGTCTTGTACATTATGGAACTGTGTGCTGGTCATTCTCTAACAAGTTATACGTTACTGTCAAGAATGGTTGACTTTACGGTGTGGTTTCCGAATGACATAAATCACGCAATGTCAATTACATATTGCTAAATGAATTTGATGTATGGTTATAAAACGATCAAATATAACATTGCAATAATATCCTGTTACGCGTCATAAAATCCGATACGTTTCCAACGAATAGAATCGGTAGTGGTCTCCGATGAACTATAGTTCTGTGCAATTTAATCGTTATCGTATCCTAAATAATATTTATACAAGTCGCGAAACAAAAATATAAATAATATATGACTATTGTTATATTAATACCAGTTATCCGTATATTGAGAAGCTGTTATCGTGAAGTCGTCTGTTATTTAACTAACGTATACCTCAAGGTGGACTCTGGTGGCGATTGTTTAGATATATTATACCTAATATGCATTTCTTTTGTCGCAACACGCAGGACACGAAGGACACTGGTGAGCAGACGGCATGTTTTGGTCATAGTGAATGTGCACGCTCATCATACGCTCATCACTCATGGTTCATTGTTGTATGTGTATGACCGTTAGAAATATTTAAGGCAACATCACCAATCTGATGCTCGAGCTACTAATTACGTTACTAAATCTATCCATCCATCTAAAATCCGTTTGCTGTCATTTGTTCTTTTCCTTTAGATATAATACTCCTCATTTTTCCGCTTCTTGTTCCCCTGTGTGTGAAACTAAATTTTTAATGCACAAAAACATTGCGTTTAATATAACCGCCCTTCCGGGAAAAGGGTATTTACATTATATTAAATTATTTGTACTCGTATGTTCAGAGTTCCTTGAAAACGGTTCTAGAATATTCCCGTTAAGCTTTAAAACACACGGTACGATGGTCACATAAAAATTCCTCGATAATATTTATAAAATATGCAATAAACGAATTAGAACGAACCAATTATATAATTTGTTTTCGAAACATATTCGCTTGTATAAACCTCACTACACTTGAACACCTACAGAGATGAATTTTATTTCTAGGAATCATATTTTGGAAGTCTTACAATATTTCTGTATTTTACTTATTTAAGAAAACATTGAAAATTATATTTACGGCAATCCTCCATTTGTTTTTATCTCCTTGAATTAGCTACAAATTTGCGTTTTAAAATCAAAATTAGCGCTAATGATCGCATAATTTTAGTTAAATGTGTAATTATAGTAGCTAATTACTGAACATTTGGGTTTTGGATAAATCCTACTAGATAAGATGCGAAAACCATTTCACTTCTTAATTCAAATTCAAAATCATTTATTCAATTAACACACTAAGTGATATTTATGAACGTTAAATTGAAGCTACAGTTAAAAAAATCATAGATCGACATAAACAGACGCTACAGATGTACTATTTGACTGCCTCTGTGGCGTAGTGGTAGCGGATGCGACTGCTGTGCAAGAGGTCTCGGGTTCGATTCCTGAGTCGGACCAAATGTTTGTATGATCTGCAAATGTTTGTTTCGGAGTTTGGGTGTTTTCTATGTATAATATGTATATATTTACAAAAAAAAAAAAGTATATAAGTATTAATATCAGTTATCTAGTACCCATAGTACAAGCTCTGCTTAGTTTGGGACTAGATGGCGTTGTGTGTTAAAATGTCTGAACATATTTATTTATTTATTTATTTATTTATAGAGTCAATGTGAAAACACCAAAATTCACTGCCTTTCAGTTTCCAAAATGCGTAGAGCCATATGAGAAGAATACTGGCAAAGAAACTCATGGCCGCTCTTTTTTTAAAAGTCGAGTCTTAATCTTAATGAAGGATCACCGGGTTTCGTACGTTTTCGATCCGAGCCAGAGATCGGGGGTTTGAGAATTATTCTGTTATGAGCACTACCACCATCATTGTTTCGTGTCACTTAAATATGTTTTTTTAACTATATTATCATTCTTAATTTCAAGTTGTCCGAACCATGTTGTAGTCCCGACTGCCAGCTGTTTGACACAAGGTTTGTCTTGAAAGATCAGCTGCGACAACTATCAGGTGTAATCGGCAGCAGTCTGCCCCCAATGCTTTAAGATTATTGATTACTTTTGTTCGGGTCATATATTTTATATGACCACGCGTTCGGCACGTGATGCATTCGAGGTAACAAAGACAGGAAACCTATGAACACACTGCACTATAACAATGCGTTAGTATAAAATGTACAGTATGTACACTTCCTCTAGCTTGATGATTCACTACTTTGATAATATAATAATAAAAATAATGCATAACAATAATCTTATTAATAAAACATAAGACCACAAAGTCACAATCACACAGGAAACGAAAAAAGTCTATCGAGTCTTAAAAAAGACATGATCTTGTTAAATTACGTCACTTGTTTTAATTATTTCAAATTGTTGTTATGAAGCAAAACGCTTCACGCTCACAAAAGCTCATTTTCCTCATGTTAACAGAAGACTTATTATATTTTAATGACGGTAACAGTAACGTAAAACTGATAATAACTATTCTAAAATTGGTCACTAGAACAGTTGTACAAGACTGCAATAATTATATACCTACTGGAGTTTTTCTGCTCACAGTGAGCAGTATAGTTTTCCGCGACTTTCTGTCTATCATCATCAAACGTCAAAGCTAATTCGGATTCATCCGAGGTATTACAAACACTCCACAATCCTATAAACAATGTGCATTTTTCTCTCTCTGCCTTGCCTGTTCATCTACATTTTCTCTTCATCACACCATTATCTCAGTCAAAAGACGTCCTCTGTTAGGCCTACCCCCAAGGTTGTTAACAACAACCGGTCCTGTGCTGCCCGCATCCAACGGCTTTCGACTTATCCATAAATAAAAAATTGCTTACCGTGACTTGCTCGACTACCTACTTCATCAACGCAGAGCTTCAGTAGCTGGGGCTACACAAGTACAGTGTTTACGGCCTGATTTGTTTGCCCTAACTATTATCATGTTTTTATTGTTTTGATATCTTCTAATAAAAAAATAATAATGATGATTTGACCATAGAAATGACATAAGACCATAGTATTTCATACAAAAATGTACAGCGTCGATCGTTTTGACGTTTGATACATCTGTATCCCTTTGCCCAACATCATGACTTATGAGCGTTTGTATGTACATTTTAGTGGTCGTGCCATAAACATGAAAGTCTGTTGTTGTTTTGTACTAACAACGTGTGCCTGCAACACACATCACATCGCTTGGTAAATTAGTCCATGTGTTTATGACACAGTGTTCTGCCAATGAGGATCATTGGTCCGATAGTACACGGGACGCTTCATTCACACGGCACAAATACAAGTGGGTTGTGACGTCACAGCTGAAGAAATATCGCCGCGCCGAACAGATGTGCTCTCAGATGTATATATATACGAATGTCTATTATACGGATTTGCATTTCTATTGTTGATTGTGATGTAATTATTGCCACGCTCCCAAACGCTTTTCGTAGAAATCAATGAGGGATGTCTATGGCTATACGGCCCATGTATGAAATGACGGTGATAGCCAAAGTAGTACTTAAAAAGACTATTAAAATTTTAGTAATTTCTGTTATATCGTTGCCGATTCCTTATTTTTAACTTCCTGTCCTTCCAAAAAAGTTCCTTTCTATGAGTTTTTTTTCATTGTAGTCTTAATGAACCTGTTCTATGAAAGATTCCTTTGCAAATCTAAAATATGTTAAATTACAAACTGGGAATATTTACTTATTTTATTATTATGTAAATTCCAAAACATATCTTATTATAGAGGCATAATATTCTGTCCAACGGAGATTGATTTCGTATTCAGTGCCCTTGAACTACGAGACTAGTTCTCACGTAGCTGGCACTGGATAAAATAACTTTTAAATATGTCTAATGGTCAACAATCAAACTGCTTTGTCGTTTAGAAGCAAAACAATGTACCATCGAATGCGTGGTGTGGTGAGAGCTGCTAAGTGTGTCGCATGCTGTACTTCTGTTTACGCATGGATTGGTGTACTCTACACATATTTAGCATAGCTGCGGCTGCTGTTGCTACTATTTAATGTTTGTTAAATTGTGATGCTGTTCAGTTTTAAATTATACCGGTAGTGAGTTTCAGTCTTAGTATCAATGTGTTTCTTGGCATGTAGACATTTTCAAGCTCCTGGGAAAAGATGAGACATATCTTTCTTTTATGAGGGACCAGAAAACACATATTTATTATACTTTTCAACTTTTATCGACTTGCCAAATAATTTTTGTCAATATCATGTATACTTGTTGCACATTTCATTTCAAACAAACTTATTTGATAATTTTTTTATATTAGTTTAAATGTGGTAGTTGTTGGTCGATGTTCGCCTCGCTGGTGTGATGTAAACATGACAATCATATAGGATTTTCACGCACCACTTGTCCTGAATTTAAATATGTTTCTGTGAATGCTTGCCGTAGTTTGTGTTTATCTCTATCGTTTTATTGTGACCGAGCGTGGAGGAAACACATATTTTCCAAACATATACTTAAGTAACATCCTCAAAATTTAGTTAATCTACATATAATATATATATATATGTATATTCAATGCGCCCCTTTTTGTACGTAATATAAATTAGTATTTTAGTATTAGTGTTTTATTACACTATTTTCGGAGATGAGTTAAGTAATAATACTAAAACCATCTGTTATTAGCTATAAATATAGTTAGTTAATGTATATTTATAATATAATTATTATTTTTATCCTTAATTTTATAATATTACTCGTTATTGCGCTCGTGGACAGACGATCGTAATTGTTTGATAATAATCAAAACAATTGCCGTTTATCAATATGCCGTATAACATCTGTTTTGTTAAAATGTGTGTAGGTTCTTTATTTCTATAAAACTGCTAAATGTGCTGCAACGGATTTAGATACATTGGTTATGGTTACCCTCACATCTCAAATATTACATGCTTTCTCTATGTATTTTAAAAAAAAAACATGGCCATTGCATGAAGCTGTTTTAATTCATTTTATGGCAGCGCTGTTGTAATTCTGCCGTATTATTTTTATTTATACTTACTTCTTTACAATAATTTACTTTTGTTTCGAATTAAATAAATAAACAAGTTGTGTATTCGTAGTCAAAATTTAGAAATTTATTGAAGTGAAACTTCTTTATCGGCTTTGGAAAAAAGATTACCGTCACATTTTTTTCGGTTACGCATCACGCGTCACATTTATCCGTTCAAATAACTAAACAGTTATTTGGGTCTTTAATGCAGGAGCCTCCTTGGCGCAATTGGTTAGCGCGTTCGGCTGTTAACCGAAAGGTTGGTAGTTCGAACCCACCCGGGGGCGTATCTTTTTGCTCATCAGTGATTTATTTTTGAAACAAATTTATTTATGGTTTTTTAAGTACTTTTTAAGTACTTAGGTTATTAAGGTAAATATTTTTTTCATTTTGTTTTTCTTTTTCTCTTTTTTTTCCTTTTTTTTATTTTTTAAATTCTTATTGTAATGATTGTATTAAATAATCGAAAACCTTGAGGACACTTAGTTAATTAATTTGATTTTTTCTTTTCACATTTTACTTTGGACTAAATTCTTGAAAATTTTTGTAAAGAAAATTTTAAATTTGATTTCCGCTCCATCTAGTGACGATAATTAGTTGTATAGTCTACGCGAAAGATGGCGCTAAGTGTTCTAATTTCAAGACTAATTCCTAAGAGTATTCAGTTAGTGATGAATATTAATCACCCAGGAGGCTCGGGTTCGATTCCCGGTACGGGAAAATTCTTTTTGTAGTTTTACTTACCTAGCTATCAATAGAATTTTGTGAGCGTATACTTTTTTTTGTATTCATGTCTATGATAATCAAATCCTTTTGTTTAAACTTTATCTAATTTAACTTTATTTAACAATTTCTGGAAAGTTGCATGTAGATCATTTTTCGAAAAATAAGGCCATAAAGAAGTTTCACTTCTTACGTGTGTATACTAGTACACGCAACATTTTTATTTTGATTTGCTTTGATATTCAATCAAAAGTATGTTAACTGTTTTGTATGATACATGTTTATACCAAAAGATAATAGTCATTAGTAAAATGAATAGTCTTGACTCCGTATGGATGTATTGATTATTCGATGTCTAAATCATTTGGGTCGTCAGTCCACAGCGCTTATGTAGATACCTATAAGTGTATGTTATTGGTGTATGGTTGTGTCGTACTGTGTCGTGATGTGGCGTCGCTTGTCCCAGAGCCCAACACGCCCGGCAAGTTCATCGTTTGGTTCCGTAACGAGACGACGCTGCTGGTGCTGTGGCAGCCACCATACCCACCCGGCGCTTACACACACTACAAGGTGAGGAAATATCCCAATGCTACGATGTATTGCTTTTATATGGAGATATGCTAAATCTTTCAAAACGACACAGTAATGTGAAAGTTGCGTACCGCCTAATCGGTACTTGCTTATACACGGTGGTCCATTTTTACACAGTAGGCCAGTGTTTGGCTGCCTGGTCGCGATTCCCGCAAGCTTCCTGTATCTTTACGACACTTTATCTCTCTATATGTGTTCGTAATCACCCAGTACATGCGGATGAACGACCGTAGAATGTGATCATTTCAATAGAAACCAACCGAAATGTCCGTTGCAGGTATCCATAGTACCGCCCGACGCTCGAGACTCGGAGCTCTACGTGGAAAAGGAGGGCGAACCTCCCGGGCCGGCGCAAGCGGCGTTCAAGGGGCTGGTGCCGGGGCGCGCCTACAACATCAGCGTGCAGACCGTGTCGGAGCCGGAGATCTCCGCGCCCACCACCGCCCAGTACCGGACCGTGCCGCTGCGACCTCGCAACGTGACCGTGCCGCTCGCCGACTTGAAGGAGACCTCGTTCAAAGTGACTTGGCTTCCGCCGCTGGAGGAGAGGTAGGCACTGGAGGTGCGGCGTCGTGGTAGCGCGAGGGCGAGTGGTAACGCGTGTGGTGGTTCCCGCAGCGAGTTCGAGAAGTACCAGGTGACGGTGGCGGGCGCGGGCGGCGGGCGGCGCACGCCGCAGCTGCGCGCGCGCGACGAGGCGCCGGCCTGCGCCTTCGACGGGCTGGAGCCCGGCGCGCCCTACACCGTCACCGTCAAGACCATGTCCGGCAAGGTCACCTCCTGGCCCGCCGCCACCGACCTCACGCTCAGTAAGCCCACCGCATACACATACTCTGTTGCTCGCGCCCGACCGCTTCGTCTCGAACGTTCGAACCCGCCAAAATTAGTTATTTTATTTTATATCATCTATCTATATTCTCAGTCTTAACGTCCTGTTTCGTCACGAACTAGTTGACCTGGCGAATTCGAATCCCCATTTTATTTCGTAATTATTTTCTAAATTTCCTAAAAGCTTGCTTTTATTAATATGGCAGCCTCGACTTCCCACACTAGTACAGTCGAGGATTAAAAAAATGTACATTTCCGTTTTCTTTAATACATTATAATTATAAAAATTCACAACTAAATGTACCTCGTAATTTCTAAAATGTCACTAGCGCCAACTGTCACAGAGATATATTTTAGGCACTACAGGGACGATCGGCATAGCATTTTTTTACTCGATGGCGAAAGAAGGAGGTTAATGCTTTTCGAAAGTATGTATGTACATTTCTTTGACACGCCCTCTAGACCGTTTAGGCTCTAGCCTAAACGGCTTGTATTTTTATGAAAGTGGTGTCAATAGATTCGACTTAGACATGAGAGTGACATCAAAATTAAAAAAAAAGCTTTAAAAAAATACCATTTCTTTTCAGTTCTTTTTATCATTTCAGTTCTTCATTTTTTTTTTGTTTTTCTTTATTTTTTAGGGACTTTTACCCTCTTAGGGTATGCCAGACCCATAAGGCCTTAATTTAATCAAATAACATTTAAATATTATATGCTAAACTGTACAATTTTATAGCTTTTTTTGATGTTGGTATAGCCAAAACACTTTGAATTATACCGACATCTAAATAATTCAAGTTCAACTGCTCCATTACTAAATTTCTTTTAGATTGATTCTTGACACATTCCATCAACAAATGTTGAACATCGTCCACAATGTTACACATCTCACAATTTGGTGAGTTAGCTCTACGTATTAGATATTCAAACTTTTTTTAAAAAGTTTATCGTAATCTATGAGCTATTGTAACCCACGATCTACTTATTTCTAAGTTACCGAACCATGGTACATGAGGAAGCTCGGACTGAATAGTCTTGTACCAAATTTCTTTTATTTTCGACTGTTCATTAAAATACTCTTTCCATTTATTGTAAAAATTAATTTTGAATTTATGTAATAGCTCGGAGTAATGTGGTTTAATATTTATATTATGCCCTTCCTTTATCGCTAATTTGGCTAATCGGTCCACCTCCTCGTTGCCCTTAATATTAATGTGCGATGGTATCCATTGCAATTTCAGATTCTTTAAAGCACTGATATCACGTAATTATAACATAGGCTAATAATTGCTCACAGTTAAAGAAATTACATATATATGATTTTAACTCGTGGACTACCATTTCAAATATTTATACAATCTTATCTTCAAATTTTTTTTTTTGAAAGAAATATCTCCTTCATTTTAACAAATATATATCTTAGTTTAAACCTTTTTTGCAATTCCTCTTCATTATTACCAATTTCGCATCTTAGTAGAGGTTCATTACTCATACTTTCTTGACACATATGTATGGGACAAGGTTCTGTATTTTGATTTTTCTTACTCTTTTTATTAGGAGATTTAAATCTAAGGTTCATATTCCCTTTGTCTTCTTCTCTATCACAAAAATCTTCTATCAAATCTTCTTGTGAATTTTCTATTGAATGTTCTAAAGTACTAAATCTGTTTTGCCCAAGCGGGGGGAATGTCTTCTCCATATTATTATTTAGATTAAATCTTTCCTTTACTTTAGTGTCCTTTGATGTTCCATTAATTTTTAGTAATATATCCAAAGCATTCTTATAATTTATATTTTCTTTAGACATAATAAAACGTATTTTCTTCTCTTTCAAGAAAGTAGGACATGTCTTGTCAAGCGACATTTGTGGACCCTTGCAATTAAGACACTTAAATATCTGAGTTTCACAATTACTATGCTCGTTTCCGCATTTAGGACAGAGTATTTTATTATATGGACAATATTTCCTGATATGACCAAATTTCCAACATGCAGAACACTGCATAACTGAAAACATATACTTTTCAACTCTGAATCTGCAGCCGAAGGCATAGATATATGAAGGAATCACAGCGCTTTTAAAGCATATTCGAATAGTCTCGCTGTCTACCCATTTACTTTCTAAATTCATTCTTCTCATTCTTTTAATAGACAATATTATAGTTGAGCTGGTTAAAGATTCTAGGATTTCTTCTTCGCTCATTTCTAAGTCCATACCTCTAATAATGCCATAAGATACGAGACTTTCATCTGCGAAGTTTGCTCGAATATCTAAATCTTTAAGCTTCTGACTAGTAATTACCCTCTCTGCCTGCTCCTTGTTATTTAAACGAATAGAAACCTTAAATGGGTTTTTGAATTTAACATTAGTTATTCCTTCAATATTTTCACTGCACAATAATTTTGCCAAAGCCATTTATTTCGGTAATATATTTAATGAGGTTAAAATTATTTCAAAACTACCCTCCGATGCCGCACTTTTATTAATAGTAGTAGAATTTTTGTCAGGCATATCAAGTGAATCACTCCTTAAGAGTCTCTTTGACTTCCTCTTGGTGATCGTTATAAATCCCTCTTCGCTACTCTCTTCATTCTTGTCTCTTTGCCTTTTCTCAGTATTTAAACTTGGATTACTCATTAACAAACTACTATCCCACTTTGAGGTATTTTGCGGCTCTCTTTCACAAATATTAATAACTATTGAATCACTTTTCTCCGAGTCTTCTTCTTCCATACTGTCGTCACTCATACTCATATAATATTATTAACAAATAACAGATTATTTAAACGCACGCGATACAAGCACTTGACACAGCGTCTCGAACACGAGTGTTGTCAGTTCTTCAAAAATTTAGTAAAGATGGCAGCTATTAACGCAGTCGGTTTCTTTTGAATAATTCGTTAGTTGTTACACAAACCGTTTGTATTAAATTAAAGAGCCCCTGCCGGTGAAGGGCCTGGACTGGCGCTACGCGGAGGGGCCGGAGGGCGGGGTCATCGTGTGGTGGACGCCCTCCGAGGGCAGCGTACAGGATGAATACAAGGTACGGGCTTCGTTTACGAATATGGTGATACATGAACTTTCGCTTGATCCTCAAAACTTTTCATGTACTGTTTATGTCTCGTAAGGGTAAAGCTAAAATATATGCGCCGCTGGAAACCTCTATCACCTAAGTTATCTAGCCCGTAATAATAATATAAATAAAATGAATTATTTTGGACTTTCAACAGACGGAGGGTTAATACACAATGTCATCCAGTCCCTAACTTAGCAGAGCAACAACAACTGATATGATACATATATACCTTTTTTTATAAACACATATATTTTATATATCAAACGCGCCCAAACTCCGAAACAAACATTTGCAGATCATACGAACATTTAGTCCGACCCGGGAATCGAATCCGAGACCAGCATGCACGCAGCGATTAGGTTGTATATATATATATATAGTGTTGTCCCATGTAGGATTTGAACCCACAACACTTGGCACAGTAGGAAGTGGCGTGGCGACCACTGAAACCACTAGGCCAACCGTGTAGTCATGTTAACGGAGATTAATCAACGGGGACTGTACGGTCGGTGTAGTGGTTTAAGCGGTCGCCACGCCGCTTTGTATTGCGCCATGTGTCGTGGGTTCAAACCCCACGTGGGATAAAAACACTTTTTGTGATCCACAAATTGTTTTCCTGAGTCTGGGTGTTCTTTGTGTTCTTTACATGTACGTTTAAGGCGGAACTTGTGTTAAGAAAGACCCAGAAAATGATACTAAGTTATATATAACATATTAATATATATGTATGTTGTATATAGGTAATAATGTATGTTAGTTAGTATATTGAAGTGAGAGGTGTCGGTGTGGCAGGTGTCGTACCACGAGGCGGGCCCGTCGCGCGACGACAGCAGCACGCTCAGCGCCAGCGACACCAGCGTGCCGCTGCGCAGCCTGCTGCCCGGCAGGAACTACACCGTCACGGTACGTGCACCGACCTGCCACTCCACTCTCGGGTATGGCCTTCTCCTCGCAAAGGACGTTTAAGCCTGCTGTACCGCGTTGCCCATTCGGCATGATAGCTTGCGAGGATTTGCTTCTCTTTGCCGAACTGTTGTCCTTTCTGGCACTTCATCGGCACTAAACACGTTACAGTGTTACCGTTTGCTTCAATTTGTATTTATTTTTTTCATTTAGGTTAATAAATAACAACGCAATGCAAGGATATAAATACAATTACATAGAAATTCCTTTGAGAACAGTAGGTATTACATACATTTATATATATTGTGGACTAACATTTGACTATTTGATATTTGACTTTAATTTGAACAAAATCTAAGTTTCCATGTAATAGTTTTTTAGCAGAACTGTGACGCATTGCCATGAGATCGATAGTACAAACATGTTTGTTATTACTATCAACTAATCTATGCATTAGCGATAATAATTGAAGTATATAGCGACGAGTCGTATTTATTAGAACAGATGCTACCATTAAGTATTTTACGAGATTAGGCTGCACCTAATCCCGTTTTGTTAATGTATATAATCCATCTGTTCCACCTAATCTTCGCATTCATAAAATCGAATGTTCAGCATACGTTCCCACCTGTTCCTGAGCTATCTCACTCACTTTCATGTTGCAACGTATCTCACCACATCGCTACACATCTGGAGCCGTAGAAAGCGAGACAGCACTATACAATGGATACCTTATTGATCCATCTTTCTTGCTCACTCGCAGGACATGCCGTATCCTTATCAGATTAGCGCAGAAGAGAATGGTCACATAACAGTTATCAGAAAAAATACCAGATTCGTGCAACGGGCGCATTAAGGGTTTAACTATACAGTCGTAAATACATCGTAACTGTACAGTCGTAAATACATCTTGAGACTTGAGCCTATAATTATATTATTCAAGTTTCATTTAATAGTAGTTAGAAATACTGTAAGTGTCGGCATTTCACTCTATAAGATATAAATAAATATCACAAACAAATCTTCACAGTTTGCTAATACATTCCTAATCCTAATCGTTCAAATAATATGATGCTCCAACGATCACATTTATCAAATCTTAATAACGATATTAGAACTTAAGATTAGGAATAGGCAGATTGAGTCTGTATCAAATAATGGTTTTTGAATGAGATTAGGTAGATTATGTGGATTAGGTATGGCATAAGATTAGGAATATATCTGATGTACCTAGTACCACCCATCTCTAGAAGTATAGCCCCATGGCGACATCTATGATTGATAGGCCACATTAACTATGACAACAAAAGAAACTTATTTTTACAGTGTAGAATAGTTATTATGTTTGAAATCTTTCATTCTAAATTTGAAACGAAATTTAACAAAATATTTTCTTTTTATAATCATCCAGACTTTTTGAAGTAGGTAGCATAGGTTTGTTTTCATAAAAGTGAACTTGTTAGATTTAGCGGTCGTCGATTATTCATTCCCATGCGTGAAGGGAGAGACGCGAGGCGGGGGACACATCGCCTATTTCCTCTAGCAATTTCCTCGTCAGTCGAGTCATTGGTTGTGCGGGAGTGCCGGCGGGTGCAGTAGCGCTGATGGCGGAGCTGGCGAGCTTGGCTCCCCCTCCGCTCTCCCTCTCACCTCTCTTGCCAATCGTTAACAGTTCCACGGATTCTTCTACCAGCTTTTGGGACTTCCGAGAGTCTGAGCTTCTCGTTCCTTTGCTTTTGTTAGCCTATGTAAGTCTTTATCATTGTTATATGTAATGAAAAGTCGCAGTTGTACTGATTCCCATACTTTCTGTTTCTTTTCGTTTAATCTCTGGTACTCAGAGATCTAAATCAAGAGATCAGAAAGAGACAACAATGTGGTCGACTGTAGATTAATAAGGATAATATGATTTATTATGATTTTTAGATCATGTAAGTTCTATTCAATAACACGAGTATGTGGCGATGGTAGGATAGTTAATAAATACAGGGAGTTACGAAAGCTGTGTAGGTTCATTCGTGGTTTTAAGTGCAAAAATTTGCCTAAAATCTGATAAAGACTATATTTCGTATAAAAATCTAACATAACTAAAACTGTTTAAACGTTGTGATGTCTGTCAATAGTACTGATTCTATTTTGGTAAACCATTTCATAAGGTTACTGCTTTTTAATACCTTTTGTAAAAAATATTGATAACTAAATGTAAATCGAATTTATTGTTATTCTATTAGTTGTGTATTATGATTTAATAATATTAGAGGATAGTGTGTGTGAATCTATTACATACATAATGAGCTAAAGATTGCTATAAATACAATACAGGGTAAATAGTTGTTTTTTTTCCTAGATAACAAAACGGTGTGATTCATTTGGTTTCGGTATACCGTTTTGTTTTATTACTTCCTTCTACTCAGGAATACTTATACATCCTCAGTGCGAGATTTGTCGAAAAAATCTTTTAGTGATGTTTAAAAGTATAGTAATACCCGCCAGAAACTATATTATTGTCATCTTGTTTCTAAATTTGAGTTTCACAGAACCTTTAATTTATTATTTTGCCAGCTTAGAGGAAAAGTTTAAAAAATCTAAGCAGGTGCTTGTAACATAAAAAGCATCGGCTACCACTAATTTCAAGTTGTTAGCGCCATCGGCTTGGATTCTGCGTTGATGAGTATATCAGTCAGTCGTGGCACGGGAATATATACCTACCTATAGATAGTCCAATGCACTTGTAATATTTTATGATGTTTTGGAATATAATTCAGAATAAACAATAAAACTGGACATATTTTCAATAGGCATGATGACAGTAACCAAGAATCACTAAAATTACGTATTTATCTGATGACATGGGGTGTAAAAACTTATTTTTATAAGAGAATAATATAGCAAATTTACAAAAATAAAACGACAAAATACAGCAGTCCACTATGTTAAGTTGAACACCAATTAGGGCGAGTTACGTCACTCGTGTATGAAGGTCACTTCGGATGGGATCGACGATCACTTTACTGTTTTTAAGAGCTATATTTGACACTGGTTGACACACGGTGACGTCGCGACTGCGATGAGACGTCACAAACAGACCCCATGATACCGCTGAGTGTCTTGGCGTGAATTTGAAACTTAAAATTTCAATCGCAATTTTTTCATGCTAAAACTTTATTCTTTGTAGAAATATAACTGTTTTCGACCACAGGGGATACTTCCGAACATCATAAAACAGTTTTTCAAATCAGTCATCATGCTTATTCTAAGGAGAGGCTTATGTCCAACTGCGGACCGTTAAAGGCCGTCGATGTGATATTTTCAATTCAGTTTATTGCATCGCGTTATGTGCGGTACGTGGAAAACAGCATAGCGGGAGGAGGAGTCAGTAAGTTGAGTTCAGTTTCGATACATCGTTACCTGCTCGTGGATATATGTGTCGGGCGTGGTCCGCAGGTGAGCGCCGTGTCCCGCGGCGTGGAGTCCAACTCCAGCGTGTTCAGCGTGCCCACGCGGCCGCTGGCGCCCGTGGTGGAGTCGGCGGTGCCGGGCGAGGCCGAGCTGCGCCTGACCTGGCGCTCCGACGTCAACTCGCGCCAGGACAGCTACGAGCTGCGCTACCGCCGCCGCGCGCCGCCCGCCGCGCCGCCCGAGCCCTACCGGAAGGTACCCACCGCCCCAGCCTCGCGAACGTACCCCTATACACGAGACGATGAGTGCTTAAGAATACCACTCGAGAAAACTTCATTTTCTTCCATTCGATGATTATCATTGAAATATGTGACAAAATTACAACAGCCAAGAAAGGAGCTCACCCCCACCTCAAGTTTCCGCACCCGGGCCCACTCGTCTACTACATACCATACCACATATACGTAACGATCGCCGACCTCGACGAAGACAGGGAGTCGTCGTCGATGTCAGCAATTGAACATGGGAACGACCTTTCTTTTACTTTTCACGGACACCACCTGTCTAACGTTAACAGATAGATACAAATGTCTATCTTTTTGTTTATATTTCTGTTTGTTTAATTTTATTACTCTTTAAGAATTAAAAAAACTATTTAATCGAAGACGATTGTTAAAAAATTAGGAACAAATTTGACGAGATCTTATTTATTGTCACAATAGGTCCATGTTCCGTTCATGTAAAACTTGCTTTTTGGAACCACTGGGAATAAAGTTCCGTTACAAATATCTATACCCACTAGTTCCACGCATGGAACTAACGAGGTCGCCAAAATCTCATACCGAACTGGGTACGAATACAGTGGTGACCACCATTCTTGGATTCAGCTCACGGTTTCTTCAGGCAGGAAAAAGATTTTTTTTTGATGTAGAAGTTAGTCGACTCGAAGAGTTGCAGATGTTCATCGGCAGGGGTGGTCTCGTTCGTCCCCGCCGTCATCGAACACGCGTTCGATCTGAAGCAGTGGTAGTAAGGAGCGCGGTGTCGGTTTCAGCTGGAGACGAACGACACGAGCGCGACGCTGCGGGAGCTGTTCCCGGGCGCCGTGTACGAGGTCGAGCTGGCCGCCGTCAGCTACGGCCTGCGCAGCGACCCGCACTCGCTGCTCAAGCCCGTCCGTGAGTTGCCCGCGCCTCGCTCGCGACTTCTAACCTTACTCACGTTGCGTTTTTGTTCTCACATTGACTGTACTCTAATTATTTGACACGAAACGAATCTTTAATAATTCCAGGAAGGTAAAATAATTTGAGTGATCTCTAAGATTATGTAATCACTTTTTGACATATCGTAGCGACTTCGAACGGTTTCTTTTAATTTTAATCAGTAATTCAATAGTCAATTTTAATTTAATTTAATTACTCGGCACGTTAAATTACAAATTCAAAAATTTACCGCACTCACTTTCTCTTCCATCCATCGCTTTATCTTCCATTCGTAATAAACAATAACGACCTTAGAGTTGTCATCATAAAAAGAAATACGTTTCTCTGTTTTCCCCGGTGTAATGTTGTCCGGTTGGAGCGTTGCATTAGAAGATGCGCCGCGCAGAGCGTCGCTGACCGCTTAGCGACGCTCTGCGCCGAAGAGAGCGTGAGACGTGTTCGCTTGCGCCAGGTCCGCTGCCGCCGCTGCGGGTGAGCGTGGCGCACGCCACGTCCAACAGCGTGAACGTGACGTGGCGCGGGCCGGGCGCGGCGGCCAGCGCGCTGGGCGGCTTCGCGCTGCGCTACCGCACGCGCGCCGAGCCGCGCTGGGCCGCGCTCGAGCTGCGCGCGCCCGCGCACTCCTCCGCTGAGGTGCCCGCTCCACACTGCCCTTCAGACTAAACCCGCTAATTCTTTTTTCATTTCCCAAAAAGGAAACACGAATGAAACGTTCTAAATGTGATGTTTGTATATGTGATAGATAACGAACATGACGCACGGAGAGTTCTACATCATCCGGCTGGACACGGTGAGCGAGGAGGCGGAGGGCGTGACCGTGGAGAGCGAGCGGCCCGTCTCCACCGAGTACACCGTCCGTGAGTGCCTTTGCCTTGCACGCTCTTGCGCTACTTCACTTATCACGTTCTCGCGCTACTCCTTTTCTTAATACGGTACTCGACCGAACGAACAGTTGCCGAGACTCTTTGTAGGTGACCGAATACATATTATTCTTATCGAAATGAGAGCACGCGTAGTTCTTAAATATCTTTTAAGTAAGTGTCATTTAATATTAATACAATTTAAAATTAACTTTATTTTTGTAGTTTTCATTCTCGTAGTTCAGCATAGCTTAGCTTTTCCAGTTAAAAAAAAATCTTCCGTACATTTTCTGTTTTGTCATATATAAAAAGCGAGACAAAGGTTTTAAAGAAAGTTCTCATATATTCACGTTCAAATATCATTGAAATTTAAATGTAGTATAATAAAGAATATTGCCCACGGCAATAAAATAAACGTCAACAAACAGACATACGGACCATTATCGACCCTCGACGGTGGCGCTCTGTTCCCCAGTCTCTTTAACATTCATTGTAGCGACGCTCGACCGTTACGAGACTGACGACTGTATTATCGAAGGTTTATTTTGATACTGATATGTATCATATACTAGCTCAGCCCCGCGGTGTTATTCTGATGTATACACTAAAATATATTATTGTAAATTTGCATTAAATCCATTTAGTAGTATTTACTTGAAAGAGTAACAAACATCCATACTTACAAGCTCTCGCGTTTATAATATTAGTTGGATGAGATCTTTATGGTATGTTAGATACTGCACATATCGAGTACTGAATAGGATTCTCGGGAAAGACGTAGATTACCAACCGTAAAGAGGTCCCTTGTAAGTAGTTTATTCGGTGATTTTTTCTTTACTTAAAGGATAAAAGGATGCCCGTCTGTGGCTAGTAGTAGACAATAGCTGACGAGAATCATGTAAAGAAGTTAAAGAAAGTAAAATTTACTTAAGTAAACTCGCTTTTAGGGTTCCTTACCGAAATGATAAATAGTGATTTTCTTTTTTATATGAAATCGTCCATTTAACAATCCGTGCGTGTATTCGCCTAAGCGTTGGCAAATCGAGGGAACGCACCGACGGGCGAGGACGAGTCACGTCTCTGGATTTCCAGGGCCCAACCCGGTGTCCAACGTGGCGCCGCTGGTGGACACGCGCAACCTGACGCTGGAGTGGCCGGTGCCCGAGGGCCGCGTGGAGTGGTACTCGCTGCGCTGGTGGGCCGAGCACGAGCCGGCGCGCGGCGGCGCGCAGAACATCAGCGCGCCCGCGGCCGCGGCCGGCGCCGCGCGCTCCGTGCGCGCGCTGCTGGGCGGCCTGCAGCCCGGCGCGCCCTACGCCATCTCCATCGCCGCGCACTCCTACAACCTCACCAGCGAGCTCTTCACCATGCGCACGCGCACGCGTGAGTACGCGCCGCGCCCGCCCCCCTGCGGCTCGGGACACTCTGTGTTTCATACGCAAGCGTTTAGTAAAGAAATTTTGTCGTTTGGGAAACATCCAGACGACGTGTAAATCCACATCTCTCAATACAAAGTTGTACTTTATCGGTCTGAATACTTTGTTGTCGATTGAAAATATGTGATACACTTCTAAATTTTTAGGTCCGCTTATCCAATCTGAAATGACGATCGTTCACGAAAACGGCGAAGATGACGAAAACGACACCCTGTCTACTACACTTGTGAGTTGTATACCACCGATTTTATCCACGATATATATAAACCGACTTCCCGTGTTTTCTATATAAAATAAAAAGTTATTTGAATAAGTCATCACAAACTTATAGTTTATTAATTAAAATGATATGATCGATACTAGCGAATGGTTCTTCTTAGTTTATTTCATTATCATTATTCAAGGCAATAAAAATAATATGACTGAAAATATGATAAAACCCTTTAATGAGTGATTAGGAGAGCGTTCAATGAACTCGAGATCGATGAATAAAACCGGTCGTAAATGATTCCGTACAGCTCTTTAAAGATGTAAAATGTCTCGTTCGACAGAAAGTGATCTACACCCGTACCCCGGAGTCTGCATCGCAATTCGACTCGTATCGGTTTCGGCTGGAAGGGGAAGGGTCGACCCCCCGCACGGTGTCGCGGTCGTCCAACGCCACCAACCAGACCGTGGTGTTCGAGCAGCTGGTGCCGGGCCGCCTCTACAACGTCACCATGTGGACCGTGTCGCGCAACGTCACCAGCCACCCGGTGCAGCGTCAGGCTCGACTGCGTGAGTAACGGCCCGGTCGCGCTCCGAGCGGCGCCGGGCGGAGATAAGAAGGGCCTCGGTGTGTTGCAGACCCGCGGCCGATCACGCAGCTGAACGCGACGGAGATCGGCGCGCGCTGGATAACGCTGGCGTGGGACCGGCCGCGCGGCGACTTCACGGACTTCGAGGTGCAGTACCTGACGGAGGCGGAGGCGGCCGAGCACTCGCCCGAGCAGCTGCGCACGCACAGCACGGCGGCGCTGGGGCTGCGCGTGGAGGCGCTGCGGCCGCACGCGCGCTACACGTTCACGGTGCTGGTGCGCGCGGGGACGGCGCGCGGCCTGCGCGCCGTGTCGCGCGCGCGCTCGGCCGAGTTCCGCACGCGCGAGGCGCCGCCCGCCGCGCCCGCCGACTTCCGCCCGCTCGACGCCACGCCCTCGCGCCTCACCTTCGTGTGGCGCCTGCCCCCGCAGGACCAGCACGGCGAGCTGCGCCGCTTCCTGCTCGACTACGCGCCGCAGGACCAGCCCGACAAGCTCACCACGCTCGAGTTCCCGCCCGACGGTAACGTTCGCTCGACATCTTTACGCGCGTGATCTATTTCAACTCCTTATCGTTTGCAGTTCTCGCTGAATATCACATTTTACTTTAAAAGGAGTCGAAATCGTCCCAAATATGGTCACACAGTTTACATAAATATATTTTACTCGCCGACCCGGCGAATTTTGCATTGCCATACTTTTCTTTTGTAAAATGTTAGTACTCGTTTCCGTTTCGGCTCACCACGGGTCTCGGAGAGACAAAAAATAATATTTTTGGATATTTCTAATTTTCTTTTAAATAGACACAATAAAAAGAATAACCCGATTTGTTATGCGCGTACGTACAATTCGACGCTTTATTTTTATAGATTTTTCCGTAAGGATAATTAGATCCACGATCACAGATATACTTATCATAAATACCGGTCCCCTATACGATCGAATGTTAAGAGTGCTATATCGCGATAGCTTAACATTAATTTTTCAATTTGCGTTAAAACCGTGGTCGTGTAAGTTTTGTTCCATGAATAGAATGAGAAGAAATGTTGGACTAGTGCAGGTTTTGTTTCCATGTGTGCAGCGCGGCGCGGCGCGGTGGCGGGGCTGGCGCCGGGCGGCACGTACACGTTCCGCGTGCGCGGCGAGACGGGCGCGGGCGCGGGCGCGGCGGCGCTGTGGACCGAGCACATGGCCATTGGCGCGCCGCCGCGCCCGCCGCCGCACGCGCTCCCCGCCGAGGTACGCCTGCCGCCTCCGCCTCCGCCTCCGCCGAGTACTACCTCGTACCCTTATCGATCGAATAAAGGGAAAAGTTCTTATTTGAATTGTTCTTACACACTTACGTTCCTTTTCGCAATACGATTTCCTAAAATTTCAGAAAAAAAAAACGTTAAAATACTATTCCCGTTAATACCGTAGTTTGAAATGAATATGGCGAGCGTGTCGCACGTACAGGTTCGGCGGTCGTCGTCGACGGTGGCGGTGCGGTTCCGCGCCGACTACTTCTCGGCGGCCAACGGCAACGTGACGGCCTACACGCTGGTGCTGAGCGAGGAGCCGCGCAACGACACGCCCGCGCGCCTGCCCTCCTGGCGCGACGTGCACTCGCTGCCCGTGTGGCCGCCCTACCAGGTACGCCCTCCCGCCCGCCGCCGGCCGCCCGCCGTTCCCGCCTCCCGCGACTCTCTGTACCACGTGTGGCGTGCGCAGGTGACGGAGCCGTACTACCCGTTCAGCTCGTCGCCGGTGGAGGAGTTCACGATCGGCTCGGAGCGCTGCGACGCGGGCGGGCGCGCCTACTGCAACGGGCCGCTCAAGCCCGGCACGCGCTACTTCGTCAAGCTGCGCGCCTTCACCGCGCACGACAAGTTCACCGACACCTCCTACACCGTCGTCTACACCGGTACGCTCACTTTGACTCGCCTCCCCTCCCATACGCGTACATAGGTGGGTGGCGTGATATTATCTTGTTGTGTACTAGAAAACAAATAACTTGAAGAATAACAATAACAAGAGAGCGTTGATAGTATAAAAAGAAATTTGATTATTAAATATTTATTCAACTGTTGTATACTAAGATATATTAAAAAACGTATGTGGGTTTATTACACGAGGCCAAGCCGAGTGTGATAGTAGTATCACACGAGTGTTTTAATACATAATTATATACAATTGCATACAAGACTTTATATCTACACCCGTGATATGAATCCTTTGTAAAGTAATACATTTTTGTAATACTAATATCGAACAAAAGTGACGGGCTACGACGAGAATGTCAGTTCTTTTTTAAAATACGGCGCTGTGGTAGTGAGTGACGCGCGCCTGACAGTAATCTTTTTTTGAAAAAAGAGTCACATTATGAAATTTAGTACAACTTTATGACACAGGATGTTTTAATATTGGTTATAAGCTAGCCGTTCCAGTAACTTTTATAGAGGATTTATGGCATGGGTGTAGATAAAAAACCTAATGCCACATTTTTAATAGTTAAAAAATTATATATTGAAACATAAAGAAAATGTTATAGAGCATTCAAAACGAAAAATCTCATTCGCCTTATTTCTTTAACTTTATTATATTACTATCCTTATTTAACTTTATTATATCACTATCTAAAAATCAATGCTGCTTCATATCGATCTGTTAGATGATATGATCCTCGTGTACAGGGATTTAAATCTAGATACGACGATAAGCGCTACAGCGCTGATAACATTTACCAAGAGATATCGGTCAGTCGGAGTACGGCCCTTTGTAACAGTAGTGTAGCGCAAACCGTGCACAATATTGTTTGGAAAATAATAGTTTATCTATAAATTGTGTGTTGTTTAGTATTGAAGATTTATTATTGAAGACATACATATGTTAAACAATGTTTTGAGTGTAATGGTTAATTACGAAAACTCAGCAGAAATATATATATTGTACGTATTCATCTCATCTATACGTGCTAAGAAAATGTATATAACATCATCTGCTTTCGATAGTTTTATGTTTTGCATATCCTTTCCTCATTCAGAAATAATGACACGTGACGTCACATGTAACAGACGTTTTGTAACAGCGTCATCTTCATAAATGTTTTAATGTAAGGTTTTCTTTTGTTCTGTTCACGGCACTGTAATCTTTTACAGGTAGAATAAAATAGACTCTGACTAGGTTACATCATTATCACATTTTCATTCTTAATATGAGTTTCAAATGGTTCTGTTTTTAACAGAATTCTATAAATATAATATATCTGTATACCCTTGAGTGGTATTTACTCCTAACCAGTATCGTTCGAAATGTAAAATGTGTGTAGTAACCTACATTGCGGTATGTATAAGAAAAGACAAACTTATCTATAGCTAATTACTTGGCAAATCTTATCGTCACGTGTACATGTATTAAATTTAATATCAAGGTGTGTCTAATCTGATTCATCCATTAAAATAAATTCTTTTAAGCTGATGGTGAACCAGCCATTTAGGATGTAATAAACCTTCTTTTAGTTCGATATTCTCGACTTCTTTGTCAATTGTAACTGTTTGTGTGTGTTTTTCTAAGAGATTTGGTTAATCGTTCAGAGATTTTACGATGTTGCTCCATTTGGTTTGTCTCTTCGGGATTCAATCGTGATATTTGTTATGATGTCGTAATTAGGTATATCACGTCGTTAGGTCCATTTTCATCGCTCTCGTATCTAATAAATATCGGTTAGCATCGTTGAAATCAGATACGCAGGTGAGATAATACATGCCTGTCGTGTAGGTTTTTTTTTGGGTGATGTTACTGCTTTCGAATAATTTATTTTTTGTTTCTTTTTTTTTAAATCTGCAATCAGCTTTATCTATAAGCAAGTGAATTCTATGAATATTGTCCTTGAGTGTATCTTTCAGAAAAGACATGTACTCATCCTTAGACCACTGTATGAACAATATGTTTATAAGGCTAGTATGTGCTTTCGCTTCAGCCTTTTTCTATAGCCACATGTTGTCAGCTGGACAGCTAGTGCATTGGGATGCTTCAAGTCTAACTTAACTGTCTCTGTACACTTCCCTATTTCCTCCTGTACAGTACTCATCTCGAGATTTTGGTGTACTTTTGTATTGGTAATGAACCATGGGGCATTACATAAGTTTCTGAGTATCATATTTTGTAGTATAATGATTTATAGTATACTGATGTTGGAATTGTTAGCGTTGCCCCATGTTTTAAGCCATACATCCACACAGGCTTCAGCACACATTTGTAGATGAGCAGTTTGTTGTCTATAGACAGCTTGCTATTTCTGTCCAGTAACCAGGACAGACTGTGATAATGGAGCTTGAGTTCTTGTCTCTCGGTCGCTATGTGTGTTCTCCATGTTGAGCGTCGATCAAGATGTAGTCCGAGATAGCGTACTGTGTCCCGTCGAGGGAGTATGGTCTCTTCTAGCTGCACAGCCGGACAGTTCCCTTTACGCAGCTGTGGTAGAGAGTGACTGGAGTTGTGCTTCGAGAGTGTTATTATACCACTTAAATAGTATTTCCTTTTAATCTTGGACTGCCTTACCAAATCTTCTTCAGTCAACACTTAGTCGGATATGCTGCCAAATTCGTCTAAGTCTCCATTTTTCAAGTACCGCTCTTTTGTGATATATATAGATTCACATGTTTTTAGAGCTACTTTCAGTTCTCTTCTATCCTCAAGGAATGCTTGAAATTGCACCCAGTCAGTCAGTCAGTTTATTTATTGCATTACTTTTCTGCAATTGCAGTTGCCACAAGCATAGTACTGGCAGTTAGCAGATCAGGACTGTGGTCAGATGAGCCACCATAACAGGACTCAATTTTCATATAGTGCTTGCAGAATTCCATTGCAATGAAGAAGTCCGAGAGATTAGAGATTTTTTTTTTGGATCAGCTGGCCAGTAAGTTGGTTGACAATAGTTAATGGTTATCATATGATTGTTGTCTATACTCTATTTTAGTTGCCGTCCTCTAGTGGTAGTCAGTCTACTGCCCCAATGCTCATTCTTAGCATTCCTGTCCCTTCCTGCTATAAAGCAATGTTCCAGAGTACTGAGGAAGTCGGAAAACATAGCTTCGGTAATTTTATGTCTTGGTCGATAGTATACTGCAGAGTGTTGAAATACCCAGTCTTGTCCGTTGTCAGTAGCATGGTGTTGCATTGGGTGATGCTTGATTGTCGTTCTTATAATCAGGTTGATTAGTACGATAACAGACATACTTAGAGAATATCACGAGCAATGTTGTTGTACATTGAACCTCAGATACAAGTTAAATGTCTAGTTGTGGTGATGCATAAGTAGCTTCACTTCTTGCTTGTTAGGTGATAGGCCGTTTATGTTCCACGTCCCTTTTCTTAATGCAGTCATTTTGTTAACTTATCTACAAGTTTAGCTATGAGACTCATAAGAGTGCTCATTTGTTGCAGGAAAATATCAAATTTAGTAATTTGCGTTAAGAGTATCTCTTCTAGTGCTTTACTTAGGCCATCTGTGCTATGGATATTCGAGGTGAAGATGTTTTTATTTTATAATTTCAGCGTAAGGGTAGCGTGTATTTGGGCTTGTTGTGCTAACTCAGTATTTTGAGTATATCTGGTTTTTTGGGACGTGAACACTGTTGTGCTACTTCTAAGGTTGAGTGGGACCAGTCCCACATAAGATTAGAAGTAGCACCATAGTCACAATAAGGCATTAGATATTTTTCTTGAGAGTAGTTCTTTATTCACTTCACATCCTTTATAGTCGGTTGGGTGGCGGCCATTCCATAGTGCACACAGGGGAGGAGTGTTTCGGTCACGTTTAGGACATTCAGATGTCTTATGTGATTTTTGAATGGTGTAAATTTTTGATCACAAGTCTTTAGTTTCTTTGATTTGATTTTTTCGGTTAAAGATATGACCAATAAGTCCCTTTTCTCGAACCAAAGTTATTATGTTTTTGTATACTTCGACTTGGGTGCAACCAATTCGCATTTGGTTTCTGTTGACCGACTGTGGAGTGTGAGAGAGTGTGAGTTACACTCGGGCTGCCCCATGTATTCTCTGGCAATGCAGGTACCTTCCTGGGGTAGATAATAAATAAAAATTAATAGGCAGATTCTTTTTCAATACTACTTCTGGCATGTGATTTGCTACGTCCACGATTTCCAGTCATTTTTGGGGAAATTTAGCCCCCAAGGCTCGCTGTAGCGTCTTCTATTCTATCGCCCGATAGGTGTATGGTTATACCGCCGCATTCGAATCGTTAAATGACAAATTTATCATTTTTAACGGAATATACATTCGATCGATCAAAAGTTTATATACATCGAACGTGTAAAAACGAGTATATAAATGTAAGGCAATAAGTAGAGCGGAGTGGAGCTAATGGGCGTGCGGTGTGTGTGTGCGGCGCAGAGGTGGACAACACGGCGTGGATCATCGGCGCGTGCGTGGGCTGCGCGCTGCTGGCGGGCGCGGGCGCGGCGCTGGCGGGCGCGCGGCGGCGCCG
>PKRV01001102.1:1358-12841 GCA_003709505.1 Hyphantria cunea | reverse complement strand
CAGGCAGTGACGCGTGTTCTCTGTGTTGCAGATGACGAGGGCATCGCGGAGTCGGGCATGTGACGCGACGTCGCCACGGCCCGCGCGCAGCGACCGACGCTACTTGTACTTAATTTATATTCTACTCGATGAGATCGCTCGTATACAATATAGTTTTAAGATTTTTTACTTAAATATTTTTATACACATGTACATTAATCGAACGGACCAATCGTTAAATTGTATATAGACTAAGCTAAATATATAGATCGTTTGTTATTTTTTTACAATGGAGCTGAGCGCCGGCCCCGGCTGCGGCGTGCCGTCAGACCTCTCAGCGCATGTATTTTGGTATCCGTGTTGCACCTGTTATATATATACATATATATTTGTTGTTTACGTGTTGCCCGTAAGGATACGTCACAGTTGAATCTCAAAATTGTACTTAATTTTATAAGACGACTGGTCGACGTGGCTCAATTGTTTGTCGACGTACTTGTTACTTATAAGTACCTTAGTGAAGTGCACGTACAAGTGTAAGTGGAGTGGTGCGGCTGGCGGCGGAGGCGGCGCACTTCACCTGTGTACTAAATATAACTTATTTTCTTTTGTTCTTACAAATTAATCTTAAGTTACTCCTCAGTGCCGGCTAGACACCCAGTGTCGAGGTACTAGAACATTTATCGATCGACTATTATTTTGTGTAATTGTTTCAGACCATTCAAAAAATTTGTGATAAATAACACCATACACTATTGGACAATTTGCAGTACTTACTAACTTATATACAAAAGTTTACCTTGCAATATGTCCAATATTCGTGTAGTATGTACTTAATTTAATATTCAGTTGTTACAGCATTCAAATATAAACTTTCGTATTTCTCTTTTCGGCTCAAGCAGAGCGTAGCCAGTTTTATTCTACCCTCGCATGCCATTCTACTTCTGTCTGTCCTTTCATTTGATGAAAAACAGCGCGGTCGAGCAACGAACCAGACTTTATTAAATCCTCAATATTTTTCTCCAGTTATTCTAATACTTAATAATGACATTGTTACTTTAATATTCCTTTGAACACTTCAATATTGGACTTTGATAAGCGTATAGTTTTAAAACGGCATTTACATAAAACTGACCTAGTTTAGTTTAACACACTCATAATAACTGTTATTATTGACCACCTTTTTTAAATATGCGATTAAGTAATAGCAGTATAAAATAAAAACATATTTGTCTATCCTTCCATCGTGACTTCAGTGTTTCACACGCATTAAGCGCAAGAATAATATAAATACTGTTCTTATGGACATTTGTCTGCTTCCAGCGAGCACTAATATTGAGGCTCTCCCACGTGGACGCTACACTGTCGGTCGGTACATACGTCGCTATTCACTGCACACAAAGTTTTAACGTCTGAGCGTACGTAACGTTTTTTACTCGTGATTTTAGGTCTCTCCCTAAGGTCGAGTAGAATAACCATGTTTGTGATGGTCACACTGTACAGGATAGATACTTGCACCCGACGGCATCTTCCATAGCTATTGTTAGTGATAAAAATTCTTCGTTTTATTATAAATTAATAATTATATTATAGATCGATAGAGAGAAAAGGTCCTCGTAACTGTCGATAAAAGTAAATTTCGTTGCCTGTCAATACAAATCGAAGAACTTAGAATGTCAGCGCAAGCGTCCCAGTTCGTCTCAATTATAGCACTAGTGTCATCTCGTAATCGTCGCCCATGCAGAGTCATTGACGTTTAAAAACGCGCTTTTGTGAGAGGGCCTTTAGTAGTGAATTTATGTTGGCTGTACTTATTGACTTTAGTGTCATTTGTGTTTCGGTATATATTCATATATGACGTGCCATAGGGCGCACAGGCCCGCCGCCCGCGGAGGACACTCGCCGGCACTCGGTAATGCAAATGTTGTACAATACGTGCGTGCGTCCATTTTTATGTATATACGATATATGGACTAACCAATTTAATAAATATTATCTATTTTTTTGTAATTTTACTTCTTATTTCAAGTACCCCTAGTACTCCTAAACCCCTATTCCTCACAAAAATTAACGGCTATAACCGCGTGTCGGATGACGTGGACTCTTTCTTCCTATTTGTCCGATTGATCTTACGACGTTGGTTTCTTTTCCCGTTGGTTCTACTGATCGGTCCACTCGGAATCTTTTGTCCTGTTGGTTCAGTTGATCGCTCAACGCGGACTTTTTTGTCCTGTTGGTTCAGTTGATCGCTCAACGCGGACTTTTTTGTCCTGTTGGTTCGACTATTCGTACTACGCAGATTTATCGCATTGGTTCTGTGGCGACTTCCACATACAGCGTCAACATAAATATATGACAACGCCATCCACTGAAGATACACTGAACTACGGAGTAACGTAGTGCACGAAGAAGCTGCCAATCCTACATCGCGCAATAGAAGTTCTCGCGCCGATTAACATATATACAACTTCCCAACATCAACCGTTGGGCAGTGGCCCGCCAGGCATGATCACCTCGCCTGGTCGGAGGATCCTCCCTTTGTGTTGGAGGGACATGTGGCCCGTTCCCCCACAGTGGTGACCCCGACAAGAACACAATGAGTGATAGTAGCGATTCAGTTAAAACTGCCGCAACATCAGAGAGCAAAAGACACATAACGGTACGCCGCGCTAAACCTGTTACGGTTTCACGAAAAATGAGCATAAAAATACCCGCTTTTGCTCCCGAGGACCCTGAAATCTGGTTTGCATTGCTAGAAGGACAATTCGAGGCTATAGGCATAGAGGATGATGCAACAAAATTCACCCATGTCATCACTCACCTCGACCTACACCACGCAAAAGCAGTTAAAGACATTATCGTCAACCCTCCAGTCAACAACCGATATCCAAAAATAAAAACAGAGTTAATTCGGCGATTATCTGCATCACAGGAGAACAGGGTAAAGCAGTTGCTCACCCACGAAGTACTAGGAGACCGTAAACCCTCACAATTCTTGAGGCATCTGTTGGATTTAGCTGGACCTTCTGTACCTGAAGATTTTATAAAGACCATCTGGAGTAACCGTCTGCCTAATAATATTCAGACGATCTTAGCATCACAGCCTACCCATTCTCTAGAACAGCTATCTGATTTGGCGGATCGTATCCAGGAGATCACGGCACCCTGTCAGGTGGCAGAATCTTCTAGACCAGAACCGAGTACCAGCGTCTCTGGCGAAATCGCTGAACTGAGAGGAATGATCGAAAAGCTTGCACTGAAACTAGATCAGCGTTCACATTCCCCTGAAAATAGGTATCGTCAGTCAAGAACACATCGAAGACGTTCCGCTTCTCGTCAGAGGTCCAGATCAAACTCGAGTTACCGCAAGTACCCTCTTTGTTTTTACCATAGTAAATTTGGCTCACGTGCACGACACTGTGTTAAGCCATGCGACTACAACAAGCCGGGAAAAGCCAACGGCAGTCGCTAATGGCGACTGACGACTGCCCAGTAACTTCATCAGGTCGCCTATTCGTGTACGACAGGACTACAGACACCCAATTTCTGGTAGACACCGGAAGTGACCTGTGTGTCTTCCCACGTTCTGCACTACGAGACCGCCGTGCCAGGACAGACTACACCTTATGTGCTGCCAATGGCACTGTTATAGACACTTTCGGTAGCATAGATTTAAATTTAAACTTAGGTTTAAGACGAAATTTTACCTGGCGTTTCACAGTGGCTAATGTAACAAAAGCTATTATGGGTACATCCGTTCCTCCACAGTGATGACTCCGACGTGATTGGAAGCAACCTTCGTAGGAGCAGATCAAATAGCAGAGCGGCCACCATCATGTTCACTCCCACAGCAAGTCTTAGCCAGCCAGCAACCTCGGCCTTAACAGGGATACACCACAACATGCAGGAAGCGACCGCTCCAGCCCCTACGGCCTCAACAGCGTCTAGGCACTGCACACTGCAACTACGGTCCATGTAAGCAGAGCATATCTCTCCCGTCTATGCAGCAGCCAGCCACTACGCAGCAACCGCCCCGACTCACTGGGGACCTCACCGCAGCACCGCGGACCGCATTCGATCCCGACTCACTGGGATCAGCGGACTTCAGCCCCGACTCACTGGGACTAGCGGCATTCAGTTCCGACTCACTGGAACTTGCGGCACTCAGTTCCGACTCACTGGAACTACTCAATCCTGGCACTGGCAAAGCTCCGCAACAGAGCACAGACAGCTGACTCATCCAGATATCAACCTCCGGTCTTGGAGGGGAGTGATGTGGCGACTTCCACATACAGCGTCAACATAAATATATGACAACGCCATCCACTGAAGATACACTGAACTACGGAGTAACGTAGTGCACGAAGAAGCTGCCAATCCTACATCGCGCAATAGAAGTTCTCGCGCCGATTAACATATATACAACTTCCCAACATCAACCGTTGGGCAGTGGCCCGCCAGGCATGATCACCTCGCCTGGTCGGAGGATCCTCCCTTTGTGTTGGAGGGACATGTGGCCCGTTCCCCCACAGTTCCATTCAAGGAACTATGCGAAATATTCGAGTTTTTATAGTTCAGAGATGTTTTACAGCTAGAAATATTGGCTTGACTGCCTCTGTCGCGCAGTGGTAGCGAATGCGACTGCTGGGCAAGTGGTCTCGGGTTCGATTCCTGAGTCTGACCAAATGTTTGTATGATCTGCAAATATTTGTTTTGGAGTTTGGGTGTTTTCTATGTATAATATGTATGTATTTTGAAATATAAAGTATATATGTATTAATATCAGTTATATAATAGCACAAACTCTGCTTAGTTTGGGAGTAGATAGCGTTATGTGCTAAAATGTCTGAACATATTTATATTTCTATATTATTACTCGTACAAATACAGTCCAACATTAAAAATTTAATAATTAAAAGGTTATGTATTAATACATTAACATACATTTCTTTATTAAAATATGGTATAACGATATGGGGCGGAGCACATAAAACTATCATGCTCAATCTTGAGAGGTCCTAAAGAGCATTACTAAAAGTAAGCAAATTCCTACCATTTTATTACCCAACTAAGGATTTATATGAAAGTTGCGGGTTGCTATCTGTTCGCCAGCTCTTTATTTTGAATATATTGCTTCGAAAGCACTCATATCTTCAGTATAAACCAAATTTCAATTCAAATGAAAGACGAAAGTATGCAGTGTGCCCAAGTGGTCGATTTAGAACTATTTTTTCACAGAGACACTATGAATTTCTTGGATCTTACTTATATAACAAAATCAATCGAATTTTATCCATATATCCTCTAACTAGACTACAATACAAAATAGCAATATCGAAATGGCTACAATCCTTGAATTATGAGAAAACTGAGCAGCTCTTGGTTATAACTTCGTAATTACATATCATAAGCACACATCACCATAACCTTACACCCACCTATAAACAGACGTACACATTCACTCACACACGTTCATAGGCTCACTTAGTCCTCAATCATACCGACACTCTCATACAGACATACATATACAAACATGCACACTGCACTCTATTGTATTTTACTGGTTTTATTCACTGCTTTTGTGAAAAATTCTATATGTTCAGGATGGGGCCTGGAGGTCTGTAACACAGGGGTGACCCTAGTATAGACTCCAGTCTCTCACAAGGGGACGTGTTTTTGTGATGTATTGTATGTAGTGTATCTGCCTTCCTTTGTGATGAGAGAAATAAATGCATAATTATTCTCTTTATTACATTTAAATATACATATTTATTACATTTTTAAATACATAAAAAAATAAACAATAATTTATATTTAAAAATACAAAAAAAGTAGACCACCAGCGTCGGGTACAGGGACCAAGAAACCGGTGGTTAGGGCTCCAAAGAAAGGAACCTCCTGACAATACGAGCCGTGTCAAGAAGGACTGCCTTCTGCATCAGACCCTTGATCCGACCATCTAACGTGAGCCTCTTGAGGTGTTGGTCGAGGCTCTTGGCTATCAATCCGTGAACAGTCACAACTGTCGGAACAATGATCACCGAATCTACATCCCACATATCGACAATCTCGTGACATAAATTCAAATATTTCATTTGTTTTTCTTTTTCAACTTTCACGAGATTCTCGTCATGAGGAACGGCGATGTCGACAATCATTGCGCGGCGCTCTAATCGATCTATCACCACAGGCTATCAGGCTTATTGGCAACAATAGTCCTGTCCGTGATAATAGATCGATCCCAATACAACGTAGCACGACCATTTTCGAGAAATGGGTCGGGCACATACCTGTAGTATGGCACCTCTGAATTCACAAGTTTGTATTTGAGGGCAAGCTATTGATGTACTATCCTGGCTACTTGGTTGTGTCTGTGCAAATATTCGCCGTTAGCAAGACGAGAACAACCAGAAACAATATGCCTAATAGATTCTCCGGGACGGTGACATGCCCGACATATATCAACCGTACTATCTTTTAGGATATACTTCCGATAGTTATTCGTCATGATAACTTCGTCCATAAGCGCACAAACAAAACCTTCGGTTTTTCCGAAGAGATCACCATTCCGTAGCGAGGAGGTCGATGCTTTGAAGTCTATATCGGACCCATTAAGGGCCCGATAAAACCGGCCATGGAGTTCTTTGCCCTTCCATATCTCCCTGCGATCATTAGTATTAAGTACTACAGGTTTGCGCCAATTCTCTTTAGCCAGTGCGAGTGGAGTGAACTCAGTATCCACTGCAACCACACTGCGATGCACTCCCACATCAGTACGTAGAAAATAATCTTTAAGATTGTATATCTCGCGATTGTGCAGGGTCTTGATATTTAATAGTCCACGACCCCCATACTTTCGCGGGAGATACAATCTCATAACCGATGAACGTGGGTGGTGCATCCGAAATGCAGTCAGCAGTGTACGGACTCTCGTATCAAGGGCATCTAATTCGGTCTGAGTCCATCTAAGTATTCCAAAGGAATACATCAGAATCGGCATGACCCAACCATTACAGGCTCGCACCTTGTTACCCCCTGATAAAAGACTTCTTAGTACTTTTTTCAGGCGGCCAAAGAAGCGTTCCTGCAACGTTTGTTTCATGTTAGATTCTGGTATTCCTAAGGACTGTGAAAAACCTAAATACTTGTAGGTTTCGGTAACAGACAGAGATCGAAGTTTTGTGGAATCTAAAAGCTCTACTCCTTCAGATTCCTCAATCACACCCTTCTTTACATACATAATTGCACACTTGTCTACACCAAATTCCATCTTGATAGAATTACTAAAGTTTTCGGTAACCTTTATAAACGCTGTCAATAGTAATTTAGTGGGGGCAAGTAGTTTCAAATCATCCATATATAGAAGGTGCGATATAACTTGATCATCCTTCTGCAACCTATAGCCTAACCCTGAACCCTCTAATAGAGTACTTAGAGGGTTCAAAGCCAGACAAAACCACAAGGGACTCAGACTGTCACCTTGAAATATACCCCGCTCGATCTTTATTGGTACACCGTTTACCGCAGCCTGGTGACATCCAGGATAGCGAAGTACTGTTCTCCGTTGCCTCATACATGACCTTAAGAAAGTGCAAAGAGTTGTGTTAATTTTATACAACTCTAACACCTTCAAAAGCCATGTATGTGGCACCGAGTCATAAGCCTTCTTATAATCTACCCTACACGTCGCCAGACTCTACTCGTCGACGTACCTGTTGGCTTATGGTCATGTCTATGATAAGGAGCTCTTTAGTGCCACGGGTCCCACTTCTGTATCCATTCCATTCATTTATTATTATTATAAAAGTATATTTTCTAAAATTATCGTACTAAAAGTTAACAGATCAATAATATCTAGATATCTTTCATCTGAACAAGAAGTCTCTCTTCTCTTCATTTCATTCGTATCATAATCGAGAGTACGATAAAAAAAAACTGACTCCTAAAAAGAAATATCTGCAATAATAAAACAGATTTAAGAAATTTAAAAACCTAAATTACTAGACTTAGTACCAACGAGAAAATTCTGTTTTTATAAAAGAAATCAATAAAAGTCCGCGTCGCACGATCACTCGAACCATCACGAAAAAAAGTTCCTGTCGTCCGATCTATCGGACTGCATGCTCTCGAAAAAAATAACAGTCCGGGTCGTCCTATTAGTATAGTCGTGTTTTTACTTCAAACAAACAGGGAAAAAAATTCGCGTCGACCGATTAGTTCGACAAATTGATCGGATAACGCGGTAATAGCCGTGAAATTAACACACAGGCTCCCGAAAACCTTATCAAACGTTTATTATCTATTTATAAATTTTTCTTTTTATTTATAGTTTACGGGTGCAATCGAGTAGACAGTTGTGTGTTATACAAGCGTGTTGCCGCCCTTTCAATGTCCACCCTTAAGTCGGAGGGAGGTAGACTCCCTTTTACTTGTGTTCTTCACTTACTTAGCCAAAATCAAGTTTAAACATCTTAAAGGTATTCTAATCACGAGTATATATATACAACTATAGTGATATCGATTACTGAATTTCCGATGGCTTTCTGGGCAAAGAAACCGCAGCTAAAAGAGGGATTGTGAGCAACAGCCATAGCCACTTATTAGTTTCAATAAGAGTGAGTAGAGGGCTCTCGTAAAGCCACATGGGTAGGCTGTAAATTGTACTTCTAGGCATAGTTACTAGATGGCACTTTGCGGCCAAAGTTCGTTTTAACATCATTAGATCTAATTGAAGTTTCTAAGCACGCGTTAGTTAATTTTGCATGCTATTGCGATTATTGTGCAGACCTCGTTTATTAACCAAGGCGCTGACCAGACAGCAAGTACCAACGCGCTCCACGCATTTGTTGATCAGCAACAGCTTTTTCCTGCATACAAATGTGGCTCCACTCCACTCTCAACAATTGCTGACCCCTCTGCTGGCAGAATCACAAACTATTTACATCATTTTTATTGCCTAAGGAATGTTCAAATAAAAGAAGGTAGGTAATCAGATAAAAATAATATTTAACTTTACCATACGTTATATGTAACTTTACAGGTAGTACTTATTGTTCTTACATAGATATTCCATAAAATGATATAAGTATATGTGAAACATTTAATGGTACAATTTTAGGACCCACAATCGCAATTGCCATATAAACATGACATGTGCTATAAGGAATGTGTTTCAAAATCTAAATCTGCCGTAGGAAATTCACAGTTTGTGCGATCTTTTATGGAATGGGTGCACAGGAGCAGACGTAAATATTTGTTTATTTTTTATTTATTTATTTTTTTAGCGTTTGTTGTTATAGCGGCCACAGAAAAACATCATCTCTATAAATTTCAACTAACTGTCACGGTTCAAGAGACAATAACAAAGTTCAAAAGAGCTGTAAGTATCAGTCTAAATAACTGTGGCGACTTGCACATACAGCGTCAACATAAAATACACTACAGCGCCATCTACCGAAGATACGTTACTTCCACAAAACAATATTCTAGGATTTTCACCATGTAGGTATACAGGTGTTACAAAAAGTTACAAAAATGTTCATATCTACTCAACGTAGAGTAAACATAAAAAGTGGTCAAGTGCGAGTCGAACTCGCTTACGAAGGGTTTCATATCATTAGCGATACGATATTGGTCCGACTTGCACTTAGTCGGTTTTAAGTATTTTGATGCTTTCTAATCTATCTCTAACCTAACTGTCACGGTTCATGAGATACAGCCTAGTGACAGATAGACAGACAAACGGACAATGGAGTCTTAGTAATAGGGTTTTTAGCCTATGGAAACGGAGCCCTAAAAAAGTATAACAAATCTTTTAAAAACTTAAAAATTACAACCAGCCAACTACTTAGGAAATATTATAATGCACAAGTATGTACGCAAACATAAGTGCACTCCCTGTACCTCTTACTCTCAAAATCTGATGGGACGGTTGAGCGATATGATCGGGGAGATATCAGGTGCAGGACCGGCAGCTTTACGTGTTCTCCAAGGCATGGGGGTTCAGACCATAACTTCCAAACTTTGAGCTGTTATTAATTATTTCTTTAGTCAGAAATACTCAATAACAATTTTAGCCCGCCCTGGAATCCGAAACCTCTTGATCGGCAGTCACATATGTCAACCAGTTTAAAGAAATTTAATACCTTGGTACGAAAATAATATAATGCGTGAATGTATGTGTTTGGATGAGTATGGCTATGTACGCGTGTGCATGAGTGTTATTAGTATGGAATGCATGGGTGCGTGTATGGGATTATCTGGATAAATCGGATTAAAGCTTTGGTTTTTACAAAAATGGAGTCAGTGGGACAAAGAACTTGTCGGTCCATTAGTCACTATTTTTAAAGGAAATGTTAGTTTTAGACAATGATCTAGAATGATAAATTAAATGGACTAAGAGCTTTTTTCACCAGTTGCCACTAAATTAAATTTTAAACTAACTTTTTTTACGTAGCTGCCTGCCAAATTGACTCTACTGTGCTTGATGGAAAGCACAAGCAGAATCCTAAAGTGGTTGTCAACATGCTCATTGCGAATGCAGACAATGCACATCAACAACAACAACAATGTTGCATCATTGGACCTCCAGTCTTGCACTAGCCGACAAAATACGACAGCGCGCATGGTGTCATTTTACGTTGATCTTCTGTGCGAGGGCAGTACCGGCCCGGTCGAGCCGGCCTATTTGTGCTAATGAGCGCGGCTCTACTGCTACTGAACAAAAATTTGCCACGCCGCGGACAGATATGACTTAACTGAGGCTTTATCATTATTTAATTTATCATTAGCCAGGATACATTACAAAAGTAAATAAATGAATTTAAAAGTAGTCACGGGACCCTCTAATACCGGCTGACGCAGGTGATCACTGGAAAAAGATGCTTTGGAGATCACCTGTGTCTGATCCGCAAGGAGCCAACGCCTGAGTGCCACCATTGCGATGGCCAGACCGTGGACACAGCGCTTCACATGCTGGAAAAATGTCCGGCGTGGGAGGAGCCGAGGCGTGATCTCGTGGCGGCCATCAGGGTGGGGGTTCTCTCGCTCGGTAACATGATTGCGGCCATTTTGCGGAGCGAGAGCACGTGGGATAGATAGATAGATAGAAAACTCTTTATTTGCACACTATAATATTACAGTTAGAAGAGAGTACATAAAATGTTAGAGTGTACAAAGGGCGGCCTTATTGCCAAAAGCAATCTCTTCCAGGCAACCTTAGGATGGATCGAAATGTATAGGAGAGACAGTGGTAGTTGTCGGTGCAATGAGTTTTGAATTAATTATTTGCTAATGAATATAACGAACCACATACATATATACACACATATACACACATATATACATATATATACATATATATATACATACACACACACATATATACATACACATACCCACATACACATACATACACATATACACACATAACCATGTAACGAATACTTATATGTACTAATACACATATATACCAAAATACATAACTAAAAAACGCATAAAAAAAA
>PKRV01000107.1:396569-602134 GCA_003709505.1 Hyphantria cunea | reverse complement strand
TTATTATTATTATTATATATATATAAAAAATATAATAATCTTTGAACAATGACATGATTGAACAAAATATTTTATTAAATATCAAAGTTTCACTAATGACGTCACCGCCTTTTATGATAATCTGACAGAATTGAAACTTATGAATAAATTAAACGCAAATCGAATATGTCAACAAAAATTAATGGGTGAGCAGTTTTGTCAATAGTATTTTTGATTAAGTTTCAATTTTCACACAAACCCACGTCAAATTTTATACATACAGTTCAGTTTATTTATTCATAGAACGGTGCCTATTGTTATAAAGATTATAAATATCTACACTAATACTATTCATTCAAGAGTAACTTTGCCTGTCTGTCTGTAAAGCTTTCTGAGCTAAGCCGCTAAAACGATTTGACTCAATTTCGGTACAATTCGGTAAAGACATACATTGGACCTTGGAGAACGGCATAAGGTTTTTTTTATTGAGATGTCTGCTATATACGTAAGTAGAACCTAGTGCAAAAGCTATTGTACTATAAAAGATCCATATCAAATTCTTATAGTTGTAGTTTGATAAGTTTACGAAAGGTAACTTCATCCCCCGATCATTGTGGTTCGAAAATCCACGAGCCACGCTTTGGCATGCATGAAATGATGCCACGGCCTCACAGAAAACCGGTGTGAAACAGCGCCTGTGCTGTGTTTCACCGAGTGAGTGAGGATACCGGAGGCCCATAATCCAACCCTTCCCCTTGTCCCCCTCCCCATCCTCTAAGGCCGGCAATGCACTTATAACGCCTCTGGTGTTGCGGGTGTCCATGGAGGGCAGTAATCGCTTACCGTCAGGCGATACGTCTGCTCGTTTTCCCCCTGTTACATATAAAAAATAAGAAAAAAAACCATTTTATTAACTGCCTCGGTGGTGCAGCGGTAGCGTATGCGACTGCTGTTATTGAGGTCTCGGGTTCGATTCCCGGGTCGGATCAAATGTTTGTATGATCTGCAAATATTTGTTTCGGAGTTTGGATGTTTTATATGTATGATATTTATGTATTTACAAAAAAAATCCAACTCTTTGTAATATTATATGCTAGCTATTTCCCACGGCTCTACCCGCATGTATGTCAATAATCGCGGTAAATTTGTTTCAAGACCGTAAAGTAATTTAGCCGTGACAGTGTATTAGGCAGGGCCTCTTTCACAGTTAAAACATTGCATACAATCCGAATAAAATAGGGGAAGAATAATACTAACTTTTAAAATTTCACGTTTCTTGACATGATGATTATTTTCACGGGAATTAACGCGGTCACATATATTACATACCTGTGATTTGTCTGACGTTTCAACTAGGTTGCATTGGCCGTGGTCACAGGCTGAAAGTGAAGGGTGAATGAACAAGTACAAAAATATATAAAAATTGTAGATATTTTTAACATTTGGTATTGGAGTTAATATTTATCTTCCAATTTCATTCAATAAACATATGACACGGGTATTTAAGAGAATAACTATTACTTTTTAACGAACCAGCCCCGTAGCCAAGTTATGTATAGGAATGACGTCATTTCTACCCTAACCGAGATGCTTACAGCGGGAGAGCCACGTGACACAACGGCCGTACGGAAAACCGGTATGAAACAGCACTTACGCTGTGTTTCACCGAGTGCGTGAAGTAACCGGAGGCCTATACCCCAAACCTTCCCCTCATCCCCTTCCTCATCTCCTAAATGCCGGTAACGCATTTGTGACGATTCTGGTCTTACGGGTGTCCAGGTGTCCATGGGCGGTGGTAATTACTTACCATAAGGCTATACGTATCGCTCGTTTGTCCCCTATTCCATAAATAAAAGTCACGCGGTCAAAACAAAATATTTACCAATAATATAATAGATCCGTTAAGAGATACGCATGACAGGAACGCGACGCGTAAATCTCTATCTACAATTGAAAACGAATAAAGATGCGCCACACTTGCATCTTGGCCATAGGTCCGGAGTAGACTAGTTTAAAAAATACATGATATAGGGTTAATGCAAATATCTATAATTTTTTCAACCAGGAAAGTGTTGTATAAACGCTGTGTTCAATTTGCCATAGTTAATTATTATCACATGATATGGTTTGTCAGCATGTGGTTTGGTTTGACAGCTTGTGGTTCTGACCGTCAGATTTATCGCTCATGACTGCGAATGTGTTACTTGTTTACTGACAAATCAGACGTGTAACAATAAAAGCGTAATAATTAATGTTCGTAATTGGCATAAGCATGATATTATTATTGTAAGAATGCCTCTTAAATTCATGAACGTTCATGCCATGTCTTGAGTTTCGATTTAATTATTCTTTATAAATTTCCGTGGAATAAATTTAGTAAATTGATACTGATTTGTTCTGACTGCTTAGACACACATATTAAAAACATAAACACTGTATCCCAGGAGACGTTACAAACATACATGAAACGGACACAAAGAACACCCAGACTCGGAATAACAATTTGTGAATCACACAAAGTGTTGTTCCATGTGCCATTCGAACTCACAACACTTGGCGCAGCTGAGAGCGATGGCGTGACGTCCACTTAAACCACTCGGCCGATCGTGCTATTAAGTTTAGTTTCATCTGTATTTGGTTGTAATTTATAATATATTATAATAAAGATCAGCCGTCTGGTTATCATAATACGTTATGAGATTACTTCGGAGTAATAGTCTGTATAGTTTGATAGCATGTGTAAAGTCATTATTAATTAAGAATGGTTTTTCAATAAGACGTACATATTATCAATTTGAAATAGGAAATATTCACTCCTGGTAAACACCTAATTCTCTTTTTAACTGAAACACGAAATCATTGATAAATCTCTATTAAAGAAGCCTAAGCTAGAATTAAATATGACTGATATCACAATCTTCATTTAAAGATAACAAATTGTTTCACTATAGAAATGCCAGGTATATTGAAGTATTTTTTCACTTAAAATGTAAGATTTGTTCTGTTGTCAGAACACAATATGACAAATTACTATTATTGCGAATGACATTATACTCTTATGTATTGCCCTATACATTTGAAAGTATCAAAGCGCCTCGTAAGTGATGTATTTGAATCATCTTGATACTTTTTAATATATTTGAAGTGATATTACAATCTCTGTGTACTTTTTAAAAATTGAATTCATTTCTACCCTCGGTCTGTATCTACCGAGGTCCTTACGATAAAATAGTTACTTTGGAGGTTACGATAGTTGGGTGTAATATGTTACTGATAATATATTAATCACAATTCATATTATTTTTATTGGCTGCCTCTGTGGCGTAGTGGTAGCGAATGCGACTGCTGTGCAAGAGGTCTCGGGTTCGACTCCTGAGTAGGGCCAAATGTTTGTATGATCTGCAATATTTGTTTCGGAGTATGGGTGTTTTCTAAATAAAATATGTAGTATCTTCAAAAAAAGTATATAAGTATTAATATCGGTTATCTAGTACCCATTGTACAAGCTCTGCTTAGTTTGGGACTAGATGGCGTTGTGTGTTAAAATGTCTGAACATATTTATTTATTTATTTTATTTACTATCGCATCCATAGTCTTTTAACAGTCCACTGCAGGGCACAGGCCTCTGCTTAAAAAAGAAGTTCTTTTCTGTGCTATAAAATGCTTACAAGATAAATTTGTACAGGATTTTTTCAAGTATTCTTTATGTTTGCAGGAATTTTGTCTTGCTGTGTAACTTGCTCATTAATCACCTCTTATGACATCCATCGGGTGGAGAGGGGAGATTATACTCTGTATTACTAAGTCGTAACGTATTATACTTTATTTAAAGTGATTTTTTTATATAAAGATACGTTAAATAGAGTGTCACTATTTTCATGGAATCAGTGAGATTACAAAAGATGAAATCTTTAATTCTGAAGGGGTTATGAGTTTTTTTTACCAACTACAACAAACGTGCAAACTTATCGCCCGATGAGAAGTGATTACCACTGCTCATGGGCACCCGTAACACCATAGACGTACCAACTGCGTTGCTGTCATTTGTGGTATGGGGAGGATGATGGATGGAGGGATTGGGGTATGGGTCTCTGGTATCCTCACTTACTCCGTGAAACACTGTGCAGGCGCTGTTTCTCATAGGTTTTTTTGTGAAGCCGTGGTATCACTCTGGTTAAGTCGGCCCGTTCATGCTAAAGTGTGGCCTTCCCACGGTTATATTTTTATGTGAGTGGTGTCAGTAGTCTATTAGTGAGAGTGAGCTGGGTACATCAAAATAATTAAAAATTTTTTTTGGTTCTTTCCAACTTTTCAGTATTTTAGTGAGTTAAATAAAGATGGTAGACATTGACGCAGTTGCGTTATTTTTTAAAAAAATCGTTACCTGTTTCAAAATTGTTTGAATGTTTTTAATTAACAAATAAAAAACTCTACACGAAATCAAATATTCATTTACCAACCTATACCAATTTCAAATAGTCAATAATTGAGTTTCTGACAGAAATAATTGAAGTGGTGTGCGACACGTGTAATTATCGCCACAATAAGTAGGCGTGTCTCTCCGCGATCGGTTCCAAGCCCGACAAACTCAGCGTTCGATAAACAAACAAGTATTTACAAATTGGGTACAACATTAACTAGGACATGGCTCTGTATTAACTGTTTGGGAGACTAAATAATATTGTAGTCTTAAACTCTTAATGCAATTGTGGAAAAAGGTTTATTTGATCGTCTTGATCTTTGTACTCGACCGGATCGTAATAAAATCTCAAAATATAAATTTAAAAAGAGAGCATTCATGCTGTCGTGTTTTGTTCGTGAGCGCGCCAGGCCCAATGATGCAAAAGCATCTTCAAAACCCACTATAGTGTGGGTCACCATGTAGCATTGTCTAGACTAACAATGACTATTCTGGGAATCTGCTCATGTTTTCCTTCACGCAGAGTAGAGTGACTTTGGAAGGGTCACATAAATAAACGTTAATGCACTGGCGACTGGCAGCGGTAGGCACTCCTCATTGCATTGTTGTTTTAAGTGGCCCCCTTTCAAAAGTAAATCTTTACACTCCTAAAGATATCTCTCAGTTTATTTAATAATCCGAAGTTAGTACCCAACGAAATATATAGGTATACCAAAGTCAAATTAACTGAAGTAACATAGTGTACTGTCAAATTTAGCAATATTATACGAAAGGAATAAATTAACTACACTGTGCTATTGCTCCCTTTAAACACTGTTAACGGGTTAATGTGTATTAATGTTATCGTTCCTGTTATAGCGTTATGTTTGTTTATAGCAATATCATAAAAACAAGTACTGTCAATGTAAAAAGCATTTTTGTGCACAGTAATTAGATAGACATTAGATTGCATGATAGTTTTTTAGTTCATCATACTGTAGGACAAACAAAATTGAACTTTCTTTTTTAGAATATACGTATATATCTTAATTTATGCCATACCTGGAAGAAGCTGTTAAAATTTCAATAAATGCATATTTGCAATAAACTACTCGTATTGTAAGTAGTATATAAGAGCTGGATGCAAGAACCCTTTTTTTTGATTGGGTAGAAAATCTGAGAAGCCTAGGATCGAACCATGTGGTGTGCAAATTTGAGAGTCCTATACCCAGCACTAAGCTTCCATAGGCGGACAATGACATTTAAAATCCTTTTTTTTAAATATCAACAAGTCTGCGGTAGATGGGGTATATGTAAATACAATATTTATATACGTTTGTAGCTCGTAAGTAAAAATTTGCTAATCGAATTATATCATAGAGATAAATTATTTTAATGAATTATCTACTACTTGATAAAAGGCTTTGATGAAAGAGGTATATTGAAAAAATATCAACCCAATCCGTAGTGTTAAGGCTTGATTTGTAATTTAGATTAACATATTCATCCCCACGAAGAATTATATTCTGTACCTTTTAAAAATGGATAAACAAATTACTTTTTAAAATCACTTATAATAAAATAATAAATAGCCCACTTGTTCTCGCCTAACATTTTCAGAAAATTACATTTACTTGCTACATCTTATCCTTTAACCCCAATCTTCTTTATACGAATGAAAATAACTAAATCAACACGAATAACGACTTTCATCAAAACATAATATCCTACACAAGTCTTTCTGTATAAATAAGTCGGCGAAAAAATATTCGTGTAAGCACCCACTTTAATACGAGATTTGAGCGCATTACGTGCCTTGCCCCAAATAATTGCCCCGGTCCGACTCCATCCCGGTATAATATCCATCGTTTTTGTTAGATCTAACGATGAAAACTCACGAAACTCACAGGAAAAAGGTTTGATTTCAAATAGAAGAGATGTATTGTTTTGTTTTGATAAATCATAATAGAGAGAGAGACAAGAGCCGTGTCCTTATGAGGCTCATGTTACAGGCCTAGATGAATGGCCTGATGCAGAAAGCAGTCCACTTTAACACGACCCGTAAAGTGAGGAGATTGCTGTCCTCGGATTCATAACCAGCGGTATTCCTGTACCTGAAGTCGGTGGTGCACTTTTTGTATATTTTTAATTATTTTTTTTGTATAAACCTGCCATAGTGACTATACTTTTCATGATGGAACTATGGAAAGCTTTTTGTTTTGGTTTTATGTACTAAAATGTACTTGATGTATATAATACTAGATGAGCCCAACCGTGTCACCTGCGGTATAACTTCACCTGCAGGTAACGCCGCGGATTGAATCATTTTTTTAACCTAATCACAAAAATTTCATTAAAATCGTTTCAGCAGTTTCGAAGGAGCTTAGACACCTACACATGTACAGAATGTTTATATAAATAAAAAGATACATAATATATTTACATAGAAATATACATAGATAAAACATCCAAACCCCGAAAAAAATATTTACTGATCATATAAACTTAAGCCCATCAGTCGCATACGTTACACTGACTGAGGCGTCAAGTCACTGATGGTAAGAGACTAATGTTGTACGTAAACTCTTATAGCACTTATGCTATAAGAGTTTATGTGCAACAGTAATCTCTTACCATCAGTGACTTAAAAAAAACTTTAGAGAGACTCTTAAGTCTCAAGCCCATTACCGCTCACCAAAATATAGATAGGGCTACTCAAAACTATGTACTTAGTAACTATCGTGTCCTAGTTAATTCCCACAAACATAACGTTACAAGCTATGATAGTATTGAATACATTAGTGCACTATGGCTAATGCTACGATTCTTCGTAGACGGGCCAAACTCGTAGACGTGTAGTTGAATATTGTTTCATTGGCTTTCAGTGGATATTCTGAGAGAAAGAGAGAGTTGCAATATAGCTCTTCTTGTTACCATCAACCTAATAAAATGTAGAGCTATGTTGGTTACCTTGATTCTCTGACGGATCGATTCATTCTGAATTTTATCCTTTAGAGAGTCTCCGTGCATAGCTCCTTCACAAGGTTATTGGGTGGCTTTAAGTATATTTGTTAACCTGACTTGCAGTATTATTTATTTATTTGTGAGTGCAGCTATGTATTTATATAGAAGGTAGGCCCAAAATAAGTATATGACTGCATTTACAAATAAATAATGGCTATCCACTGTTATGCCTATATGGCACTTACGTGTATGACCCAGAAAATTTTATTTCTTTATTGTTATCATCATTTTAATTTTGTCATTTATTTTTTTCTTAAAGAAAGAATTCCGATACATTGGTTCCTTTTTATCCTGGAGTCTTTTGTTCGCATCGTTCATTATCCCTACGAGAATTTCAATTTGAAGTCACTTTTGTTGTGAATACTTTTTTTGTATAATTTTGGACATAAAATTAAAATTACATTTAATACAAATTCACCTGCTATCATGACATAGGTTTCTATACTGTGAAAACAATAAAAATGGTACATATGTCCAGTGTACGTTGGTCTCCCATAATACGATTGGAATTCATACTGATTATTGTAGATTATTATTATATTTAACCCGGGACTCTGCCCGCACATATGTTGGTAATTCCACCCTCCCTCACGAATCAAAGTATCTCGAGCATATCAGATTTATATTCGTAGTAACAATATGTGAATAGGAACAATTTCTTGAAATTTTAAGTTATTATTAATACTCTCTACCGAATGAAGGTTTTTTATTCATTATCATGTAGCTAATATAATTTACAACCAATTTTCATGTACCAAATGATCTCAAGTATACAAATCTTAACAATTAATAAATTCTATGATGTGTAAAATGTTTTATTTATGATATCTATGCAGTCGGTTTTTATTTTATTAATAATTTATTAATTGTTAAGATTTGTATACTTGAGATCATTTGGTTCTATTTGGGATATTGGGAGATCTTGGGATATATATATATCATAGCCCAGTTCCACTCGGTGATTAGAAACAATCACCAAGGATAAGAAACGACAGCCCGGACTGTACCCGGATGGGTGACCGCTGGTTGCATGTTACCACGAGCGTCTCCGTGATTCGGAGGTAACGTTAAGCAGTCTGTCCCGGTTGTTATCATAGGATAATAGTCGTGAAGCTTAGTTGAAGGCCTTTGGGCGGCTTGAATATATCCTACGGTAAGATTACGTAGCCACAACGTTGTCCTGCCAGTCCCCAACCCGCACTTGGCAATCGTGAGGTCGTATGGACTTGACCCTCTCTTGAGAGAAAACCTGAGCCCAGTAGTCGGACATTATGGGTTGTTGATGATGATAATGATGATGTTAAACATTCTTCATTTTGATATCACATTCGATATATTTAGAAAATATTTTTTTATCACTTTATGGCTCCAAAAATCCTTAATTTTGTTTTTCTTAAATTTAAATGTACTCAGTGTCACTCTCACGACTAAGACTAATCTATTGGCACCACTCCCATAAAAATACGACAAACTGCTTAGGCCCTAGGGCGTGCCAACGAAATATACATACATACATACACTCGAAAAATATAACCCTCTTCTTTCGCAATCCGGTAATAAAACACATCACAATACAAAAATAACGCTGTATACCCTGACAGTCAGACATAAAATACAATACCGTATCTTTTCTTGAAACTTTACACCAAACATACACCAAAAGCTATGTAGCATTGATACTGCCAAAAAGTCCACTTCATACTTACTTTTAAAAGACTTTCTTACTAAATTACGACAGCCTGACAATAGTACTGTCTGTGGCTGTAATTACGTCTGTCTCATCTCCACTCACGGAAACTTTTCCACTTTTGAAGACTTTTCTTCACTTTTTTCTTATTTTTTTCTAGTTAACGCGACCTCCGGAAATGCTCAAATTTCACATTGAACCAAAAGACAACTTTTCCGAACTTATATCACAAGATAGTGGGCAATAAATATTTTATTTAAAAGCACAATGTTTTCAAACAAAGGAAAATACCTACTTTTCTTGCGAATCGAATGAAAAAGTCAATTTGATTTTATATATATATATATATATATATATATATATATATATATGTAGAAGAAGAATAAAAACAAAATTTTAAAGCCAATAAATACCTTACAATTGGCCAGATTAGAACCAGAAAATTCTTAACAATTATACTATAATAAGTCTTGTTGTATACTAACTTTCATTAGTAAAACAGAAAAAACTAAAATATAAACATATATTAAAAGGAAAACAAATACTATGAAATCCAGCTATCACATACTAAAGGCACTCACCAAAACTGATTTTCCCAATTACTGAACAAAAACTCAACATGTTCTAGTAGTATAATAATATAAATCCTGCGGTTCTGCCATATAAATCTGCCACTAGCATGGATTGGTGGCCGCCACATTGGCGATATATCATTCTCTTAAGCACACTGATAAGTCGCCAACCATTTGTTTTTGATTAAAGAACTTGGCCTTGTTGTTTTAGTATTACTAACAAATTAATATTCATCTCTATTGCTTTGACACTTACGGATAAAGTTGTATAATCTATTTGCAACTTTATATTTTGATAGAAACACTGAATATATTTACTACTTTTTGCAATAATCAAATATTGGACATATGCCTCTCCTTACGGGCGCATCTCCAAACGGTACGGGCTTGTATAAAGTTTTGCTGCCACGGTGGTGCAGTTGCAGCGTATTCGATTGTTAAGCTTGAGGTATCGGGTTCGATTCCCTGGTCGGACCAAATGTTTGTATGATCTGCAAATATTTGTTTTAGATTTTGGTGGTTTCTATGTACAAAGGGTATGTATTTACCAAAAAGTTTATTTATTTTTATCAGTAAAAAAAAACAGCAACCCATAATGTCCCACTGCTGGGCTCGGGTCTCCTCTCAGGAGAGGGTTAAGGCCATACGTCCCCACGCTGGCCAAGTGCGGGTTGGGGACTGGCAAGAATACGTTGTGGCTACGTAAATCTTGCCGTTGGATGTTTTTAAGCTGCCCGAAGGCCTCCAACTAAGCTTCACGACTGTTATCGTATGATAACAACCGGGACCGACTGCTTAACGTGACCTCCGAATCACGGAGACGCTCATGGTAACATGCCACCAGCGGTCACCCATCCAGGTACTGACCGCGCCATCGTTGCTTACCCTCGATGATTGCTTCTAATCACTGAGTGCAACTGGGCTATGAGCGCCACTTTTTATCAGTAGTGTAATGCCTATAACGCAAAGAGTGCTTATCTTGGGACTAGATGGCGTTCTGTCTTCGTTATCCGAAAGTATTTATTTATGTTAGTTTTATTTCTATTTGTAGTGATATTATGCAACGTATTTTGCCCGATTAGTATAAACGTAATCACACAGTCCTGTGGTTTTCATATAAATATATATATATTTAACTCTACACAGACTACACATGATTAACGATCTATAGTGTATAGTATATATAGTGGTGTCGTATGATTTTTATAAAATTCCATTAAGGCCTCTGAATGATTTATTACTGTTCTTTTATATTCTGTTTTTAAGGTTCCGCACCCAAAAGGGTAATATGGGACCCTATTATTAAGACTTCGGTTTAAATTGCTTTAAAAATAACTGTAGCAAATATGTTGTTTGGTGAAGGAACTGAGTTTGGATATCAACGTTTACAGGTTGTTTAGATTGTCACGCCGACAGTTTTTTCATGCCCATAATTTTATGCGGGATATGCAGATAGCCCATACGGTCTTTTGCGATGCCTACTATCTTAGCAATCTCGTGCACCCTCAATCGACGGTCTCTTAATAGGAGATCGTAGATTCTTGTCACGTTGTCCTCCGTGGTAGTCGTTTTAAAAAAACCTGGCTTCACGTGGTATACTGGAATGAAGTCCAACAGTTGATGATAATCGATTACATACATATCAGCGTGACAACTTTTACTGTGTGATGCAGTGTTTAATCTATAATTTGGTGTACTTTTCGTTGCACTACTTTGTCATTTATTCGTAACTTTATGCAAATAGTTACTTAAAGAAAAAGAAAATTTTATGTAAAAGGTGAACCAGGTGAGGAGAGGAGCTTATATACATAATTTGTTAGACACTTAGAAATAGTTAATAATATTGATAGTCTAATAAGAATATACAGTCGTATTCTGCAACGCTATTCGCAACGTTAAGAACAAGCCCAAGTTTTTTTATGCCCAAGTGAACTACCAATTACATGATCTATCAAGAAATTAATTTGCAACAAAAGGGAACTGTTAATAAATTGTAAATGTATCATTAAAACTCTTTGTGATACTTACTAGTAAACAAAAGTTGTCTTCTCCAACGTGAACTGTACGGGAGCCTTTTGTAAAGAAGATTAAAAATGACAAACCTTTGCACCGAAGCAAACTTGCAGATTAAAAACAAAATATTTGCTCTTTAATATGGTCTTGAGATATTAAAATTTATATTTATTTAAACCTTCATTAGGTTCATAGATTTTAAAGTTATGATCCATAAAAACCTTATAACCTATTTTGTTAATACCGAAGCTGTGTCACTGTTTGTTAATAACAGCATATGGTTTCAAGAGCAGTACCTGTAGCTGTACTTTTGATGTTGTCACAATGAGTCATATCCAACCAAGTATCACAAAAACCCATTAAAGAGCTTCAACATTCCTGTACTCGTGGCATCATCTAATCATGACCATATCCGTATACGTACTTTACTTTAGTAGTAGTTTACTTTTTAAGACTATTTTATGCTATTAGTTGAAACCAAATCAACAAAGTAAAGACAAAATTTTCATATATGCACTTATATAAACTATAATTTCAGTTTATCAGGTCATTTATTAAAATCTTTGAATAATAAACGACATCATATTAAAAAGTTATGACGATTTCAATACTATGTATTTACACTTTGGTGTCATATGGTCCTTCGAAGTTGAGCGCAAACTTTATAAAGGCGGGTGACATGTTTATGAGCAAAGTTTTCAAACTAAACACTATCTTGCAAGACACGATACTTTTATTCAGAATGGACTCGAATATTACTATCAGTTGTAATAGATTATCTGTGCCGTATCTTGAAAGGCTGAGAATAGAAGCGACCTCTATTTACCTGTGTACTTATGTAGGTACCTTCTATAAGTTGTTAATTTTGCCGTTATAAATAGAAATCAAAATTGTCTGCCTTGTATAAAAAAAATATAAGTCTCTGCTAGATTTTATGACGATGTAATGGAAAATTATATTTAGATTTTCAGTATAAAGTAAATTAAAAATTAGTTTTATTTTCCATACTCGGAAGGGCAATAAAGCAATTCAACAAATACAGATACTTTCTAACCCTATTTCAATAATTTAAAAACAGATGAAAATGTCGGTACATAAAATTTTGATTTCACCCGCCTACAAAATGTGTAGTGATAATGCTGCTATTATAATAACGACAATTATTGTAACAAATGTATATTTTGGGCAGCTAAGAGACATGTTAACTAAGTGTACACAGATATTGAGATATTGTTACATAGATATAAGAAATTAATTGTAATTCTACCAATCAAACATTCGGAATTTGGTCACTCTTCCTTTCAAACGTCCCAAATTCTCAAACTGAAGATCGCTATACTCTTTTACAATACGAATACACCGTGGAAACTATTGAGGCGGAAAGCGTCCGACATTCAGTATCTATAAGAAAAAGTCTATTTTGAAAGCACACGAGAGATGAAACATTCAAGGTGCACGCCTCCTTAACAATGGCAATAACACTCCATGGTATGGCCTCTTTTTACGATGTATTGTCCTTTATGGTACAAGGACGACCCAGAATGGTAGATAAACATTTTGAGCTCTAAGATTGCAATAGTACTTGTACATCGTAAGTGGGCACGAATTTGTTGTTTGAAATCTCAGAAGTAAGTTACACTATCGCGATTATTAGAGACCATTGTAGAGTTCTGGAAAATTTGGTATCCTAACTAAGTACACTTACTATTATAGAGACACATATTACATAATTAATTAAGACACTCTTCATACTTAGCAGAATATGTGTCTTATTTCACAAACAACTCAAGCCTGGCCATCTGATTCAAAACTAGACGAAGATGGTACCGTGGTAATAAGCTTATTTATTTTTATGTTTCTAAGTGTATGATATTCTAGATAAAATACATCACCATACATAATTCCACGCTTGAAATTTTGCGCGTATACGCTTAGCAGTACCAACTGTCTCAACACGAAATAGATTTTTTTGGTTATTATATAATTTTTTTTTCTACGTAAAAATTGAGCCCACCACCTCGGTTTTAGCAATCAGAATAACTGTCCACTAAAGCAAAATTTCCACCAAATTACTTATAACATGAATGAATCTGTTAAATACACAAAATAAATAATAATTATCATACGCTGTGTATGATAATTGTTATTTATTTTGGGTATTTTACTAATTACACTGTTCGTAAACCATTATGTTACTATAGTATAAATTCAGCAACGAAAAGCGCTGCTCATCAATACGCCATTGGCAAACCGATAACCATAAATTGATTTAAGTTCAGAAACAGCATTGACAGATATTTAGCCGTCCGTCAATCCTGATGACGTCAGCATTCACAGACTGCTGCGTCAAACACGTCACACGGAAATATATCAACTGAAAAGGCTTTCATGTTATTATACACCAACAAGTCGGCAATGTCAACGGCCTCCAGCCAACCCCGGCTATTTATTAGGTTGATAAAAGCGAAAATTTTCTTTATTGCCGATACCTGTCTAAAGCGAAGAGGGTCTGTTTATTATATAGTAGAAGTTATATGATATTAGGGTCGCCGTTTCGCCGAGTTCCGTATGTCCGTCAATAACAGAGATGTGAAGTCCTTATAGGCAGGTACTTTTTATTGTAATAATAGGATCGTATATTACGTAGGATAGAGCTTAATTCGACGTAGTTGATTGGATACTCAAGTTGATTTGAAATCTATAGTGTGTTTTATCTATACGAATATTATAAGGCTGAAGTGTTTTTTTTTTAGGTTGAACTCGGGAAGTAATGGTCCGATTTGAAAAATACTTCAAAAAGGCTATAGACTATATATTATTATATTACGATCAAAAGGATCGGAGTATTAATAAAAAGTGTAACAATAACTGCGAAAAATCATTCACGTTGAGAGCTTTAAGCTGTCATAGCGTGCGCTGGGTAAATTGTTATTTTTTTACAAAAGTAATAATAAGATAAAATTCGACATTTATTTATTAAAATTTCTTGTGAATTACGCTTGACTAATTAGTCACTAAAAACTTCAAACTGTTCAGTTTAAATACTGGTAGATTTCTTAAATCAATTGTGATTTCAAGAACTTTATTTTTATGAATAATATTTCCTTTTCTGTAAACATAGCTGACGTGTAAACTGGATTTCATCATGACCTGTTAAGTAGTTGTGTTGTAAAGAGATAATTAAGTAATACACAAACGTATATAATTTTGCACAAAGTTGTACTTCAATTAAAATTACGTTGACTTTTTGGTTACGCCACGGTTGACGGTTTACCAAAAAATAAACAGATAATCAAAAATAAAAAGTTTGTATAACAATATTTCACTGAACCTGAACTACTATAATACAATATGGTCCCAAAGATATCAAATTGTTCAATATTACAAAAGAATAAGTTACAAACAAAAAATGTTATTAAAAAAAAATAGAAAATTTTAAATCAAATGGAAACAAAATCTTTGGTTTTATATACTAACAGGTATTCATCAGATTCCATATAACAATAAGTAAGAATATAACCGTGTAACAAAAAATGAATTCCCTGTATAAACCCTTCAAAGAACAAAGAAAATATTCCGCGATCACAGTACCAACTTTTCCTTAAGGCTTTGAATTTTTTTTTCATAGCGGGGAACATGGCATGAGGTTGTTTTACCTTCCAGCTTCAACGTTACCTAAGTACTTGCTTAGTAAAATCGTTTTTTCTTTTAAATTAGTCGATTATTGTATAATTAACAGCGTGGCGACAGAGGCTCTGTGCTTTGGGAATGATCAGGAAAATAATGTTTATTATTGGATAATATTATTGTCGGATTAACAGCTAGGTGGAGCTGTGCCTGGTGGAAGCATTAGTTGTGTTTTGGTTGCGTTTACATTAGCCTCGTTTGGAATGCGATGTGCATGAAACCTACAGGTTAATTTTATTTATTTTCTTAAATTTACACGACTGTGGTTTCTTTACCTGTACGTTTATTTGCGACCGACTTTCGCAAGCGTTTTTTATAAACTTTTAACTATATTTATAACATAGTTAAAAGTTTATAAAATACGCTTGGGAAAATATAATTGTGGAAAAAAACAAATAGGGTTCAGCTACCTTTATCATTCAGGAGTATGAAAAATTGATGATGGCTGATTCTCAAGCCTACCTGGTATGCAAACGAAATTTCATAAAAATCGGTCCAGCCGTTTCGGAGGAGGTAGATAACAAACATCACGATATATGAATTTAATATATTATTTTATCTTAATCTTTTGGCTGCGTGTGATAGTAGTTTTGAAGATACCTTTTAATTATCATTTTTGCAAGTTTTCATATATCTCAATTTTTTGTTAAAAAGAAATCATTTCTGCAATCAAAACTTATTAATTAATATCTAGAAATGTCAGTCACAGCTAAACAAACAAATCAAAAAGACTTTCAGAACTCTGACGTCAGAAACTTGAAACCATAGTTTGAAATAATTTGAAGAATATAAAAAAGAATAGAAAAATATGAATTCACTCAAATTAAATCTGAACTATCCTCCCGAAAATTTAGTGAAGGCCTTTCTAGCACGAAGCCACACAGTGCGATGGGCTCGACTTAAACCAGGATTACTGATGTCCACGATCGATGGCACAGGGCGCTACTAAAATTAACACTGGCCTTGCGGTGTTCCCGTGTGTTATTTAAGCATGATTAAATAGGTATTGGATCGTGTTATAGATGAGAGCGTGGGACTAGTGAATAAAGCGATGGTTACATTAACGATGAGGGTCTGGTGCAAATTGAATATATATATATACAATTACTGTGTTTGAGGTATCGGGTTCGATTCCCGGGTCAGATCAAATGTTTGTAGGTATGATCTGCAAATATAGGTTTCGTAGTTTAATTATTTTCTATGTATACAAAAAAAAGTATATATGTATTACTATCAACTTTCTAGTCACATAATACAAGTTCTGCTTAGTTTGGGACTAGATGGCGTTGTATGTTAGATCTGACTGTCCCTTATACTCCCTAGTAGAACTGTCATCAATGTTGATGTTCTGCTATCCGATTTTGGCCATGATGTCCAGTCTCGACGGAGACCAGCCAACTACGCAAGAGATACTATAGTGCACAAGTCTGTGCTTAAACACAGGTGCGCTCTCTGTTCCTTCTCCTCTCATATATCACGTCACGATCGGGGAGATATCAGGCGCAGGTCCGACAGCTTTATGTGCTCTCCTAGGCACGGGGTTCAGACCCCAACTTCCAAAATCCGAGCTATTAAGTATTTATATAATCAGAAAATCTCAATAACACTTTTAGCTCGACCCAGGATTTAAATCTGAGACCTCTTGTTTGGCAGTCGCATACTTCAGCCGCTAAACTAACGAGGCAGTTGGCAGAACTATCATCAATACATCCATAAAGACAGACTTTTCTTCCCACGCTTTAAATATTCCACATATTATACCTGTATTAATGTCCAATTAACTACAATAGGCTTATTACGTAGGTACGATAAAATTATAGTTGCCAAGTGTGTGACAATGATGTTGGCATGTGAATATTTTATTATACTCTTTATTAACACCAGGATGGTAGTACAGTATATTTTAATTATTGAAAACTTGCATTTCCCTATAGCTCCGCCAATGTATTTTAATTATCAAATTATTATAATATAATTATAGAACATTTGTATTTATAAATCGATTGAAATAATACAAACAGTTAATGTTAAGTGTGCAAACCGCAACGTATTAGTGAAAACTACATTTACATTTACAAACGTACAGGCTATCAGTATCTTAGATTTAATTGCATTCATTAAGCCAAAGTATGATATTTTTCTCGTGATTTTACTATATGATTATTGGTGACACTCATGTTATAATTAAAGGGAATATTTATTAGATCATTTTGTTTCTTCAGTTTCACGAGAGGACGATGTTAGTTAAATTGCAACTATTTAATCAAAATAAACTTTTTTCGTTACACATGTCGTTGAACAAATAAACATATATATATATATATATGTGTATATATTTATATATGTGAAAATTAATTGAATATAATACATGAAGGCAGTATCTGTAAAACCTAAGATTGTTCTTCAGAAAGGATTTCGTCTCACTTAATTCACTTAATAATTTACTAAGTTAATTCTAATGTTCTTGAAATACCTATTCTTTTTATTCTAAGAAAAAGAGTATATTCTGACAAACTAATTTATGATACATAATTTCCAAAACCATTATACAAATCATGTAAATAGAGAAAGGACCTTTCATTTTCTGCCCGACTGCTCAGCGATATAATCTTTCTGTAAGAATAGGTGTAACAGGAAAAGGGAACAAATAATGTTTGTGTTTTTGTCTCTTAAGAAGGCCCGGGCCGTAATTGTATATCCTTAGAATACACTGCTAAACGATGAGCATCGGTCGAAAATATTTTGGATGCTTTGGTAAACTGGAGTCAAGTATATTTTTTTTTTAAATAATTGGGAAATATTCAGTATCACAATAAAATAGTAGAAATATAATATTTAAAAAAAATTACACGAGTGCGAAGTCTGTTCATTCGTACGTCTCCCCGTCAGTCTGTCGGCCTTTTTTATGTATTAGCTGCCACAATAACTCCACCTAGCCAGATGAAAAGCATGAGCAGAATCCAAGAGTGATGGTCACCATATTGTGAATAAGGATGCAGTTGATGTGTTACTGTTGCCGCTATCATGTGTGTAGAAAAACAGAATAAAATTAATATTAAAGGGGCTTTCATACAAAAAAAGTGATTTTTGGCCGATTTTTGTTCAATATTAATAACGGCCATAGGTAGAAGCTTGAAATGTAAAGATACGGAACGGAAAATGTACGGAACTCTTCATGTTGTAAGTAATGTAAGTCTGACTTGTGCTTGGCCGATTTTCATCCTCTTACTTCTGAGTTCAGATGGATTTGTCTTTACATTCTAAACAAAAGATCGATACTGATTTATAAAATACTATAATGTTTTTATCCTTTGAGCTACAGACAAATATCTATAACTATATTTTCATATATAATTAGGATATATCTTGATATGTATAAAATCACGCTTGACTTGTACATGCAATCAGCCATGAAGGTTTGATTACCTCAACCAATCAATATCAATAATTAAACATCGTGAATTAATATTAAGGAGTACATAACATGGTCTTTCGTGTTTATTGACAAATATGTTTATAAATGAGTATCTATTACACGAGGATAGACATGTATCAAGGTTGGAAAAAGAGTAGAAAAACTACTCTATGGTATTAAACATTACATTAGTTTTTCCCCAGTTATTTAATTTAAAATTAGATCCAAACTCCTCGGCTTTGTACATGAGTCATAACCTTAATAAAAACATACGTTAAATAGATTATCCAACAAATAGTATAATAATTAACAAAACTAATAAAGTAATAATAATTAACACAACTAACAAAGTAATAATAATTAGTAAAACTAATGAGTTTCATCCAAGAAACTACAATAGACATCATAAATATCGTACACAATCAAAAATTGATACAAAGTAGTCAACTGACAAAGATCTCCGAGGCCAACAATAACCCAGTGGATAAAAATTATAGATCACATTACATATTAATGTACTGAGTTTCCCTTGATACGAACAAAACTTATTCTTTTCATACGAACTAAGTGACACTTTTGTAGTAGACTCAAATTTACGAGGGAACTTCTTACTATCTGTCAAAGTGACTGGAGACATAGAACGAAATAGATCAGGAAAGTTTGGACTGAGTTTTTGTTCGAGAGACGGGACGGACGCAGCACAGTGATGCATTATCGGATCTTTAATGTCGTGTGAGTATATTTTAATAGTTTTGGGAACAAAAAATAGATGGAATAAGTGATTTTCCTTGTTTTCAAACTTTGAATGTGAATATTTGGCAGTCAGTTGGGATGATGTTTGATGCTAACATCATTCAGCAGTACTTGTACTTTTGGAATTCTGGCAGCACAAAAAAATATAATTCATACTAATATTATAAATACGAAAGTAACTCTGTCTTTCTGTCTGTCTATTTGTTACGATTTTTTGGCTAAACCGATGAACCTATGTTAATGAAATCTTCCGTTCAAACCTGAAGGAAGGACATACTCTTAACCTATAAACACACAGAAAAAATATAGTACATATATATGCATATAAATAATAAAAATATACAAATATGCTTACAAATGTTACGAGATTAATTGAGAAAAATAATAATGATATAGTACTCTACGTTTTGTTTACACACACATTTTAAAGTGACATATTTCTATTGAATTCTCATAATAAGAGACTGGTATGAAATATTGAATTGCATCGATACAAAAAATCTGATCCAATTTAAATAAATAGTTTCACTTGTTTCAATATATTTAGGTGCAATGTAGGTCAAAATTTGCTGTGTATACTTACAGATCTATTAACTTAAAAGTTTCAGCTCTTGTATGTTTAACTTCCATTTGTATTGCCTTAAGACCATTGGTTTTTCTTTCCTTATTTTATTATGTAATATAACTTTTCTATGTTACCTAAGGAATAAAAACATTATTGATTCATATAATTATTGACTTGAATTATTGAATCTTCCACGTTATTATAGCATCATTTCTACCTTGATCTTGAACTTGATTAGCTCATCAATCAAGAGACCCACTGTTTGCAAAACGATTTAAGCGATGAATTGAATCATTTCATCAAAAATAGTTAGTTAGTTACCTTTTGTGATGACAAATCCAACTTTTTCTATAGAGTCAAGTCTCACTGCTCTCGCAATTAACCAAACTTCAGCTACAGAATACAATGTCAACGTAATATTCAATACTTTGGAAGCATGTAGTGACGTAATTAAAATTGCTGAAAACGAACGTCACACAATACGAGGTGGAGAGAGGAACAATAAAACGTGGAATGAACGGGACCAATTTTAGATTCAGCCTCTTTCAGTATCAGAACCCAATTTTAAAGGTGTGTTGGGGTGACAGTGATAGCGAGTACTCCTATTTTAGAATTTGGTTTACCGGCTTGTATTATTTTAGATTATTATTAATCCTCAGTAAACATCTTTAATAGTGCAGATTTATTCAAAAATGGAATCGTAGTACTGATTTCGGAAATAAGTTTGACATTATGTGTGCATTAAGGATTATGACTGATAGTAAATAATTCTATAAAATATGGTTGAACTTATAGTAGGTATTGGCAATTATATTTTTTATTATTTTCATTCTACTTCTTTTGATAAAATGGCAACCAGATAATCAGGTATTCATTAAGTGTTTAAAATCTTTAAATCTTAAGTTTTCGAGTCTTCAAGTCTTCGTTGTAATGAAAATAATGATAAAAATATAAAAAATGTGGATAAGATGAAATCGAGACCGTCTTTCGAAAAAACAAAAAAACGACCTTCAGATTTTCAAATATGTCAGTTTGTTGTCAAGTTTCAAGTCATCGTACCGTACGATGGGGCGGACATAGTCTTATGTGTGACAAAAAACCCCTAAATGAAGTAAGATTTTAAAAAATACACCAGTTTTCATTAAACCCTTTTCAGGCCAAGATATATCGTTATTTTCCACTGGTACCTTAAACCTATTTACTATACAATAGGGTATATACAATACAAAGATTTTTTCTAATTATTTTTTTTTTGCATTTTCATTTTCATGTTTTAAACGCTTACACTCAGGCCATACCGCCAAAACTTGATTAAATTTGCTCTTTATGTGCGTGGGAGCACTTGAAATGAACTACCTAATGTATCATAACCCTTAGCTATCTTTTTTATCACTTCGACACAACACGACAAGACCTAATTTGTTTTACTTAATGGTATTATAATTTAGATTAATTTCCATAATGGATGTCTTTTAAGTTCTCGTTTTTGTTTTTAAGACCGCTATTTTTGTGAGATTAAGTACCGTGGCTATCTTAAATAAAGTTAAGGAAGTTGCCTTTGTTATTTTCCATGGATACAATTTGATTATGGTAATTATGAAAATATAAAAATGTACGATTAAATAAATAGATGGGAGCGTGTTGGTTATTTGAAAAAGTTGGAAACATATCTTTTTAAAAAGATTGAGTGATTTTTTTTTTATAATTTACTGCCATCATTTCAGATGAATCCAAATGAAAACAAATCAATATATTTTCTGAATAATAAACTTATGTATTGATTAATTTTCAAAAAAGCACAGACCATTATTACTTGTACTTTTGTGGAACAGCGCTTGCCCCAAAGGCTGGCAACCCACTTGTGATGCCTCTGGTGATTATTATTATGATATTAGACACCCGCAGGTGTCCATAGGCGGCAGTAATCGCTTACCATCAATAAGCAATAAGCAATACGTTAGTTCGTTTGGCCTATACTATGAAAAAAACTGTCTGCTTGGATGTTCCAGTATGTATTTTTACACCGTAATAACTATAAGACATTTCTTAATGATTATTTCGCCTTTACATGCCTTAATAATCACTATCTACAGTTTGTTCCCTAACATTTTTTCACAAATAAAGTTTCTTTCTAATCTAAACCTGAGGTCGAGGAATCGATTCTCAAGCATGATAACTAATTGAACAAACAAACAAACAAACAACAACCCATAATGTCCCACTGCTGGGCTCGGGTCTCCTCTCAGGAGAGGGTTAAGGCCATACGTCCCCACGCTGGCCAAGTGCGGGTTGGGGACTACTACTACTAACTAATTGAACAGGGATCACGTTTTTATTGAAAAGCCGGGTCAAATGGAAGCCGATATGCAGGACATAGTTTTCTAAATTGTTTTACTACATTTTATTGATGACTAAACTCGATTTACAATTTAAAAAAAAACGAAACCATAGTGACATTTAATTTTATAATACAGCGACGTCTATTGAGCGTCGTGGCATTTTTCATGATCAAATTAATTTAAAATCTAAACACTAATCGTTTAGTGACCACGATCATAAGTTGTTGTTTGAGTGTAACTAATCTATGTATGCCTAACGAGATAGCTTGAATATTTTGACGCGTACATTCACGGTCAATATGTCTTTAAGATATACAGAAGACTAATACAACGTTAGTATAGTACAACTTTTTCTTATTTGAGCAAAATGCCAATTCGTGTTAGTAGAATTTCTTTCAGAGAAGTTGGCGAAATGCCACCAGATAAATTTTTGTAGCTTCACAGGCTTTGGTACAAAAAATAGTCAAGTGTGAACTTTGACATATCACGTTTCTTTAGGATTTCTGTTGCTGCGTTGATTTTTAGATTTTTGATATTACTTAACTTTAGGTAAATAAACTTACAGACATGATTGAAAATGGTAAAAACATGTAAGGTCGTCCGGAAGAAATCGCCGAGAGCGATAAGACCGCCAATTCTTACGTCTATAACTCATCTTTCGTTGTTTTAATATAAAAATATAAAATAAAATAATGTACATTTCTGGTACATATCTTATAACTGCTTTCTTATAACACAAGCTAAATCTAACCGTGTCAGAGTTAAGCTATTTTAGAACTTTACTACTTTACTTTAAAAAAACTAATGTTTGAATTTATACTCTAGGTTGAAAGCACCTGTTGGAACTTGTTACAATACATTCTAGAATCAAGCTCGCCTGTACCGGTTTTGCCTTGTAGCATTATCAAAGGTTAACCCTATAACCATCAACTTTTACCCATTAACCTTAAACCATTAAGATTAACCATATAACCGATAACCTTTAACCATTAACCTTTGAAAATGCCATGAGGTGAAACCGGTCAGGTCTAAACCTAATTAAAATAGTGGAATAAGTACAAGTGTCTTTGATTCTAGAATGTATTGTAATAGAAACTACTCTCTAAGCTTGCTGAAGTGGTATAATAATTTGTTTGTGCACCAATTTTTTTATTAAATTTTATTACCACATCATTTTTGAACTGCCAATGTCTGTTGCCTCGAACATATTACTTTAGAGTGGCAAGACAGAATGTCCATTACTATACTCATACATATGATTATCACTACATACTTAATAAATAAATATTTTTTAAAGTTTTTCATTTCCCAACTATCAAAATAAATTGTTAAATCCTTTCTTCTAAACCAATACTTACATCGAAGAAACGCATAAAATCAACATCAAATTGAATAAATATCATCACTAGGTTTCGGAAAAACTTTGAAACGATTTCCTATCTTCAAACCATCCAAATAAATATGATCACTAGCAATCTACAGAAAGGTTTAGTAGTACGAAGCTATTGAATTCGCATCCACGGAGCGAGATGGAGACGCTTGTATGAATCATTCAACAGTTTACGCTGCAACTGCAGTGCAAAGCGCCTTACTATAAATCCTACTGTATATACCTAGTATGAATCCTAAAATATTTGAAACATATCATAAAATGTTTGAAGTTCTTTATTAACAATTTACCTAGGCTCCAGCAATATTTACGGTTCGCGGAACGGCTACATAGATTAAACGCGTGCGTTCCACGAGTCTTCCCCAGGACTGTGAGACAACAAAAAAACGCGATATCTTCTAACAAATATTGGTTTTCTAATTCAAAAATATTGTGCCAATGAAATTTCAACCTTAGTTCATGGTGATAGGTTTAACTTATAATTTTTGGGTGAGGTTATATAAAATTGTTGTACATAAAGGAAGGTTTTCAGCGAGTTCTTTTGGAAGCTGGCGATCAATATAATGTTGAGTGCTTGTCAGGCGATAAAAGCTTTCATAGAGTATTTTTAAATACTTAAGAATTTATACAGTTCATAAACGTGGAAGGAGGAATTGTGCCCTGAAAGGATTATATAAATCTTTTAATTCATTATGTTTAATGGTTAAGGTTATTTATTCGATGGCAGGTTTAGTAACCTCAGATAGGGCCCATATCCACTTGTCCTTTTCACTTTCGTAACACAATACTCTGTAAATTTAAACTTCCTAAAAGGGTAGCGATTGTAGCTTGTTTTTTGTAATGCTGAAGAGGAACAAATAATTTTTTACCCTTTAAAGAGTTAATCCTCTTTTTTAATCTATTGCAAAAAAGAAACAGGTATCCAGGGAGTAAGAAAATTTTATATGATATCAGTAAAGTTGCTTGTGTTCAGAAATTTTACACCAGTTAGGGTCTTAAATGAAAAGATCATACTTAACAATTTTTGTGTAATATAAACTGAAACAGTTTTCGCTGTCTTCCTCTTAGACATTATATTATTACCTTTTCAACAGTTTATAATGCAATTTTCTGCAATTGATAGAGTGATTCAAGTGTATGAATTATTTATATTTATAACTACACGAATATTATCGGTAGTCAAGAAAATCCAAGAAACTTAAAGACTAATATGCGAAGCCGGGCAATGTCACTAGTCTATTACTGAGGTTAGTTAATGAGTATGTATTTTAGCTGATTCCTTAAAAAAATGGTAATCCATTTAAGTTGGCTTAAACTTTGTCACGCTCCAAATTAATGGCCTAAATATTATTATGTTAGGTCAGTAAGTTCAGCCCTCCTTGAAATAATGTACAGGCACGCAGATTACGCCCCTACATAGACAGAAACCATAGTTTGCATTTCTTCACGATTCTGTCATTCTGCTGGCCTCATCGATATTCATTTAAACTTTTGTTGATTTAAAACACTCGGCAGTAACGGGTATTTCTTACTTTAAACCGTTTTAGTGTAATATTGATGTTGTCGGTACATATCTCTTTTGAGGCTCACTCTTCTGGAATAAATCAAAACAAATTATTTTTGAAATTCATTCTGCACTTGTCTGGTCTGTACGCAACTGTAGCTGTAAACTATGGCAGAATTATTTTGTATATTTTTTTATTAATCATTTGCAAATTAATTCAATCAGTTAGAAGAAAATGAATATACATTAAATTTAAGGTGTAGTTAAACAACCCAATTTAACTCCTTATTTTTCACAATTTTATCATTTTCCGCTCTTGAAGTGAATGCAAAGAGAACAATATTCTGTCTCTACCATTACTAAGAAATTAATGTCCTCAAATTCACTCATTCCGAGGAGCTAAAGCTTAAACCAAAGAATACTCGAAGCTAATGTTTCAAGTACAACAAAGAACGATTTTATATAATATTTTCTCTTTGAAGATCTAGAATTTCTTGATTATTCTACAGAATACTGCACCGTATTTTTATAGCTCGGAAATTTTGATATATTTTTGCTAAAGAAAATCATGACATTTTATTTTAGTCATTTTATTTATTTTTGTTATAATATTACCTTCGTATTTATGGTGGTGACATCTTTTGAGTCTTCTTACTATTTTAGATAAATTTATATTCTCGACCATCAGCACTTGATGGAGCTTGTTGCAATACATTCTAGAATTAAACTCACATTTTTTCCACTATTTTATTTATTAAGGATAATGACTATTAACCTTTGATGATGCCATGAGGCGTAACCGGTCTGGTGTAAAAAAAATAAATAAAATAGTGGAATAAGTGCAAGTTTTTTTTATTGAAACGCAAATGGCAAACGAGCAGATGCATCGCCTGATGGTAAGCGATTACCGCCACCCATAGACACCCATAACACCAGTCTTTTAAGAAGGAGTACGCTCTTGATTTAATATAATTTAATTCTAGAATGTGTGCATTTTAATATTTTATATATTTCATCCTGTTCTCGGATAACGGCACCTTATTTATGTGCTTTATAGTAAAAATCATTTTAATGGATAATTGCTACAAGTTTTCTCATATTTTTCGCAAGACGGCTGACAGGAGCTAGATGAGAGATGCCGAGGATCGAACCAAGTGGCGTACAATTAGAGAGGCCTTTGTTCATTAGTGGACTGCGATAAGTTATTTACTTTGCTTACATGCATAACCTGACGCAAATATAAAAGTATATGTTTTAAAATTATCCTTTGCATTGTATTTATTTTAACTTTAAGATTTTCGTTAACACATTGACACATTATTCACCCTCGATGTGTCATATCTAAAATATAAATATTAGTTTTAAATACTAACTCACGTGCTTTTGTGTTAAAAATAACAATTACTTACAAATTAAATTTCTCTTGATAAAAGCTTCAAGTATGAAAACGTTTACAATTTATCAAATTCCAGGATTAGTATGTAGTTTATTTTTTGTAATTATTTTGTCTAACCTATGTATAAATGAGTAGGTAGCTCAGGAACCTAAATCCATACTATACTACTAGGATACTACTTATCTACTATTTACAGCTATCATATTTATTTTATAGAAATAGCATTCAAGTACCACTATTTACATGGTACTTTTATACCTACTATACCTTAAAAGACAAATAGGAAAAATTGTTCAAATTCAAGAAATCGTAAAACTAAAATCTGATTATTTTATTACACGAAACGTACGAAAGTACCGATAATATAATATCAGAACGTGCAGTAAAAATTCGCTATGTACTTTTATTATTCAGAAATAGTAGTTATTTGTTTGGAGTTAAGACATAAACTACAGGAGTGTATCCAATATTCATTTCATTCTCGAAGGCGAGGCCAGGATTACAAATTTTTACAAACACAAGAAAATTAAATTTTATTCTTTATCGTTGTTGTTATAAAGTTGTTTTCAGCGTTTTATTGTTCTCTTTTAATACGTTTTAGAGTTAATAAGTGCTTTTCTCTTTGGAACTAAATATTAAATATTTTTAGGTTCATGAATTATTATCAATAAATTCTTTGTTGTATATTTATAAAATTAGTAGATTGAAAATTAGATGGTAAGCTGAATAAAGAGTTTTTAAGATCAAACTAACTTATTTTGCTATTCTCTATTCTGTAGCATTATTTTTCAGTATTTATTTATTAACAGAAAATCTGGAATATTTCTTTTATTCTTACAGACAAAATTTTCACTGTTAAACAAGCTGTGGAAACAAAAGCACGAAAGTGAGGACATTTACAAAAATAATGAAGAGATTTCAAGAAAATAATACTGGTAGTAACATTCATATAGCACAGAATTTACGATGTCGTCGGAGAATTAGCCGGGCGAGGCGAACTCCTCCGAGCAAACTTGAATGCGCTTTTCTCTTGAAATAACTTTTACATTGCACGTAGGGCACGTATAATTTTGTCGTAAACCACAATGACTATAAAAAATCATTGTTTTTAATATTTTATACAAAAGATTTACGACAGCAAAAATTTACGTTCAAACAGTGCAGCAAAACTTGCAATCCGTTTAAGTGGTGGATGTCTACATTGACCAGTTAAAGGTGAGTAATGTGGTCATTCTGGCCGCCCGGCCTCGATTCCTGACGTGGCTCCTATTATTTTGACTTACAACTTATGGTGAGGTAGCATTTTCACCACTGCCTTATTTTGACAAACGGTCGTAATGGATTTACCGATGTTGCCAAATTAGGAACATATATTGGTTACTTCGACATTCTCAGACTTTGCAGAAATTTAGGTCATACAGCAATGAAACACCCGTTTACTACATAATCCAAATTTACATATATCAATAGTTAGATGTTTGTTAAGCTTACGAATTTTACGTAATACATAGCTTAACTTTTTAGAAATAGCCTCAATAGTACGCTACAAGAATAAGTGGATCTTCAGCGCGAATAAAATTTTGCATATTTTATAAGTACTCATAGAAACCTCTTACGCCAACATTTTACTGCTCTTCACTGGATTCCTTTTAATCTGAGTTTTATTATTTCAAAACCTAGGAGCTTTAGTTTTTTATCAAAACCGTACTGAATATTTGTTTGTATCGAAAGGGCTTCCTCCCTACGGATGAAAGAGTTCTGACTGAGATACACATGTCACAGATACAAGCTGGAATCAACAGCTCAACAAAGTCGTAGTATGTAGTAGATACATATGAGCCTGTTATCGATCTTACATCTAAGAACAAGCCTGTGCATATTCTACTGACATGTTTCAATCTATTTGTTATTTGCATTTATTTTCTCCTTGGGCTGACAACATGTTTTGTACTAAAAGAATTTGTGTGAAATTTTGTCAATTTCTGTACGTTTGAGAGATTCTGTGAAACATACTATAGGAATCTAGTAAAACTCACTTATAGCCTATTACGTTTTGTATTAGTATTGGAGAGATTAAAAAATGTTTTAAAAGTCAAAGGTAAAAAATAAAAAATAAAAATACTGAAGCATTTTAACTGTACACTTTAACATGCTTATACTCTTACGACTTCTTCAATGTCCATCTAAACATTTCCCTTGGTACTCTAAAGATCTTGAAGTAACGCTGACGCTTTAAGAGCGTCACAACTTCACAGTACAAGTGCCAGTAAGTTTTGTCAATTTTCAAACAAAGCGTAATATGGCAGGTGCTATTTAGAACGAGCTTCTCGTAGACGCTGTTGACATCGCGAGAATGTTAATACTTTTACGTGTGGCGAATTTTCCAATAAATCTTTTGGCATGTGCTCACGACGGTTATTTGGAGTTCGTGGTTGTTTTGAGTTCGGAAATTGAATAAGGATTGATCTTTGGCAACCTGTCACTTGTAGAATAGGCAATATTCAAATTCCTGCTCGTGTTAAAACGATATATTGTGACTACATACATGAGTTTTTTGAACGCGTTATTTTTTTTGTAACTTTTAAAATATTTTAATCCTTGTTATTTTTTCTAATATCTAACGCTTGCTTATCGTATATTCTAATAGCCAACAATTATTTACTGATTTTGTGAAATAATTTCAACTGTCAGAACTTGACTGCTAATTACAAGTGAAGTCTAATTCTAACATTTGAATTCAGAACTACGACTTAAAATAGTTTTGATTCTCTTATCAGTAATAATATTTATTATAAAAAAAATATTATTAACACAAAATCATAGTGTGTAAATGTATGTCCTAATGGAATGTTTTTATAAAGGAAGGGTTAATTTTACCCATTGTTAATCCAAAAACTCTGTTTAAGTTAGACCAAGTTATACAAATGTGAAAAATTCCAGCACTGAAATATCTTTAGTAACTATACCCAGAATTATTGAACTTAGGTGATCCAAAACTGAATCTGGATCAAAACTAAATTGAGAACAAGCTAATCGTGATTTGATGTACCTTGAAACTATACGAATAGAATGAGGAAAAGTTTTTCTACAGACGAATGTTCGATGGAGGCAACTTTGAATTACTTTTCCTCGACTGAAGTACGTATAATGAATCGGGTCCGTTGAAGATATTTGTTCCAAACTTAGTGAAGAAATTTTCTAGTGAAAAGCAAAAGTTGTTGAACAAAATGATTTCTTCTGATCTTTACAAAGAACGCTTTACATTTTGGTGGCCATTGTTTTCAAGTATTTCCTTGAAATTAAAATACTTGCAGTCTTCTGTGAGAAAGAGTCATTTTACTGTAGTAGTTTCAGAGTGACTTCTATTTGTGCTTTGATCGATCTGTTTTTTTTTTAATTTTCGTTGCCACTCTTTACAGACTTTCTTTGTTGATTACATTTTCAGTATACAGTTATTTACAACTTAGTCTACTTAGCAGGTAATCGTTATGAACTGCTTTCTAATGCAGAAATGTTCATTTATATTATGCTACTAAAGAAGCAAGCTACTTCCTATTTTCTATTACCGATTCGTATGCTCGACTTTTACCGCTATAAAAATGAGTATAAAATAAATAGAAAAATAAATTTGTCAATTTGCGTACGTTAATACCTAAGACCTTAAGACGCAGGGTTTACAAAAATGAAAATGTCATGAGATTTGACGTATATTTATGTATGTATTTTAATGCAATACTGAAGAGACTTACACACCACTGACTAAGACTTCTGAAATATTCGTCAAGCGAGGGACTGAGGTATTTTCGTTATAAATGAACGAATAATTTCTTCAACAAAATTTATATGTACATTTCAATGTTTATACAACTTCATGTTATATATGACTGTCAATCAAAAGTTAATTAGTGTGTTTCGATTTTTATTGGTGATGATTAGGGATTCAATTCGGTTAGTAATTTATTTATTATTTTTTTATTTATACACACGCGTTATTCTCAGAGGCTCCCAGCCCAAAACAGCACTACCATATTTACATATTAATAATGCTAATCACTTACATAACAAACGGTAGTATGCTGCTGATGATAACGACGATACTGAGGTTTTGAGTAGATGCTTGTTTGTTTGTTTGTTTTGCCAGGCCTTTGTCGCAGTTAGCCCCTAGTTTGAGCTTTTGTATGTGGGTTTGTTATCTACTTACTCTAACCATCCTAGATCATCCCAGAAGCTCAGCAGCCTTTTCAGGTCGCTACATATTTTTGGGAGTGATATTGATTGGAGGATGTCTGCCCGTTGATCTGCCACACTTCTACATTCTGTGAGAACGTGCTGCTTCTTCTGAACGTTTCTACTATCTCGATGCATGCCGTGCACAAAGGTCTGTCTGCTGCGCCTATCGTAAATAGGTGCTTGTTTAGGAGACAGTGCCCAGTCAGGATACCTACAACGTCCCTGAGATAGTCCTTTTTCAGCCCAATCAGATTGTGGGCTAGTCTTTTTGATGCTACCGAAACTGCACTTTTTGATTTTTGTTTATACATATTACCGTCTTATCATCATCTCCTGTATTTTTATTGAAGCAATCTTTTAACTTGAATCAATTTTAGCAAAAAGTTTATTACCAACTACTTGGGATACATGACAACATTCATTATAAAATAATTCACACAAAAATAAGGATAAATAAAAAAATGAAACTAAATTAAGTTAAACATAATAAAATATATGGTCTTTGCATTATGTGTCGTTGCAAATAGGTTTATCTAGTTTCTTTGAAATTAAATTTCTTCCATAAAAATAGGTTTCAGATGAAATAATGGAAAAAGTGAATTGTATATTGTAAACGGATGCGATACATGATATGCATACGGATGAGGAAATGGGAGTTATTTCGGAATAATTTTTTTGAGCTGGAATAACTTCACGAATGTTTACGTTGTAGTCCAAAATTCAAGTCGCATTTAAAATAATTTTTTATAAATATTTTTATGTAAAAATATATAAGAAGATTCTTTAAATACGATTGTCTGTTATAAAACAGAAGAATTTTAACAGCTTTTAGAAGCTTTTATCTACTTAATCTGCATTTTAAGAGATGACCGTTCAGAAGTTCCAATAGACACTATAAAAGTTCAACGATAAATAGCTCTAAGTTTTTCTATTGACCTCTTTTTGGGGTAATCAGGGTATCTGAGTGGATTCAATGAGGGGTACATTTGTTCTCAGTTTAAGTAGACTTTGAGGGCTTATTTGTTTGCTTTCAATGGCGAACTTGCCATTTAAGGATTTTTTTTAACTTTTATTCACTCATTAGAACGGTATGAGTTTTTGGAATAGTATTTGTTCCCAAAAGTCTATCTTTTTCCAAGTTTATTAGAATAGTATTAATTTACTTCAATAGCAATGCTTCGATCAAATAGGCCAGCTTGACCTGAGTGTATACGACCTACAGAATATAACGGTCCCAAAGAACCTAACAGAAACCACTTTCATGATAAATGGTATCCTGATACACATAAACATGACTGATTTGTGTTTTAGTTTAAGCAGTCTCCACGTCGTTGTCTATGGTGCTAATTGTTGTGGGTTCAAATCCGTTGTTCTGAGTCTGGGTGTCCGTGTGTCCGTTTCATGTATGTCTGTAATGTCCACCGCGATACAGGAAATATTTTCTAATAGAGTTGTAAAAAGCACCTTTTGTAATCACCGTGTAGTATTAACGGAGGTGGTTAAAAACTGGTAACGCATTAATCAGCATCATTACTTACCATCAGGCATTTATATGTGGTAGAAAGTATGATAAGGATTCACGAGTAGTGGTCACCATACTAGCTACAAATGCAGACAATACAACAATACACCATCGTGAATCACACTACGGCGACTTACTGAGATGCTTCTGATATATGGAGCCTCTGGGGTCTCGCTCACTAACCAAACATGACAGAACGACAACTGTCATTTATAACCGTCTTAAGAAAAGATTTTTTGGTGAATCTTTGTTAGCTGAAAGCTGGTGCTTCCCGTGTGGTCCTATTTCAATTTTGTCCAGTTCTTGAAGTCAGTTTTTTTTTATAAAATTTTATGTTATAAGTTGCTTTCTTTCCTTGTTTGGGGTTGTGTTGCCCCGGTCGAGTTGGCCCCTTCTTGCTGAAATTAGTATGGCTATGCTTGCTACCTAGAAAAGTTTCGCGCCGATTATCTTTCTATATTTCAAATACCTCTATTTGCTTATACAATTACTACATTTACGAGAGGGTCCGCCCACGTGTTTCTCTATTATCGCAGCAAAGAATAGCCTATGCCCTTCCTCTATAATCAAAGTATCCCCACGCCAAATCTCATTAAAATCGTTGCAGCAGTTTGACCATGAAAGCAGAACAGTCTGATATAAAGAGTTACTGTCGCATTTGTAATATAAGTATGGATTGACTAATATTTTATTTTGAACATGTTACCGAGTGTTGAGATGACGTCATTCCCATGCATTTCATAGTTTTCTTAAGCATCTAGATTTGTAGAATATCAATCTAGATTGACTAAGGGCTGGACTGCTTCAAAGCTATTTCAACTTTATTTCTCTCGTGATGCTCACATGACCTGGCAAAGAGGCGATGCGGGTATTTATTATTTTAAAGCTTATTTTAGGGCATAATAACCCTTTCCAAAAACCAAACTGTAAAATTTTTACACACTACGCACCCTTACACAGTATCCACACAACACATTACAACCTATAGTTACCATAACTGATATAATTCATAGAACATAAGTTATTTACGAAAAGAAGAAGAAGAAATTAACTGTTTAAAAAGACAAGTAGTACTGAAAACAAAGGTTGTATTGATTCGATATAATAATATTCACTATATTTTATACAGAGTTGATTAGAATAGCTATCTTTATCGATAAAGCTAACTGAACAACATTAGAGTGATCTACACAAGGATTGAGAGAGGGGCTTTGACAAATTACGCGAGCATTCAGTGTCGAGTTGGCTGTTTCCATATCTCGTCGTAGCCTTCGTTAAAGTTCCATTTGAGGTTCTGATACAAACGTTTATAACCATCGAAACGGCCAGTCGTAAGCTGGATTGGATCGACAAATATCCTTATTTTTAGTTGCGTACGTGGATGATATTGAACTGCATAGTTTTTACCAGTGATATTTGAAGGTATGATCGAGTTTTAGATGATTGTGTATGCTGCTCAAACATGGAAAAAGTTGAAGTGATGAAACGGATGACATAGGGATTCCAAAGGTTAGGTCTTGGAGACCAAGTTAGGAGTTGTTCCAGTTGTCATTTTTTAGTATAATGATATAATATTAATAATATTTCGGACATTTAGCACACAACACTATCTAGTTCCAAGCTACTACCATTAAAAAAGTAATGCAAATAAATAAATATTTCTTGTAAATACATACATATTATTCAAAGAAAATACCCAAATTGGGAAACAAATATTTGATTCCGAATCCCGAGAATCAAGTCCAAAACTTCAAGCGCGGCAATCGCATACTCTACCACTGCGCTACCGAAGCATAGTACATGTTACATAGTCTTAGTCTTCGTTTAAATAAAGATTGGCAGTCGAGGTTAGCAGGTGAACTTCTACAGCTAAAAGTGCCCAATCTTCTACAGACACGAAGTACCCTTGTCGCGAGTTTTGTTTCTACACGAGGCTCCTCTAGATTCAGCGGGAAATTTAATTTTATTTTTGATTGACAGTTTTATGAATGGTTTTATTCTACAGAGTCAGCTAATATACCGCATCTTATTACTTTTACGAGAATATGGTAATTTTTAATACATATATACGGGAAATGAGATTAGACGTTAAATGAGTATTTTGAGAAATACGTAATAAAACTCAGGGACGACTTTATTATTATGTGGTTAGCATAATATTTTATATAAATTCAAAATATGTATTGTTTTCAGTATTAGCACTGGTCTCGTTTTTGTATTTGAAGATTTCTATTTATTAATTAATTTACAACTTATTACACGTTACCGTTAAATTAATTAAATTAAAACCTATTTTTTGATAGCTAGTTTTTTAATGGTGTACTCAACCTTTTTTTATTTTTATTGTTTTGTTTAATTATTTAACTTGCTTAATAAGAAACAATATCTATTATTCAATAAATATGCTACATTAATTCCATGATCCCAGCATTCTACAGAAGTGTGGCAACCCTACTTTTTGATAGAAAAGGACCTCAAAGCTCTAGTAATGTAGACTAAGCATCCTCTTTTGTAACACGGAGGACACAGTTGGGTTGCTCTCCAAATCAGTTATTATGAACTATATGACCACATGAATTAAGTCTACCTTAATGCTAAATTTTTAAAAGGATTTAATCCACTGCGTATCTTTATACTGTGTGCCAGCCCTGATAGGGATTAGGAATTGTTAACCGCTAATCCGTGAAACCTCGACGGTATACATTAAACTTGACGAAGATTACCTTTCGTGTCGGGTTCTGTGGCTAACAGCACCTCTTAGGCGTTCTGTAATCATTGTTTATGAACTCCATTTTAGACGAAACTATATTAAAGCCACACAAGACTGTTTGGTTTGTATTCGTTAGATTGTGTTCATAAATCGACTAAAATTGTTATGAGTTACGTATTATTATAAAATGTTCTGATTCTAAAACTTTATTTTTATTTTACCATTTATTTGAACTATATATACCTAATTGATTAACAGCCTCATTAATTCTACACTCTATCGGTTAACGTATGAGACTGCTGATTAAGAGGCCTTACATTTGATTCCTGGATCGAGAAATTTCGTTGTTTGTATTGCCCGTGCCTTGGAGATCTCGTTAAGCTATTGGTCTTGGCTGTCATGAACATCTATGTCAATCATTATTGGGAAGTCAATGCCTTTATCTTCTTCTTTTGATGAATGGCAATCAGCCGGATCAGCTATTTCTGCCAATGTCAAGTATTTCAAGTCTTCAATTCTAAGTTTCGAGTCTTCAAGTCTTCGTCGTGATGGAATTAATGATAAAAAATATAAAAAATGTGGATGACATGAAATGGAGACCGTCTTTCGCAAAAACAAAAACCAATCACCCAATGCCTTTATATAACGGCTACTAGTGCATGTGCATTATACACGTCAGCACAATGACAGGACACTCAGATAAGTGTCATTGTTACCTATAACATGGCCTCAGTGGCGCAGTGGTAGCGTACGCGACTGCTGTCCTTGAGGTTTCGGGTTCGAATCCTGGGTCGGACCAAATGTTTGTATTATCTGCACATATTTTTTTCGGAGTTTGGGTGTTTTCTATGTATAATATGTATGTATTTACAAAAAAAAAGTATTTATGNGGTTTGGGACTAGATCGCTATGTGTGTTAGATGACTGAAATATTAAAAGAAAAAGATTTGATATAGCAAGTTTAAGATATATATGCACTATCCATCAGTTTTTTAATCTGTAAGCTTTCAAATGTAATTAAATAAACAAACCTCCGTATTCACTTAGCCCTCAGGGTTGCGGAGCTTCAAAGCCAGTCTCTCCATGGAAAAACTGATATTCTTCTTAAACTGGTAGAACTCGTAGCCCATCCTAAGTTATCTTGGGGATAATAAACGCAAGGAAGGTGATACCTCATCATGAAAACTAACAGACAATTTAATCTTGCTAATTCCTAATATAATATTCTTAGTTTAAACTTACTGGCAGTTCATAATACCAATATTCATTTATTCTTCAGAAAAAGAGAGTTAATAAAATTAAATAAGTAATAATACACTAAGACGTTCAAGAACCTGACTTTCAAAGTCGAGGAGTCTTTTTGTTGTTGAGATATGACCTTTGTTTATTGACATTTGTTTATATCTTAAAAGCATTGTACGATTTTCTATCCAAGGTATAATATATTTCTTCATGACTAACTTTCAACTTTTAGACCTTTCAAAACTTTTTACTTCATGTGTACTTATAATAGCTTTGGATGAATGATTTCTTGATTTTAGTAGCTTTGAATAAGACCCTTCTTAGACTTTAATGCCTAGAATATACGGTGAAATATAAAAAAAACAGAAAGCAATTTTGTTTTGTATTTATTTAGTCTTTATTAGATAAATGCAAAGCTTACATATAGGTATATTTAACTTCAGTTCATAGCATGATTTAACAAAGACGTTAAAGTTTCCATGCTTTAAGATACATATGTTTCTAAGTATTTTTTGGACATAAACGTTTTCTGTAAGGTACCAGAAATTTATCATTTGTACTTCATCTACACAGTTTTCAAGTTTCTCATTGTTTAGATTGTTGCAATGCATTACTTTGAAAGGAGTTTCGGTCTTCTTATGTTTGGTTTAACGCCAACCTTCCTGGCAGTGTGATCATTTACAGACGGAAAAACGTAAAAGTTAAGTTGGGAAAAAGTACTGACTGCAGTTGCTGGAAAAGATTGAAGTCATGTAGGTCGTCAAACGAAGGACTAGAACTTTAACTTTTTGACAATAAGCTGTATTAGGTTGATTTTTTTCGTTTTATGCTATAGTGACAAACGAACAGATGGTTGCCCTGATGGGGACTGCTATCGTTCATGTACAGCTGTAACTCTTGGGGTCTTGGCTTATGTGCTTTCTATTCTATCTAAATCATTACACTGACCAGGTATTTACTAAACAGTCTTAGCAATTGTTGCATCTATGACAAGTCGTTGAAAATTAACACTATGATAACAGTATTTTACCAAGAACAAACATATACTTATACTCCATTTCAACTTAAAAGGATTTTCTATTGGTAGTCTTTGACTTTGATGGCCGCTTTTTGTATTAAAAAAAGATGAGAGAGATTAGTCTAGCTTTGGCAATGTCACTAGTTGAAAAACAATGAAATAATCACACGATATGGGTCTTTGTGTGCTGAAACATGACTATTTTAATAAAGATTTAATTTTCCAGTTTATTCTCCGACAATATTATCTCCTAAGCCATTTAATAATATGCCCAGGGTATTGATACTAGACGCAAACATAGTAATTGATCTGAGAGCGATCTGCCTGCCAAGTCACGATTATGCAAATATCTCTGCAGCAAATCTCTTTGTACGGCACTATAGGTCAAATTCTAACAGCATACGCAAAATGTCCTAGAAACCAAATTTTAAGCATATTAATGCGTCAAAACCTTTAAGACTGCTATTGAATACTTATATGTTGAATTGAATTAAATAAATTCTGTGCTGCGGAGAACTTTATGAAAAAAATACATGATAAAGTACGTAGCCAGTGCCGAGGTGATTGCTTATCACCATCCATGCTGTCAGATATTTTGTTTCAAAGAACGTTTATGATGAATTTAAAATCATATAGTTACCTTTCAGATCATAGTAAACAAAAACAGCGTGAAATTCCTTTTTTTAAATTTTACTTAACTGCAGAAGATTTTAAAATGTGCCTTATAATCGTGCCTTCGCGTGTTGTAACATCTGGTCTGCTTCGCTAAGACAAACGACCCAACGGAGACAACTTACACAATACTCTGTCTTGTTATCTCGGTTGTATTTAACAGGCTCATTCTGTTTCTTACTTTGTTAAATAAAAAAAAATAGGAGACCTTAGTAATATATTTTTTTAAAATCTATTTCCAGATTTTGCTCAGCAATATTTTAAAATATAATTTTCTTTCAACTGAAGCGAGAATTGTGTTATGAGTTCGGTCTATAATTTCCAATCGAATGTTTCCGGATTAAAGACCCATTCATGTTTCAACTGATGTAAATTTACTACTGTCAACTTTAAGTATTAATTACTCCTTGATTTGCTCGTGCAAATTGCACCGGCAAAAAGACATATAAAAAGACCTTAGAAGAATTGTTTTGCAAGAAAAAAATTAATATAATTTAGTACAGTTTTTAGACTATACACAATAATCTCATTAATTATTTGTAACTAAAACTTTGGCAACAAAACATACGTTTTCTACCTTTTTTAAGAAGTTTTTTACAACGTAGATAAATGAAAATACTACACAATTTTAAAAAAATATTACGGACTTGTTTATGGAATAAAATGGGTCATTTTACGTCGCTTACCGGTAAACCTGAAATATTAAATTATGTTAAATAGAACATGCAAAACATGAACACCCCAACAGCAGAGGCGTCACTAGTGCGGCCCTTGGGGGATGGGATGAGGGGTTGGGATATGGGCCTCCTGTATCCTCACTCACTCGGTGGAACACAGCGCAGGAGCGATTTCAAATCTTTATTCCGTGAGGCCGTGGTATCACTCCGGTCGGGCAGGCCCATTCGTTCCGAAGCGAGGGTCTCCCACGTGGCTCTCCCAAGGTGATGATGATTAGGGCATCTGATACGTTTTAATTACATTACAATAGTGATTACCAATTTAGTGACCTACTTAAATATAACGTCCGCCAGGGTGTCTGTCTGTTATCGCGATGATGATCAGTGTTTTTTTCTTATGGAATAGGGGGTAAACGAGCAGACGTATCGCCTGATGTTAAGCGATTACCACCGCCAATGGCCACCTGCAATACCAGAGCCGTCACAAGTGCGTTGCTGGCATTTTAAGAAAGATTACGTTCGTTTCTTGAAGGTCGTATTGGTTCGGGAATACCGCAGGCGACTCAAAGTAGCAGTTTAGTTGTGAGTTACTTCCGAATTTGTTATATAATATGAAAGTCTGCGAAGGAAGGAATTAACTGTTTTATGCGCCATATTATTAAACATACCTGTGTTATTTATTAAATAAAGATATTTGATGCAAAATAAATACTATTTTTTAAAGTAACTAGTTTCTGCTTGCAGTCTGCCCGCAGTTATGTAGGTTATCACGGTAAATAGTAGCTTACCTATGTCCTTGAAGAATCAAAGTATCCCTATGTCAAATTTCATTGCAATCGGTGCAGCGGTTTGGTCTCGAAACCTTAACAGACAAGATTTCTTAAGATTTATACTATTAGTATGGATTGTGTTTATTAAATTCATAATCAAAACTCTTAGTATATAAAGATGCAAAATTTTATATAAAAGTCTAACATCAGCCAGAATACAAAAGCGTAAAACGAAGCGTACAAGAAAAAATATACAATTCTTAGGATTTTAAAGCACGTTCTTAAGTCTGAACTAACTTTTTCCTTGTATTTTTTACAGTTCAACGTCTTTTTTTTTCACCTGCAAATTGTAGACTATGCCAACCTTTAGTATTACAAAAGACGAGCTGTGTTTCTTCTGTTAATTCTAAATTCTAATTTGTAAAAGCTATGTTTATAATTGGATTTCTTTATTAAGATTTGTGCGAGATATCTTTTAAAATTGGGATTGTATGACTTTGGTTTAAATACTTTATTTTAAAAACATGCTACATGGTATATGTTTTTATGATATATCGAGTTAATGAGCCACTTGACTAACCGTGGATCGCATTTCAAGAGACGCAACCCAACGTGTTTGTCCTTGGAATGTTTGCATTCCTTTATATTTTCAAACTAAGAGAAGACTCTTTATGTCCTAGAATAGGTTTGACTTCACCATTGGTTTAGTGGTTGAAACAGTTGGGTCTGGATGTCATAATAAAGCAGTGCTCGGATCCCTCCCGTCTCAGGTAAAGTGGCACAGCATATGGGTTTACTCGCTTCGATTTCGACAAACACCCTTTTTATTTTTTTTTTACGCGGTGGAATGCCTTTACGCACTTCGCTCCCCCTCCGCGGGGACAGGGGGTTCACTTTGTGTGGGACTCCTGACTGACTCGCCAGACTACCCACTAAACCACCACTGTTACCCACTGTTATGGGTTCACATATTGCATGGGACGATACTTTATATGATCCTAAAATTACTATTCTGAGTCTTGGTTTTCTTTTTGTTTGTTTTATGTATATTTGTATAGTTCCTCGCAACACATGTATATTCTTACTTAAGGAGCTGTCTTTTTAATAGAAAAAAAAGCCACTCGCGTAGAGAGAAGGGCCTAGGACTGTGAGCCGTGGTCGGCCGAGGAGCTGAGTCCTAGTCGAGGTCACCCCTATGTTCAAAAGCATGGCTTTCCCAACGACATTTTAATGGGAATATGGTTATATTATAGAATGTATTTAACAGAAAGCGAAAATATTTTTTTAAATATTTTTGTGGAAAAGGCCTAACCTATGCTATACTGATTACTTATATAGAATCGGACTGAGTATCACTCTTAAAAAACTATTTCATATTTTAAAAGGTAGCATGCGCTACGTAGAGCAAACTTTAAGCAATGAAGGAAAATTAGAAAGAAAACAGTACTAAATCTCAGAAAAAAGGAACGAAGTGAAATTGGAAAGCGAGAAAAATTTAGGTTGCTACCCACTTCCCTTCACCTGTAGTAAATTGGACAGCTTACAAGTGATGACTAGTACTGAATGACACTGATTTATGTCCCTGTATCTTTCTAAAATGTCTCCTGGTGGTTCATATAGTATGACAGTCTATTATAACAATTATAAAAAAACCAGATTAATTATAAGCTATAAAAATATCAACAGCCTGTTTTAGTCTGCTATTTTATTTAATATAAGCACTCTTTCACGGTAAAATTACTGAATGTATTTTAATGAAACTTTACAGTAATAGAGATTTTATGTGAATTGTCCAAAATATGGCGGTACGAAATTCAACGGGTCAGCTAGTATAAAATAAATTATAATGAGAAACAAAAATAAAATTAAAATTATAACAAATTGAAAATTAAAATTGAAACCCCACAAAATTAAAATAAAAGTTGAAAAAAGGAATAGGAGGTTCCTTAGAAAGTAAATTTTGACCTAAAATTTTGGCCAGCTTGCCATTTTACATGTGAAATATTTTATAAAGTCGCATTTATGCACAGGATATACTACATGCCCCCAAACTATGCGTACAGGCTCGTTATTTACCAGCCTCATATTTTGGCATCATGACATCAAACACTAAAGAAACGCCTGACTCTTCACCACACTTCAAGCTCTGTCAACTGTATATATTATAAAAGTAAGCACACACAGCGCGTGTTTAATATTAAATATACGCATGCACAGTGGTGTTTCTGATACGTCGTAAAAATTCCCGTAACGTTGGTCATTCGGTTTTACGGTCGACAGCCGGGTACAGATGGGCATTTGGCGACTGTCGGCATGTTGTTTTAAGTTATGGAAGCTGACATTCCTGACTCATTCATAAATAATGGTGTTTTTCACTTTGCCTATTATTATTTTAGACTTTCCTTTGATAGTTGTTTAATACCGTTGAACTTTGCAGCATTATTACTATGTATCTATAAAAGTTAGAAGATTTCCTTTTTCTATAAAAAATATTCAGATAAGCAATTTCACATTGATATACATGTACAATATTAATTTTTATTGACATTTTAAAAATGTATGATCTAAGATTTTTGCTAACAGCTAAATAATATGAAATTCGCATTCTGTGTACAAGTTTTATAAATCACACTTACAGTGTTTGTCTTTCTGGCACTCATGATAACATTAAAGTTGTGTTATGAGTGTCAGGGCTCTTTCATATCACTATCTGGACTTTCATAGACCCGTTTTATTCTCCAATTACATAATCTCAATTTAACAAAAAAATAATTTTGAAAATTAAATTTAAAAAAACTAACTTAAGACGTCTAGAAGTGTTAAATGGGGATATATATATATATATATAGGCAATGATGTATGTCAGAGCAAAACTTAAGATTTTCGATAAAGTTTCGCAATGATTATCTGATACATAATTTGACTAAATTTTAGTAACTAACTGTTTTCTTACTTTATTGGAATGCGTAAAAAAAATTGTATACTTTATATTTTGAATTTGATGTAATTGCTACTGATTTATATTTCCAATACAGCGTATATGATTTTAATTCTGGATTCAAATCAATATTTTTATGAGTATTACGATATGTTTGTAAGCTGTGATTAATAACCTTTTTTTACATATAAGTTGGTTACAGATAAGTGCCAGATGGCTTATATGACAGATGGTTAGACACAATTTATATAGAAGAGTCAAATTATGTATTAGATAATCTTTCCGAAAATTTTCTGTAAATAGTGAAATAGAACCTTATTTACTAAATTAAGGCCTTATATAATAAATTTCTACATTAATTGTACTCTCTCAAATAAAATACAAGCGTGAAACACAAATACACATATGTATGACCACAACACTTGGTTGCTACAATATCCCTGCAACCGCTCGCCCTACTAAACCTTAGTGTCACTAAAAATGTGAATGCTGTGCAGAGACTCTAAAACTTATGGCCCAAGCCATAAGAGAGATAGTGACAGCTACTTTCTAGTCAACTTATCTTCTAAAAAATAAAGTTTAGTGTTTTTCAGGTATTTTTTATGTGTCAACGTTTTCATATCAAAATGTGACTTTACTTTAAAGGCCTCACATTTCTACAAACCTTTTACAAATTTTATAATAACATAAATAGTATGTTAAATTAATAAATAAAATTATAAATTAATAAATATAACTAAGAAGTTTGTACTTCATCAACAAACTCTCTGGTAAACAAGTAACAATTATGAATTTCCCCGTGGAGTCACGCTTCGGCATGCAGGAGCCGGCTCGACTGAAGTGATACCATGGCTTCACAGAAAACCGGTGTGAAACAGCGCCTGCGCTGTATTTCACCGAGTGAGTGAGGATACCGGAGGCCCATAATCCAACCCTTCCCCTCATCCCCCCTTTGTTTTTTTTTTTGGCCTGGTGGAATGCCTTTACGCACTTCGCTCCCTCCCTGCGGGGACAGGGGGTTCGCTTTGTTCCCCCACCCCATCCCCCAAGGCCGGCAACGCACTAACGCTACTTACAACGCCTGTTCCATAAAAATAACAATGAAAAAAAAACTCAACTGCGTCAATATCTGCCATCTTTATTATTTTTTAAATATATTATTATTTTATTTTTTATTTATTTTGATGTTCCCAGTGTCACTCTCACGATTAAGACAAATCTATTGACACCATTCACATAAAAATACGACAAGTCGTTTAAGCTCTAGGGCGTGCCAAAGAAATATGCACACTAACATACATACCCTGGAAAAACCTACCTTTCCTTCTTTCGCAGTCGGGTAAAAAGAAGCTGTCAAATAAAGTTGTATTTAATATGCATCTTTTTAAAGTGTATATAGTATGCACATGTAGAATAACACAAAGAGTTCCTTTATTTAATATATTAAAAAAGGACAAATACTGTGAATCGCTAAAAATAACTGTGTATTGAAACATTAGAGTTTTTATTAACGAAAAGTATTTATCTGATCCAATTGAGAAAACTTTTTTCTTAATAAAAATATAATCTTCTTTTATGAAAACAATCGGTCTAGTAAAACGGAGAACAAATATAGATGTATCTATAACAAAAAATAAATCGCTGAAATGTATGTACGCGCGGTATTTCCGATCTACTGTACCAAAATTTCATAATTATTTAACTTTTTTATATATTTAATTTTTAATTAAGGTACATAAGAAAATTAAAAGATCAATTAAACAAAGATTTTTTTGTCCGCAACTGCACACTGCTCGTGGGAAGATTGGACAGGCATAATAAGTATAACCAAAATAAGTTTTTCAGAAACGTAATAATATTTACGATAGAAATATGTGGAGTTACGAAGTTCTCTGGGTCAGCTAGTTGTAAATGTGTATGTGTATGTGTAACTTTGATAAACTTTAAACATATTTCTTGGAAGTAAAACATATCTATTTAATATCGGTTAAGTCACGGAAATAAATCTATCTATAGGAAGTAGGAAAATGAGAACCAAGAGTAAACAAGCTTTTTTTTCATTTAATTAACCTTCCATAATTATATTTCCTTCGCAACGCTTCGGCACGCATCACAGAAAACCGTTGTGAAACAGCACCTGCACTGTTTTTCACCAAGTGAGTGAGGATACCGGAGGCCCATAACCCAGAACCTCATTCCCCGTACTATCTCAAAACGGCAGGCAACCCACTTTTGACGCCTCTGGTGTTGCAGGTGTCTATGGGCGGTGGTAATCACTTGAGATTAGGCCATGTGTGCTCGTTTACCCACTATTCCATAAAAAAAAATTGTAAATGAAATTTATAATAACCCAAAATTGAGCTACGATGCAGGAGTGATTCTGTATATGCAGCTAAAAGCCATCTATCAGTCATTTTCTAAGTTACAAACAAACTTTAATAAACAATTCTAAACGACAGTAATCAACAATAGGGCTGCTGAAGATACGGACCAATTAATCACATATATAAAGAACCCTGTATCACCCCATAAATCCCTCCCCCTTCGTGATATATTATTAGTTTGTATAAAGTCTAAATTATGAATACGCTCATCACTAATCCCACACTTGCCACATGTAGGTCACAGGGTGTTCACTAAATGAGCGCCGACTAATGAACGCGAACCTCAGAGTGGGCTACGGTGCTACTATGATGCTGCTACAGGCTGCGCATAATTTGATTGAGTTACAACTTTGTTCAAGTTGCAAGTTTGGTTAACTCGATTAATAATTTTGTAGCAAGATTGTGTTAGTCCACGGCAGTGTTAGACAACAAGAAACTTCAGATCCTTTAAATAAACACAAACGCTGGTTTACGCTTTGTAAGCAATGATAAGTTCATCGTTTTTACTGTATTTTTGTTTGTTTTTATGCAACAGCGTGAGGTTTATGGTCTATTTTTATAGCATAGGGGGGCGCATGGACGGGTCATTTAATGGTAAGTTATGATAGCCATATGGACGTCGGGTTCAACGAATGTATTGCTTAATACTAGTTTTCTGATATTCTGTATCACTTCAGTTGGAAACAGGCTTTTATAGTCCAGTTCTGATCATAGGCATCTCCTTAAAAATGAGGTTTTGATCTGCAACACCGATATGGGATTAGTTTCAAATTTTTCTTCTATCTGCAGTGGTGTCTTTGCCTCTTTAGTCGCCTCTTTTGATACCCATGGGATGAGTAGATATGGTGACACTGTATTCTTAAACTGTCACTATACGGTTCAGTAAACATTTCTCCACTTGAGCCAGCACATTCATGTCAAAGTATGGTTTATTCGGTTTCAATAAGCTTTAGACACATATAAGGCTTCAAGATGATTACCGAACGGCAGTAATTTGGATAAAATATTTGTCTTATAAAAATATGTTATGACGTATTTTAAGCTGACACAACTAGTTGTCAAAATAAAACGTCAAAGAAATGACGTCATTTGACTTGTCAAATTAATGAACGTCGCCGTCATGTCTGAGGAACTAATGTATATATTTATCCTTCTACAAAAAGTACTGAAGTAAACTACGAGGAAAACTATTGCGAGAAACATGACAGTCAAGGATATTGCAATTACGAATCCAATATGTCTTATGGGCTTAAATATTTACTAGCAAATACGACTACTTTCGGATTTCGTAAACAAGAAAAAACGTTTGATCATATTTGTATGTTAGAAAGACTTTAGGCTGTTTTTTTTATTATAATAATGACTGGTATGTGTACTATTTTTTTCGTCCTTAAATTTATTGGAACCAAGAAAGAAATTTTATACAAATCATATGATTATATGATTTGTATAAAATTTCTTTCTTGGTTCCAATAAATTTAATGGACGAAAAAAATAGTACACATACCAGTCATTCATAGCATTCAAAGCTTACCTAATTATTTTCGTTAGAGGAGTCGTTAGAAGAGAGTGATTTTCGTAGTTATTAGATAAGGTTTGAACATGTAACCACTTGATCGCATATGACGTCTCAGCTAAATATTGTGAGTTAGATTTTTTTATTTAGTGGGAAGGGTGGTTTATTAAAAACCATAGCTGCAGGAGAGTTATAGTAAAATTTTTTTGAAGCAAAATTATTTGAGATTTGAATCAAAATAAACCCAAGTACGCACGTGAGGCCACGTTTTTGAAGTCAGCGGGGAACGGAGCGGCAACGGCAGCTAACCAGTTTTCAAAACCAGCGGGCAGATCGCGCGGCGCTAAATGAGAGATGTGTTAAAAAAATATTAGTGATTTGAAATAATTAGTGAAATCGGTAAATTTTATACACACACCAGGACGGATAACTGAAACGTTTTTTCACGCCCCTCTCAAAGGACCCGGAAATACAATGGGAGCGAAAGACATGAGGTGGTAGTGAGTTCCATGTCTTATTTAAGTGAGGTACCAAACCCATGTTATGTAATAGCACCATAAAAAAATTATTTAACTTTCTTTTTTTTTAATCGTAGATCCCAAACCCTGTAACCTTAGAAAAATGGTTAATCGTAGTTGCATACACAATAACTTACCATAATTGACAAATTATGAGTTTCTATACTAATACACTTATAGAAGACCACAGAAAGCACAATTAAAAAATAACATTAATCAAGCGAACAAAATCACAAGTAAAAAAGAAAATTAAAATGTTTTATTAGCAACCAATAAATAAATATTCAAGATTAGATAATAAAGAAAAATTACAAAATTGTTATAATTTAAAATCATTAATTACATCTGATTGCTATTTTATTCCATACCCATCTGACATATAGAATCGCTTGTACGTCATGCCGCTCCTCGCCCGCTCGTCGCACCGCTGTGTTTGATAGTACTCACATACTCGTATAAATCGGTACATTATAACGCATCGCTCCACCTGAATTTGTGTACACGGCCTAAGTCATTTTTAGCTGTAAGTAAAAGATACTAATATATTTATATTTCAATTTTCATAAAACAGTCTATTCTTGTCTTTAATAATATAATGAATTTTCATTGTTGATAATAATGGCTTCTTTGGATAACCATCAATAGCCAGCCTGTTATGATCCAGAGCCTATAGTCCATTCACATTATAATACAACACAAATCCTACCATAAAATTTGGAAAAGCACCTCATCATACCTGTTTACTATCAAAATATGCTACTATCAAGTACCAATAACATTTTATAGACTCTAAAGGCCCTGTTTAATATGTCGTTCGCGTTGCGTTGCCACGCGGCAACTCATCTGATGCTGGCTAAACGCCAAACTCATCTATGCCATAACGACTGCTTAGTATAAACTGTACATCATAAGTAGCAAAATCTGACGCAATGTATGGTCTAGTATTTTTCTTCCTAAGGTACAAGACAAACAAAAAAGTCTTAGCCTTTAGAAATAAAATAAATACTTGCTTGCCACTAAGTAAAGAGCGATCTGTAAGATACGGGAATTAAAGGATGAATTGTACGAGTATAGGTACACTTACAATTTAATTACCCGATGTTTCCATTAGATTATAATCACACCCTGATTTATTCCAGTAGTATTTATTGAAGCATAAATTATGGACTCGAATATATGAAACATGAAATAGCAAGTAAAGAACGAGGTTAAGATAACCACACTTACTCAGTGAAAAGCCGCATAAGAATTGTTTAAGGCTGAATTTTTAGAAATGGTATCTGGATGAGCCTTTTTCTTTGTGCCGTAGCATCTCCATTCTACACAACAATAATAGAGAAATAGTTTCATTGAAGATCAAGAATGTACAAGTACAAGCTAAACAAATAAATTACATTCGAAAGTTTTAAACCAGGTCAGCTTGAAAACATTCAAATACAGTTTTCTATCGAAACTCAACAACAAGTTTCGTCTTAATCAAACATTCCATAGCTTCCATGCCAAATCTTCGAATCAATAAAAAGCTGCAATTCATCCGATCCAGCCCAAACTTTCTCCTTTACATCCAAAACATCAACAAGGAAAACTCAAATACATCCTAATAAATTCCGTATGTCGCTTTCAAAGTTTGAATTATGTTTCTATTGAAAAGCACTGAAGATCTAGAGACTTGGACTTATTGCCGATCGTCCACGTGAGCAGTTTTCTCCAGTACGCAAGTTTGGACATGGAGATCGTTGAAAGATTTACTATCTTCAAAAAGAACGAGAAAAGTAACGTTTTATTCAATTCATTGAGCATATTTGGATGATATCCAAAAACGATTGTATTTAAGCTTATAAAACGTGTTTGAAATTTAATCTTTAATATGAATATTTAATAGTTCATTAAGAAAAATTTCATGAAAGATATTTTAAATCAAAGATACTATAATTTTTGATCAATTATTTACACNATATTTGTGTGAAAGGTTTCTAAGGTAGGAGAGGCGTATGTCCATCAGTGCACTATTGGATATTAAAGGTTATTGCTGATGATGATAATTTTTTTATGGAATAAGAGATAAATGAACAAATATATCGCCTGATGATAAGCGATTACCGCCGCTCATGGACACCCGCAAAAAATGAGGCGTCACAAGTGTGTTGCCGGCCTTTGGGAGATGGGGAGTTCGATGGGGTAAGGGGATGAATTATGGGCCTGCGGTATCCTCACTCACTCGGTGAGTTTCACCAATATTTTCACACGTTTCTCTGTGAGGCCGTAGTATCACTCCGGTCAAGCTGGCCTTTTTGTGCTGAAGTGTGGCTCTTCCACGGTAATGAAATGCGATTGAAATTTAGTTTTCAACACATTTCTTAGTATATATGTATTTATATATATTTTCTGGAAATCATATAATAATAACAAGCTCTACTTAGTTTGAGACTAGATGGCGTTGTGTACCAGATGTTCCAAATATTTACTATTTCATGATGGAAACTATTGGACTTCAACGATTTTTTTCATAATTTTTATAATAATTTCTTTTACTTTGACTATTCCTATATATAGAAACCTTCGAAACCTTCTTTTATACTTTAGAGGTTTTTTTTTGTATTTTATTAACAAATGTATAATATCTCATATTAATCTTACGTTATTGTTGCAGGTACGTATGCGGTTGAGTTTTCTTGAAGTAAGGCAGTTTTATATTAAAATGTAAATAAGTTTAAATTATAATATATTGTTAAATGGTTGGTGGTGATAATTATAATAAAAATGAAGATCGGGAGACTTCGAGAGTTGGACTGACAAGTATTATTTTGTATATTTTTAATTATATATTATTGCTTATATTTTTTACGTATTTGAAAATGTAATTGAAATGCATTTTTAAATGTAAGAAAGAGAATAATAATAAATCTATATATTGTACCGGATTAGTAAAAAAGATAACTTAAATAGAAAAACTTAGACTGGAGGCAATCTCTTACAGGCAACTGGTTTTAATGTGTGACTCTATAAGGTCTGTGATTAAGTAAATGATGGCCAAGTATATGAGATAATCCTGATAAATTATAATGCAGTAGGAATATAAGAAAAGAAGAAGAAACATGTGTATATATAATTTGAAGCGGAAAACTATCAAAGTCTGATTTTTTTATTTGTAAGTTCGAATCTTATTTAAACTAATTTTAAAAATAATTCATTGAAGGCTATTGCCACCATAATATCCGTATTTTGTTAATATTTTAAAAGTAATATGCAGTAAAATTATGAAAATAAAACTATTTTAGCATAAAATTATTTATCAAACTTTGTTTTTATGGAATAGGGGGCAAATGAGGAGAAGAATCGCCTGATGATAAGCGGTTACCGCCGCCCATAGACACCCGCAACATCAGAGGCGTCACAAGTGCGTTGCCGGCCTTGTGGAATGGGGAGGGGGGTGAGGGGAAGAGTTGAATTATGGGCTGTTTCACACCGGTTTTTTGTGAGGCCGTGGTATCACTTCGGTCGAGCCAGCCCATGGATGTCGAAGCGTGGCTCTCCCTCTTATAAATTTTATAGGACTAAATGAGATGTAGTCGGTTCAGATATAGAGAATCAAATTCAAATTAATTTAAAACCAGTAAAAAATTAATAACAACTCAATTAAAACCTTTGTCCCCGAGTAAATATAAATAACAATATTATTCCTAATAATTATTATTCTTGAAAAGATTTTGAAAATTTAAATAAAATTAATTTTCTTTCCCTTTCAAGTTAGTTGTTCTTAGTTCATTGAATATTAAAATATTTATAATTTAAAAGTGATTAATATTCTAAATCTGTTAAACGCTTTTTATGAGTCTTTTAACTCAACATATTTGCATATAAATAATAAATTGACTGATATACATTATATGTATTTAATTATTTTCTTCTAAGCAATATCTATTACGTCACTCTCCTGTTAATAGTATTTACTAGTTTGCATTTGCAAACAAGTAAAATTATTTACCGACTTCGTCAATATCTGCCATTTTTATTTAATTAGGTATTTTCATTTTGAAGTTTTGATGTGTCCTGTGTCGCTCTCACGACTAAGACGAATCTATTCACACCACTCACATAAAAATACGACAAGCCGCTTAGGCTTTAGGGCGTGCCAAATAAATATACATACATACATACATTCGAAAAACATAACCCTCCTCCTTTCGCAGTCGGGTAAAGAGTTTGCTTTTAGAAAAAATAATCATATCACTTATATCTATCCTAATTTTATAAAGAATTAAAGCTTCTGACGTGGTAAGGGGAAATCTTCGTATCTCCTTAACCAATTTAAAAACCTATTTTAACAACAGAAAAAAACATTTTTCGCGAGTGTCATAAGTTATATAATAGTAATCAGAGAAATAAAAGACTATTTGGAGGTAGCCGTATTTGCTTAACAATGTTTAAAGGCTGGGACTTGAAGTTTAAATGTGGCTTCACATCAAAAAATAGTTTTAAGCCATTCTTTCTCCTAGTAACTCCCAAAGACCTTATTTTCATCAAAATTCCCACCGAGGGAAAACCCGTTATGCCAAAAACAACACAAACATCAACTCAATATTAAAATAATTTTGCCAATAAATGTTCAAGACTCTCCCTTTATATACACAGCTAAAATAAGAAATGTACACAGCCCCTGAGAAATGAATTTTAGCAAACTAAACATCGAACGTTTCCCGAAAGCGTCACACAAACTGAACTGAACTCACAACGAAATATTATGCTAATAAAATTACATAAGTTTTTATTAGACAAACTGAAAGAAACAGTGTAAAGAAACATTATGTAGCAGTAAGTAAGTTTCTAAGTGAAAAGTTTTCAAGCCAAAAATGGTGGACAAAAAGCACTTAAATTGTGAAATTAATGCTGAATATAAAATAGAAACTTAAATTGTTTATGATGTGGCAAATTTTAACCTGGCTTGGCGCAAATACAACGGCTTAAAATACACAGTTGTAGCAATTGCCTTGCTCTTCACTGATAGAGTGTGACAATAGTAGTCTTGATTCCTTCTTCTTCTTATTCCAAGGGAGGAATTGAAGAGAGCAACTGTTCAGTTGTACATGGTTCTATTAACTGTCAGGTGACTATTGCCGTGGGAGAGCCACGCTTCGGCATGAATGGGCTGGCTCGACCGTAGTGATACCACGGCCTCACATAAAACTGGTGTGAAATAGCGCTTGCGCTTTGTTTCACCGAGTGTGCGGGAATACCGGAGGCCATACCCCAACCCCTTTCCCCATCGCTATCCTCCTCCCCATCCCCCAAAGGCAACGCATTTATGACACCTCTGGTGTTGCAGATGTCCATGGGCGGCGGTAATCGCTTACCATCAGGCGATACGTCTGCTCGTTTGTCGAATATCCCAAAAAAAAGGTGACTGATATAATATTCATAAAATATTGCATATTGTGTTCATGTATATATCGCGAGATCGTGTAAGTAACAATTTCAAAACTTGAAAAGAGCAGTCTTGAGTTTTCAAATTATGATAGAATGTGTACTCGATAGGAAGAGTATTGAAAAACCTAAAAACAAGAGTCACAAGTACGCTGTCACCCTTTCCTGACTTTTGAAAAGAGTGGCCCCGAGTTTCTTCGCCAATATTCTTCTCATAAGACTCTAGGCGTTTTGAAAACTGGAAGTTATAGATCGACACAAGAAGGCAGTAGATTTTGTTGTTTTCATATAATTTACCTCGACAATCCAGTACTGTGGCGTCTATTTGTGTCGATCGATAATTATTAACTGTAGCTTCAACTTAACGTTCATAAATGACACCTAGTCTCTTAATAGAAAATTAATGATTTAGATTTTGTATTTTGTCACATAATCGGAGGGAGTAAGACCCAATGATGTCGATGAACCTCAATAAGTCGCCAAAGAGTGGGTTTTCATACTATATTAGTGCATTGTCTGCATTCGTAATGTGTATGGTGACTTTTGAAATCTTCTCATGATTTCCCCTAAGTAGAGATACTTTGAAAGTTTATATTTTAATGCATGGGCCTGCCAGAATGTCTTTAATCTGCCTGATGGAAAGCAACATCAGAATCTAAGACTGGTGGTCACCATACTTATTGCGAACGCAGACAATGCAAGAATGTAGCATGGTGACCCACACCATGTCAGCCTTGTAATACTTTTTTGAGTTGGGCCTCCGGTCTAGCACTCACCAACAAAACACGACAGTACGAACGCTGTAATTTTACGTTAATCTTCTGTGCGAAATGGATATAATTATTTCCGGTAACTTGTCACACGGTGAAAACCAATTAAATAAACTGTAACGATTTTCTGTGACTTCAGTTTCACTCCGATTGAGCTTGTGAGGTTATATGACCAAAAACTATCGTATTAATAGCAATCCCACGGCTGTATTATATTCTTAGCTATATGTATCATACTTATTATGAAATGCATTTCCATAATATCCTGTAGTTTTACCGGTATTAGAATAGTAATAATAATAAAAGTACCCATATACACAATCAAAAATACAGCTTTAATGGGAGAAATTACATTATTAAGGCCGAAACGCAATACAAGTCATATTTACCCTTAGTACAATATTATTAGAACGTGGTCACAATAATTATTAGTAGGTACGATTATTATACCTGAATATTAAGCCACGTTCTGAGTGAAATTAAAGGAGGATATTAGGTTGTTCACACGTTTACCTATGGGATACAATAAATGTGTATTAATGTTTAGATCTTAGTACGCTATATGAAAGAGTTTTAATTTTTATGGTACAAGGACTAATGAAAGATGGTTAAACTGATATATAACTTATACTTTCGACTGTCGGCACTTGATGGAATTTGCTAGAAAACATTTTAAAATAAATCTCACTTGCATTTATTCCACTATTTCAATTAGTTTACACTTGACCAGTTTCACCTTATTACATTATCATAGGTTAATATAGGCGAAGGCATAAGGACTTGATGGCGTAAGAAAGCGGTTCCCGGACCCCTCCCGTCTCAGGCGCGAAATGGCACACCGTGTGGTTTTAGTCGGTTCGATTCCGACACATTGCCCCGCCGTAAACCCTGGTAGGGTGAAGGCCCGAGGGGGTTTCAACACGTTAAAAAAAAACAAGAAGGCGCAGGCATAAGGTGAAACCAGAAGGCTTACCCAAAAGTTTGTCTATATCCCTGTTCGTCTAGTAAAAGCTATGGAGCCTCCACCCCAACACTCGATGATCAGAAGGGGTGCCCGCATCCTTACTTTCTCATTGATAACCAACCTTTTGCAGTTAAACACACATATCACTAGTTTAAATGTTAAAAACTTCGCCCGAGTTGACCCAATGGATTCAAAATGTTCAAAAATTTATGATTTTTACTACAAAAATGTTTGGTAAATCACAAAAAGACTTCAACAACAAATTTAAAAAAAGATGAACTTACCTCATCTTTTTAAGTTTGTAATTTTTTTCTTGTTATTTGTGAAATATCTTAATAAAAAGTTCTAAACCACATGAAAAAATACAGTCGAATTCAGAACCTCCTCCTTTTTTAAGTCGGTTAATAAATGAATCGAGTGAAGTCTTTTTGTAATTTACCAACCATTTTTGTAGTAAAATTCATTGATATACAGATCACTTAAACATACAGAATTTGAAGACTAACAGCTAGTGAGGTAGAATAATGCATACCCAAGAGACAGATGAAAATACAATGCAACAAGCAAGTAAATTATATAACTTCAGAATAGAAGCATGGCGGCATTTAATAGGATTTAAATTAATTCTGGCCAATTAAGTTTTATTTCGATTTGATTTCGACCAATAAGCGCTAAGGAAAGCGGTTCATTTGCACGGTTTATCACCTATATAACCGTTATTTCGTTTTATATTTGGAACATTAATTTCTGACAGCAGTAGATTGCTAATAAAGTTGCCAGTACCGGCTTATATTAGCATCTAAGATAGATAAGTACCATGAAATATAACCATTATAAACGTTATTACGCGAAAAACTCATAATTGAAGATGATAAAAATATAAGTTATTTTGAAACAGGATTTACTTTGATCTTGTATTATTGCGTTTGTATTACTGTATAGTTCTTAGAGGTTCTGTAATTGTAATTTAAAATAATAAGGGCAAAGAGTTCGTCACCTAAGTCACTGCAGTTAACTAAGATAAAATGAGTGGCTGTCTTTTATGTTACTCTCAAAATATAGTGTTTTCTATTTCTTTTTAAAAGACAACTCCCGCATTAGAAAACGAGAACTCCCGCATTAGAAAAAGACAACTCCCACATTAGAGAAAGACAACTCTCAAGGTAGTTGATTCCAGCGCGAACGGTAAGCTCGACCGGGGCGCTATAACCCTCGCACAGAAAATTAACGCAAAATGACAACGTTAATGCTGTCGTGTTTCGTTAGGGAGTGCGAGACTGATGGCCCACTGATGCAGAAGCGTCACTAGACCGCCATAGTGTGGGTCACCGTGCTGCATTATCGCATTGTCTGCATTCGCAATGAGTATGGTGTCGCGGGAAACCTCTATAAGCATACATGAAACAGACACAAAAAAACAGCCAGATTTAGAACAACAATTTGTGGATCACACACCCACTTGGTAAAAACGCAAGCGGCGTGGCGACTGTTAAAACCACTTTTTTTTACGTGTGGAAACCCCCTCGGGCCTTCACCCCACCGGGGTTTGCGGCGGGGCGGTGTGTCGGAATTTATTTATTTTATTTATTTATAAACTTTATGCACTACATTGTACATCGGCGGACTTAATGCCCAGGGCATTCTCTTCCAGTCAACCTTCGGGTGATGTAGATAGTTTGTAAGGTAGGTGCACAGAGAGGTTACATACTTATAAGACATATACAGTTCACAANCCGCAGGTCAATCGGAATCAAACCGACTAAAACCATACGGTGTACCACTCTGCACCTGAGATGAGAGGGATCCGGGAATCGCTTTCTTACGCCATCCGGCAACTGTTAAAACCACTTTTTTTTTTTTTTGACGTGGTGGAATGCCTTTACGCACTTCGCTCCCCCCCTGCGGGTACAGGGGGTTCGCTTCATGTGGGACTCCTGACTGACACCAGCCAGACTACCCACTAAACCACCACGGTGTGCCACCTCTGCGCGTGAGACGGGAGGGGTCCGGGAACCGCTTTCTTACGCCATCCGGACCCAACTGTTAAAACCACTAGGTCAACCATGTAGTTAAATATGTCTCTCTCACGGTATTTTTATTTAATAATAATAATAGATATAATACATTCATGAAACGTTATTTAATGAAAATTTATGTAATAACAAGTAAGCATAAATACCACAATCGACAACAAATTTAAAGCGATGAAAAGTATTAATTCAGATGCCTTTTCCGTGTATCTAATTCGTGAACACGTAAAAACACTCATGCCACCATTATCAATGTAAACTATAACATGAAAATAAAAAAGGGATATATTTACCTACAAATATAAGTGTTGCGTGTTAAAACTATTCAAAGGTAATTACCCGATACATTTTTCTGTAACTCAAACACAATATATTAAATATTCTGTCCATAGAAACATTTTATATTAAATTCTGTAAAAACACGTCTTTTTCCTCAGGAAAAGTACAGAAAAAAATATATTTCCACAGATCACAACAAACATCTAAAAAGGCTTGTCACGTGTCTGTACTCAAGGGTCGACATCAAAATAAATGAAACGATCCTTTGAAATCAAAGCAACATATCCTGTGTCCTTGATTAAAAAAATCAAGCGTTCGCGCCAACGAAACGGAGTCCTAACTGTTGTGCCACACGGGGGGGTTTTTCGTAGGCTTATAGCGGTAATGAGTGACGCGCAAAGCCCCGCTAATTGGAAAGCCTGTCTGCGCTTAAAATAACGTCGTGTGATGCGACGCAATTTTGTGTGTGTTGCCATTTTAATAACGTTTCACGGTTATTTTAATGGTGCAACATATTTTTCAGAAAATTTATTGCGCGTTGTTAATATTCAAATTAATATTTGAGTTGTCGTTGGTTGCAACACTTGGAGTGGACGAAACAAAGTTTTTTAAAATCTAGTTTATTTCAATTATTAAAGGGCTTCTTTGCTTTTAAAATGAAACTCTTGTTTTTATTAAAAAAAAATACTAGATTGCCTTGTGAAACCTGCCTGTGGTATTTCAGGCTGATACGACCAAACCTAGTGCTGAGTTGAAGACTAGTACTCGTTATTCTTAAATTTCAGGTACACGTGTGTGTAGGCGTGGAGTAGGAGTATGGTCGTCCTATCCTTAAAAAAAGGGTAATAAAACCATGTTGAAGAGCTATCGGCCGATTTCCTTCCAAAGCCACGTTTATAAGCTGTTTTCAAGAGTCATCACAAACCGTCTTGCGCAAAGACTCCACGAAAGCCAACCACCGAAGCAGCCTGGGTTTTGGAGCAGATGTGACACCAAAGACTACATCCACACAGTGCATCCTTGTGTCTAACATTTGTGGACTATGAGAAGGCCTTTGACTCGATCGAGATCTGGTCTGTTCTGAAGTCTCCGCAGCGTTACCAACTGGATTAGCGATACATTCAACTGTTGAGATGTCTCTACAAAGCCACCACTATGTCCCTCTAAGTACAAGATCAGCATACAAGACCCATACCATTGCATCGAGGAGTGACACAAAGGGACGTTATATTCTCGAAATCGTTCACTAATGCAATGGAGGACTTGTTTAAGACCCTGCACTGGAAAGTGCGCGGCATCATCATTACTGGCGAATACATCTCTCACTTGCGATTTGCAGACGACATCGTCATCATGGCAGAAACGCTGTAGGACCTACAGCAGATGCTGAACGACCTGGCTGACTCTTCTGGGCGCATCGGCCAACGAATGAACTTGGACAAGACCAAAGTCATGTTCAATGAACATGTACTACCTGAACCGGTTATATTAAACGGCACCGTTCTCGAAGTTGTTCAAAAATATGTATAACTCGGGCAGACTTTGCAGTTAGGTAGAAACAACTTTGAGGACGAGGCGAACAATAGAATCCAGCTGGGTTGGGCAACGCTTGAGAAGTTTCGTCGGGTTTTCTCATCGTCGATCCCACAGTGTCTAAAGACGAAAGTCTTCAAAGAGTGCGTCCTACACGTATTGTCATACAGAGCCGAAACGTAGAAACTTATAGTAGGACTGGAACACTCGTTTAAATTCACTAAGCTTGCTATGAAGAGGGCTACGCTCGGCGTTTTTCTAAGAGATCGCATCAGGAACGAGGTGATCTGACAAAGAACCAGGGTCATCGGACATAGCCCACAGGATAAGCAAGCTTAAGTGGCCGTGGGCTGGACACATTTGCCGAAGAACCGATTACCGTTAGGGTAAACGAGTTCTTGAATGGAGACCGCGTCTCGGCAAACGTAGTATAGGACTTCCACAGGCCAGGTGGAGTGATGATTTACGCGATACGGCTGGCAGGAACTGGATGCAAGAAGCCATGGATCGAACTAAGTGGCATGCTATTGGAGAGACCTATATTCAGCAGTGGACTGCGATAGGCTGATGTTGATTATGTGTGTATCCTCCATAACGTAAGCCTGAGGGTGACAGAGGAGGCTACCTGTCACCCTAGCAGGAGCAGGCTCGGGTGGAGACGCGGACGATGCGGAGTGTGCGCGCCTTAGGGATAGTAACGCGAGCATACCGTGGGAGAGCCAAGCTTCGGCATGAATAAGCTGGCTCAACGGGAGTGATACCACGGCCTCACAGAATACCGGTATGAAACAGCACTTGCGCTGTGTTTCACCGAGTGAGCGTGGATACCGGAGGCCCATACCCTAACCCCTCTTCCTATCCACATTCTTCTCCCCATCCCCCAAAGGCCGGCAACGCACCTTTGACGTCTTTGGTGTTGCAGATGTCCATGGGCGGCGTAAATGCTTACCATCAGGCGATACGTCTGTTCGTTTGCCCGTGATTCCATAAAAAAAAACGGGGTTCCCACATAGTAGGGGCCATCTACGAACTGTAGGTTGCCCAAGGTACGTTGGGGTTCTAGGATTTTCTTTGTCTAGGGTGCACCTGGTTCCCCGGCTTCATGTACCCGAGACGGAGTGCGGTTATTGTCGATTTGAGTCCGTCATGCCACCAGGACGGATTTCCGCACGAGGATAAAACTAAAGAAAAGGTGTACGTGTGTGTCGACATGAGCATTTACTGGCTTAAATATGTCAGCCCATCATATGCGGTTTTATCGAAGGCATATGTTAACAGTCGCTCAATAACATTCCAGGGCATTGTACTAAAACGAATTTGGAAAATTTAATAGTAAATAAAACATATAAATCCGTTTGTATTTTTCATGTGCACTTTCATTTTCCATTTCTATTTTTTTCAAATTGTATTAATAAGGCTATATATGTAATAAAGAAAATAATATTAATAATAAATTGCTATATTGTACAGCAGATTCACAAAGATACTATAAACTAAGGAAGTGCCGTATCACCCTGATGCAATCTTTCTTACAGACAACCATGGGAAAATATAGCGTAGTGTCTAAGTACATCAAAGTTGATTAAAAAAGTAAATTAAAGTTGCTAACATAACACAGTGACTGTACGTCAGTCTGCAGTCACCCTTATCATTTAGGGGTATGAAAAATGTTGGCTGATTCTCAGACATATCCGACATGCATTTAAAATTTCAAAAAAATCGGTCCAGGCGTTCGGATTTATTTGATAAGAAACACCGTGACGCGATTATCTTTTATGTGAGATAAAACATTAAGTATGCGTTCAAGATAAATAAATACGATAATTTATCGTTGGTAACCAAAAAACTAATATATTTTATCCCACATACAGTTTATGCAGTCGTAAAATCTTTTGTCACCCATTGTGGACGTCGTAAAGCCAAATGTGGATGCTTACATACGACTTAAGAATATTTTTTGATACAAAATATTCCTTGGGCTTAATTTTTTTACTATCTTCTACATGTTTAAGCGATCTCCTCGCATCTTTCTGTCACACTGAACGTTGTGGGACCAATCCTTGTGCAGGCACTTTTTATGATCCACAAACACCCAGACTCGAAACAGCATGGGTATTCTTTATGTCCGTTCTAATGAATGCTTTTAATGTCCCTCTTAGCACGGGATATTTATTCCTAGTCGGGAGCTGTTTAAAAAAATGTTAGCATTTGAAAGCGATCAAAGATTCTGTGGCGACTTCCACATACAGTTTCAACATAAAAATATATGACAGTGCCATCTACCGAAGGAACATCGAACTACGGAGCAACGAAGAAAACTAAGAAACTAGCAATCCTAAATCGCACAATAGAAGTTCTCGCGCCGATTAACATATATACAACTTCCCAACATCAACCGTTGGGCAGTGGCCCGCCAGGCATGATCACCTCGCCTGGTCGGAGGATCCTCCCTTTGTGTTGGAGGAACATGTGACCCGTTCCTCTACAATTCTATAAGATATTATCTAATAAAGCATATTTATGTCCCTGTAGAAATAAACAGAAATGTAATATTCGAAACGTTGTTTTGCCATTAAAATGTTTAGAAATGGGTCTCCTTTCTCTTCTCTTCATCTCTCTTCTTCTTCTTCTCTCTTTAATTAGGGACATGAAAAAAAAGTTGACCGATTTTAAGACTTACCCGATATGCTAATATTTTTTTAAAAAAAAGCTTTTATAATTAATTATCCAAAAAATCTTATATGTGAAGTTCTCGTGTCGCGGTGTTTCTTACCAAACTTCACGGAAACAGCTCGACCCATTTTTACAACTTTATGTGCATATCGGGTAGGTCTCAGAATCGGTCAACATATATTTTAATAATGCTTTTATACTTATTTATCCAAAAAAATAAATATGTGGAATTCTCGTGTCAAACAATTTTTGCCATAGAAACCACAATTCACATGTTTATGATGTTATTACTTATAATGTAATTTATTTTAACCATAAATCGATGACGATGAGTGGGTGGTGAACGTTGGTGATTTGACGCCTACATAGGAAATACGTAACTACTTAAATATAAAAAAAAAACCGGTCAAGTGCGAGTCAGTCTCGCGCACCAAGGTTTCCGAACAAACCTGTAGATATATTATGTTATGTAGTTAAAAATGTATGCTTTTCGCAATTATTCCTTTATCTGTGCTATAAAACGTTGTTTCGTACCATATTTCCAAATTTTGAGTTCACGGAAAGCGTAAACGGCTGTATCTTTTGATTATGGTGGCTAAGAAGTTTGATTTTTTGGGACAGTAGACCTGAGTATTTGATATGAATTTCAGCTTGATACCTTTACGCGTTCCTGAGGAAAAGAGTTTTGACCGATCAACAGATGAACTACGAAGTGATTCTATAAGTGTTCCGTTTTTTCCTTAAGCTTATAAAAATGAAACAGGCAAAAGAAAATGTTTATATTATTGTTTATCTGTAAAGCATTTAAAGAGTGTTACTTTTAGCATTGATGTATGTATGTTATTCAAGTGGTAAAAGTGTAACAAATAGAGTTACTCCAGAATTTATCATCTTAGTGGAATAATAGTAGAATGGAAGTATTAATAGAATGGATGTCTAGAAATTATTTTCTTTGCTAGGTTCACGAAAATGTCACAACAATTCTAATTTCAATTAATCTTCGAACAAATCAAGAAAGAAGTTCATCTTGGGTGGCCTCGCAGTTATTCTATCCATTGCTATTCAAAGTATGTTTGTAGGTTATTGCTTAGGGACTTAAAGCAGATCGGTTTGAGGAATGGATAATTTTATTTAGACTATACTTGGTTGGATAGGATCTACAGGATCACTTTGTTGTTGATCACATCTGTCTGTCAAGACCGTTTTTATCAGGAACGCGTGAAGGTATCAAAGTGAAATTCATATAAAATGCTCAAGTCTACTGTCTCTTAGAGCTGTGAAAAAATCAAACTTCTAAGCCTACGTGATTAAAAGATACAACCGCTTATACTAAAATTGTCGACACTCACAAGGGAATTAAAACCTGTATTCCGACTTTTACTCAGTCAGAGGCGCGATCAATCTGTCCCGGAGGTAACTCTGCTTATCCCGGGACAGGACCTCTAGCTTCCAACTCCGGAAACTTGTAGAACCTTATTTCTTATAAATGCAAAAAGAAATGTCAGGGAGCCTGTGGATGCGGATAGGCTGGATTAAAGTACTCCGTTATATGTACCTTTTGCAATAGTACCTGTGATAATTCAGTAATTTCACTACAAGAGAGCGATGAGAAGGATGAAACAGGGTCTATTCTCGAGCAAACGTATGACAAAATCGAGGTACAAGAGGACTACAACGAAGCTGTTGATTCGACGTGGAAGAATTTGTTATGTATCATATTTGGCTCCGTATCTAAGTCGATGAACTTTCAAAGCCTCATCCATCAAGAATAGTGAAGCGAAGGAAAATGCGCAAAGTTTTGTAATAGTGCATTACAAGTGGATCAGGCCTACTGGGGATACCACAAAAAAAAACGCGCCACTTATTATATAGTGAATACTCGTGGTGGATATGACACGGATTTAGTTATTTGGTCAAAACATGTATTGGACTGACTTTATGGCTCTCTTACGCTGAAATTATTAATTTTACAAAAAAAGGTATCTACATAGATGCAGGAAATTTTCTTAAATTTAATTTATTACTACCTATTTTTGTATTTACCTATGTTATTCTCTGGTTATCTCAGTCGTGAGGAACGGACTCCAGAAGCCGCTGATGCGTTAGGCCGATGCAGTAGACCGACTCGTCGGGAGTCCCACACACGCCTTTTGAGTATCCCTCCCACGAAGGATATGGTGCAAAAAGTATTCCTCGCAAAAAACAATAAAAGTACTTCCTGGGTACTCAGAATCTTGAATATTGGTATGAAGCAACTTCTTATAGCACAGATAGAGGAAATTTGCAAAAGCATACATTTTTAGTTACATCATATGATATATCTACAGGTTTGTACGGAACCCTCGCTGCTCGAGCCCAACTCGCACTTGGTCGGTTTTTTGTGTCACTAGTCTACACGTGATATGTTAATTTATTAGAAAATCCAAAACGAATCTTGTAACAATACAATGTAGAAATAATTCACTAAATTCAAGAAAATTTAACATAATTGAAAATTCTATATTCATCCGAGTATATCTCCGTATTTTTCTTCTTCAAACAAAGGAAAAATAAAAGAAAAATTTAATATTATGTCTGTTCCGTACTTCGAATTCTAAACTCACATTGAATAGGCTGCAAATCTATGGAGCGATGGATCGAATCGAGATGCTTCAAAACATCGAATGAATCGAACATTGATTTCATTTAGATATTCGTATCTTATCTATTCCGTCTTGAATTTTATAAATCGAGGGAGAATTTGATTTCATGATGGAAATATTCAATGTTATTTTCGAATCGATGCGACAATTTATAGAAAAGTATAATCTATTACTTCGTATTGTTTCATCATAAAATCTAATAATAGTTAGTCCGTCTCAAATTATGTCCATAATGTAACCCGTTAATCTATTTAACTCAACGTAATATAAGACGCTTCAAATAATATAAGACTATGAGTTGAAAAAATATATTATGCTCCTTTTTTCGCCGAAGGGTAGTAAGTAAAAGACATTATTTTTTAAATAAAATATCATAGTTAATAAAATGAAAAATAACACTGTATGAGCAGCACTCAACAGCCACCGCCGTTTATTTAATTTAAGCCCCACAGAAGGGGCGTCGGGTCCTGAAAACACAATTATTGCTCATGTATTTTTCAGTAAAGATGCGCAGCTTATTGAGTTTGTGAGTTAGAATTTAACACATATTATACTTGCTTTGTGGGAAAACTCTTTTGTTTGGGACATCTTATATACTTTTGGGAGGCGTTGAATAAAATTCTGTGTAATAGCCGTTTAGCACTTATCGTTTTTATTATAATATAGAAATGATACCTATAGATCCTTAGACCTTCAACGTAAGAGTCATATCAATCAATCAACAACCCATAACGTCCCACTGCTGGGCTCGGGTCTCCTCTCAGGAGAGGGTTAAGGCCATACGTCCCCACGCTGGCCAAGTGCGGGTTGGGGACTGGCAAGACAACGGAGTGGCTACGTAATCTTACCGTCGGATGTTTTCAAGCCGCCCAAAGGCCTCCAACTAAGCTTCACGACTGTTATCCTATGATAACAACCGGGACTGACTGCTTAACGTGACCTCCGAATCACGGAGACGCTCATGATAACATGCCACTAGCGGTCACCCATCCAGGTACTGACCGCGCCGTCGTTGCTTACCCTCGGTGATTGTTTCTAACCACCGAGTGCAACTGGGCTATGAGCGCTAAGAGTCATAAGATTGTGTCCAACCTTTGAGGTAAAAGTGCGTTCTTTTCTTAAAGAACGTACTTTTGAACGGGTTCGAAGGGATTTGCATGAAAAAAAAATTTTTATTTTTTTATTTTGACGTACCCAGTGTCACTCTCACGACTAAGAAAAAACTATTAACACCACTCACATAAAATACGACCAGACGTTTAGGCTCTAGGGCGTGCCAAAGAAATATACATACAAACATAAAACATATACCTCCTTCTTTAGCAGTCGGGTAAAAATAAATAATATGGCGACGGGAACTTCGCCAGGTTAGCTAGTTATTAATATTAAACCATTCTAATCTTTACTGTTTCATTATAATTTCATTTTCATTACTGGTAGTGCGTACATAAGAGATATAATTATTATCAAATACCGAAGTACGTACGATAAAAGACTGCTCAAAAGTCTTTATAAAATATTTGTTTCAACCTTTTCAATACCTTTCCATTTTCTATATTTCAGTGAGCACACTTGATTGTCCCGCCTAATAATTTCTTCGAGTTGACACGAAGTCTGCTTGAACATAAATACAGTCGATTGCACCCTGCTTCTTCGCTAAAACACTTTTAGTAACAGTGGCAATAGATTTACTCTGTTTCGTACTAGGATTAACTTGAAGATTTAAGAGAGAAACAGGTCATTTATTTTCCACTAGCCAGATGAATAAACCTTTCTAGAAACTTTTTAGGTTATAATAATAATAATTTTGTCATTATAATCTAGAATTTTTTCTCTGTCCTTAAGGGTTTCTTTGTGTCCTAGTACAAATACAATTTAAATCAATGAAAAAGTACAAACAATTATTCGTAACGGTGTACATGATACACCGTTACCGAACGTCAGTTATAAAAAGTATATTTCGGTGTACTTTTTAATATTCAACTAAACACAGTAATATATTTTAAGTGGTAACACAAATGTAATTACATTTTAAATTTAGTGTTGCGCGCAATTATATCAAATGACTGTCAACTTACTACTTATCGTAGTTTAAGTACTTAGTACTAATAAGTACAAGTACCTGGATCTAAAAATGAATCCTGGCTAGATCGCTTTATCGTCCTTGAAATCCTTGGCATAGCAAATTTCTTAAATATCTTAGGACCCATTGCCGAGATGTATTGTTGTTATGGTAAAGAGAACTACGCTCCTTACACGTTAAGCAAATAGCGTAAGCCAATATATGCTAAACCAAAGTACATTTGTCAGTTACTTAACACGGCATCAATCGGAATTAGGCCTTCAAAACTGCACAGCAATTTTTTATTCTTCCACGTTTGGAACGAACAATAAATTGTAACTGCACCGCACTGCTGCTCCTCAACTTTATTCCTTTTAGTATATACTAGATCTAATATCGACTAGAAGCGACTCTTCTGTACAAAAAGTTTTAAGTTTAGATGCTGGGATACCTTGGACTTTGTTGCTTTCATTTATGGTTTTTTTTTCTCAAAAAAGACAACTCCCGTACTATTAATATTCATAATTGAGATGCGGGGGACTTTACAAAAATACATAAGACGGACAAAAAGAACAACCAGACTCAGAACAACAATTTGTAGATAACACAAAGTGTTGTCCCAGGCGAGTTTTGAACCCACATCACTTGGTGCAGTAGAAAGCGGCGTGACGACCGCTTAACCCATTAGGCCAATCGTACATTTGGCTATTAGATTACTTTCAATATCTATATGGATACAGAATTCTGTATGTAACATTAAAATAACCGCTTTTTACTAAATGCGTATGTATGTATACATGGTACATATATCAAGATAAAGATTTTTACAATTTAGTCTGTCTGTCTGTCTGTCTGTCTGTCTGTTCCGGCTAATTTCTGGAACGGCTGAACCAATTCTGACGGAACTTTCACTGTCCGATAATTTATGTAGTAAGAAATAACTTAGACTACTTTCTTAAGACTATATTGACCACGCGGTATTACCCGTGGTTGTTAACGTACTACAATAACCTCAGCTCAGCTAGTGTAATATATATTAAAGATAATTGACTGGCTTTTTAGCCCCAAATCAACAAAAAATCTTCATTTTAAAAGCGTTAATGACCAAAGTGATCTAAAATTCTGCAGAGTTAGAAAACAACCAATCAACCATTCTACATGCAATGTACAATGGTTGGTTGGTTGGTTATGCAATTTTCATGGTCATATGTCACCTCTATCACTTTCTTTTTATACAATAAAAAGCCGTAATACGAAATAAAAATACACTCTTCCGACATCTACTTATTCTGACATATCCAGTACAATATATGAACCGTGGCTTAGAACATTTCATTTCGTTATGTTGGCCACACTGACAGGCTGATGTATTGAGTGAAAGTGGGTTGGTACCAAGTGTTACCGTTTATTGTTTCAGCTGAGATGTATGGACCTTACTCCGAGTTCCTAATTTGTTGTAAGCCATTTTGGTTTAATGAAATCTATTAGTTTAGTTGTCTAAGTTTTGCCGAAGTAAATATTGGCAAATGGTTTGCTATCAAACGATATCGATTGTTAGCTACAACTTTGAAAAACTGTTTTATGATGTTCTCAAGTATCTCCTATTGTCAGAAAATAATGTTTAAGTCGGATTTCAAGCTTAAAATTACGGAAAATCGCTCGGTGATGACATGGCACCTGTTTCTGTAAGACGCGACGTCACTATTTGTCAACCAGTGTCAATATTGCTCTTAAAACGGTAAAGGATCATCGATTGCAACCAAAAAAGTGACCAATATATATAAGTGACGTAGCTCGCTCCGGTTGGTGTTCAACTTAACATGGCGGATTGCTTAATTTTGTAGTTTTCTTTCTCTTTTCTTTCTCTCGCTCTAAACATGGAAATAAATACATTTTTTATACTCTATGAACCCCATTTCATCAGATTAGTTCATGGTTTTAGTGTTTCTTGGTTACTGTCATCAAGCTTGTTTAATTATCTCTTAATGTTTAGCAGGCTTCTGTGAAACTTAGTAGTCTACGTAGAAGAGTCGTGAAATTGTTTCTGAACGCGTTTGTGTATCTAATCTCCTGCATTATCCTACTAAGATGCCTGCATTATCTTAAACATGTCAGAGCCTATACGGTTGTAACCACATTTTATTTACTCGTATTATTCGTGTGTGCTCTGAAAAGTTTCCGAGCTGACTATGGTACAAGTCATTTTATTTATTTACGAGTACTGCTAAAATTCGCGTTACGGTCGGAAATTTTTTAGACCATCTAGTATAAATTATAAATAAATATAAATATTTTCGGACATTTTAACACACAACGCCATCTAGTCCCAAACTAAGCAGAGCTTGTACTATGGGTACTAGACAACTGATATAAATACATATATACTTTTTTTTTGTAAACATATACATATTATACATAGAAAACACCCAAACTCCGAAACAAATATTTGCAGATCATACAAACATTTGGTCCGACTCAGGAATCGAACCCGAGACCTCATGCGCAGCAGTCGCTTACGCTACCACTACGCCACCGAGGCAGTTAAATTATATATAATTTATAAATTATACATACACAATATATATAAAGCTAATTATAGTGCTCCACACACAATCCTTTGTCCCGTCGAAATCAAACACACCATCAGCAGCAGGTAGATTCCCTAACCACTAGACAAAACATTGATATAAAAAGATTGAAAACAATAAGCTCGTTACCAATTCCTTTTTCAATTTGTTCATTAATAATGTTACCAGATTTTAGTATCAGGACTTAAACGTCACTCATAACCTCAAACTATTTTCATAGCCCGATCAAGTTAAAAATATAGGCTAACTTAACATCCAGTACCAAGGAAAAGAGGGATCCTAAATATAGCATATTAGCCCCTTTCTTCCTAAAATAAGAACACCAAACAAACAGTGCAAACATGACCCTTGAAAATTAGCTAGCTGGCCCCATAAGAGTATTTTGTGACTAAGCTAACGGTTTGCGGCTTATCGTTTCTGAGATGACGTTCAGTGGCTTACAATCGGCCTTCACATTTATAAGAGTGATTTTCTTTGTTTATCTACGTATGTGGTAACAAGTTACATATAGCCTGCATTTGTTCTAGCAATGTCTACTCTAAATAAATATAGAAACATATCTAACATAAATATTGAATAAATATAGAAACATATCACTATCATCATCATCATCATCATCAGCCTATCACAGTCTACTGCTGGACATAGACCTCTCCAATTTCAAGCCACTTAGTTTGATCTATGACTAAACATATATTAAAATACATTTATATAGAAACATACATTTAGAAACATAAATATATATAAATATATATATAGAAACATATATTAATTCATATAAATGTACCAGTAATCCACCCTGACTTAGCACGGATTGAGAGCACATAAAGGCTATGTAGGCTTTTTCATTAATTGATTAATTCAATTCAAATATTTCTTACGGAAAATTTTGTTATTGCTACAAACTTGTTATATTTTGTTCAATATTTTTATCGCTGAAGGAGCTAAGACAGGAAAAAACAAGTATTTCTAAAAGGTTTAAACAAAACTTACGTGTCAAGCTAAGAATAAAAGAAGAGTCATTATTACTGAAGAAATAAAAATTATTTTATTGTGCAAACAATACGCTAAAATTATAAAATTTGGTCTAAAACGAAGGCACTTAAAAAATTTGCATCTTTAATTTGCTAAGTAAAATCACGCCCTTAAGAACCTTTATAATCCCTCTGAATCAAAAAACAGCCATAATTTATTTGTTTTATCATTCAGTGTGTAACTCTGTCTGCAAACAATGAATCGAGGATCGAACCTTCCACCCCTGACCCGAATAAACTCCCGAATGATGAATCGGACGAGACAAATGTATTTGCCAACAGGTTGGTTGAAAAGGATATTTTTTTTAGAAAATATCGCCCTGGTAGGGTCTCCACACCAACAACTTTCGAAAGAGAGTAGAAATAAACAATTATAATTCCTTAAATTTTTATTGTTAATTAGATAACTAAGATTTTTCTTGCTAGTACACCTTTTTACACGTCAGTCGAAAAGATAACGCATAAAAGAACGTGCATGATTACCTTTTTGAGATGGCGAAGTCACCTAAGCAACAGTATACCTCTTTAAATAGTCCGCTATGTGTTGTGCTAGTTGTGTATGTATGTTTAAATATGTCTGTATATGTGTATGAATGCATGTCTAAGTGTATGCATGTATGTATCAATAAGTGTATGTATGTATGCAAATTTTGCGAATTTACGAATATGTTTACGTGTAGTAACTCTTATCTTATATCAATTTGGTGTTTTTCTGATGAACTATAACCTCGATGCACCTACCTTTCTATCTCCACACCTCCCAAAGGTTGGCTGCCTTAGGCAATAAGTCCGCTGATTTACATAAGCGCAAGAAGTTTTAAATAAATAAAGAATGTTCTACTAAACGTTCTGCATTTTTTATTGTATACAATGACTTAGCCTATTTTAAAACAAAAGCTCTACTGTTCACTAAATTTAATAAAAAAAATTAACATATTAATTTTATTATTCATTTATTCCTATGGAAACACTCCATATTCTTAAGCATAACATTGTAAAAATCTGTTAAAACATTGTCACCCTATTCGTGCCCTCCCAAATAAACGCCTTATATACCCATGGGATCGAATCTTGATAATTAATTAGTTTTTTCTCTCCTTGTACCTTTAAGGATTAGGATCGCAATTGTTAACAGGGTGTTGTAACTTTTTGTGTTAGCAAATTGTGCGATTGATATATTTACGTTTGCTAAGCTGTCTCTTTTGAATCAAGTCGGTTGATACTTCCTAAATGATGAAAATGCAGACATGCGAGAATTCGGTTATGATGTCACGTTTAGTAATGAATCATTTTATGATTTGTAAGTTTCTTAAAATTTCGTAGTTCTATAAAATAATGTTGCAGGACATTTGAGAGCTCCGAATACACGTACCGATTGACAAAGAGCTTCATATGGCGTTATTCGTACTGCTTTTAATGAAATTCCTCAATAATATAAATAGGATCTTGAATAAATCAACAGTAAATTTAATAACTGGTATTAAAAGCGAGTTTTTTACGAAAAGTCGTCTCTCTCTCTCTCTCTCTCTCTTTCTCTCTCTGTCTCTAGTCTAATATACTACATCCATATATTAATTGTGAACCATGCGATACAAAGCTTTTGTTTAATTTGCCGTTTATATTTCATTGCTCCTGCATTTCCCAAGCCTATTGATTATCTTTGCTAGTAGAGAAAATAAAACAGAGGCCATTCAATAACCCCCATTACACGGTTTCATCAAAATTATTTTTTGTTCGTAACGACCATCCGTGAGGATGCTTCGTTGCACGGCAATTTCGCTATCACGCCCATATGAACAACGGCCCATTATACAGGCTGAACCCATAAAATGGCGTAAACACAATTAGGATGAACGCTTGCAATGGCTCTGAAAGAGGTGATAACTAAAGAAGTTTATGCTGAAAATGCGTGATGTTTTCCTGTTCCCGCCAGAAGACTTACAACTCGGCGTGATTCATGGCACATTGGTACAATTATGTTTGGCATATGATATGAACTCTATAAGTGTATTTGTTAGAAAACATGAACAAAAAACGGTAACATAAGATGGGTATCTTGTTCGCACGGCACATTGTCGTTCATACTCAGTGTCAACTGCACACACGAGTGTTCATAAGAAACAAGCAATAGGCATTTGGTATATTATGCACCATCAATATCAGCAGGATCATTAATTCAACCATCATCACCAACCCATAATGTCCCACTGCTGGGCTTGGGTCTCCTCTCAGGAGAGGGTTTAGGCCATACGTCCCCACGCTGGCCAAGTGCAGATTGGGGACTGGCAAGACATATTACATAGCCACAACGTATTGTGGCTATGTAATCTTGCCGTTGGATGTTTTTAAGCCGCCCAAAGGCCTCCAACTAAGCTTCGAGACTGTTATCCGGGACTACAACTGGGACCGACTGCTTAACGTGACCTCCTAATCACGGAGACGCTCGGTAACATGCCACCAGCGGTCACCCATCCAAGTACTAACCGCGCCGTCGTTGCTTACCCTCAGTGATTATTTCTCATCACCGAGTGCAACTAGGCTATGAGTGCCTCTACCAAAAGATGTCTAAATTGAAACATTCTATATAACCCTTGAATTTAGTATTCCTAGTTACAAAGACGATTAACAATAAGTATCGTCTCTTTGATTGTCGAATCACCGAACTCACCACAACGTTCCGACCTAAATAGCTGTACCCGAACCGCGTCGATACTCGTTTAAAGACGACTACACACTTTCGAATCTGTAGAAAAAAGATACTGAAGGAGTAATACCGGCTTTCTTTATAATGTTTGTCTTAAAATCTTTTGTTTAAATACATTTGATAGTGGCTAGTTTTGTTAGTTATGACTGCCTCAGTGACACAGTAGTTGCGTAAGCAACTGCTCAGATATCTCGGGTTAGATTCCCGGGTTGGACTAAAAGTAAGTATGATCTGCAAATATTTGTTTCAGAGTTTAGATGTTTTCTATGTATAACATGTATGTATTTACAAAAAAGGGATATATGTATTTATAACAGTTATCTACTACTCACAGTAGATGCTCTGCTTATTTTGGGACTAGATGGCGTTGTATGTTAAATATTCGCAAAGTTATTATTATTATTATTCCTTGTAACAGTGTTGGCGTCGTACATTACACTGGATTATTAGATTATTGATGTGACAATTAAGAAAACGGAACTTAAATACGCAGAACAACAGCACGGCAAAAAGGGAAGGAAATTTGACACAAACTGTGTACCAACACATCCAGCCAGCGAAACCTTTCTTCTAAGGTTAGGCTTATGTCCAACAGTGTTGATGTAAAATCCCTAGTGTGTAACCGCACTTACAGGGGTCAAACTAAGATTAGTAAAACACAAAATTTATAGGTCTCAAGCGATATATAAACACACAAGTAATTCGTACCCCACATAAAAATATGCAATAAACACAACTAATAAAAGCTTGAAAGGACATCAAAAAACTTTCCACTTTTACGATATATGACTTTACGCCTTCGAGCAGTAGGAAGGTGTTTTATTAGGGTACAAAAGTGTTACGGCGGCTGTTAGAATCTGGTGAAAAGTAGATATTGATGTTAACTTTTAACTTGCTTCTCCTGAAGACAAATTCTTTGGTATTTTATTTTATTTAAAGATTTGTGCTTACGTGTGTTACTATTTTTCTTACTTGTGTTACTGTTTTTCAAGGTCACTCTAGTTAATATTTCTCTATTTGTGACTTCAAATTTTGTTTGACCTTGTTGGTCGACTTCAATTTCAGGTTGCAGAGGACTAATGTCAGTTGCTCAACGAAAACACTGATATTGAGGTGAAATTGGTTGAAGTAGTATCTGACTAAAACTAATATTACAAGTAATTCGAGAGAGGTTTAGATTAAAATGACTCACACGAGGGGGCCATCTACGATCTATAGGTGGCCCGTGGCACGTCGTGGTTCCAGGGATTTCCTTACTATGGTGTCCCTGGTTCCCCGGCTTCTGGTACCGAAGACGGTGTGCGGTTTTGAATCCGAAATGCCACGAGTGGGTGGTACTCAGGGGGTTTCCCGCACAAAAAAGGGTAATATGACTCAATCCACGCAAAATTGAAAGGGTCTGATGCTAGATTAAAAACCTTTTTGTACAAAATGAGATTGTGTAATTTCCCTATCATTACGTTTAATTTTACCTTGACCTCAGCTGAAAGTCGCCCACTGCTGGATATACGCCTCCCACGAGTCTCTCTTTTACAACCAGCCCTATGATGCTTTCATCCAATAGCTTCCCGTAATATTTACCAGTTCGTCAAACGTTGGAAGCCTACCCAAGCTAATTAATTAGACTGTTTAAATTCATTAAATACTAAGACTGGCAACTGATATCGGAATTTGATATGGAAGATTTTAATTGTGTTTTTAATGGATAGAAAAATTTTATTTGAGTTTTGTATTTGGTTACTATTATTTTTACTTTGACCTCAGCTGAAAGCCGCCCACTGCTTGACATTTTCCTCCCACGAGGCTCTCTATAGCAACCAGCCTTATACTGCTTCTATTCAATAGCTACCCGCAATTTTTACTAGGTCGTCGAACAACCTCGGAAACCTAGCCAAGCTAGTTAGACTGTATTAATACACTAAATACCAATCTGTATTTCAGATGGAAGATTTTAATTGTATTTTTACTAGATAGTAAAAATCATTTGAGAATTTTAAATGGTAATCCATCTCTTGCAACTAAATTTGAATTGACATCTAGACTAACCAAATTTGTCTGAATATCCGTTATCAAGAAGTGATTGACACATCCCGAAGCAAAAAATATATACGCTTGAGAATGAAATTGTTATGCTATATACAAACGACGCGAAGAAATTTTAATGAAAATGAGAACATGCATATAAATTTCGTATATCTCATGAAGTGGGTATAGAAGAGAACGAATGTACTATAAGAAAATCATCTTATCTCAAGATATACTCATATATACAAATATTTCTAAGACATAATCAAAGACAAATAGAAATAATTAAACTAAGTTTCACTGCACATTTAGGGACCATTTGCGCTAAATCTGGAAGCGCGGTGGTTACAAGCAGTTCTATTCAGTGGAAACTAGTTCATCTGAAGCAAGAAATTGGGAAAATTAATAGCGAAATTTGCAGCCTTACGATCAATTGATTCGTATACTTCAAGGTGTAGACTAATTTAGTAGAATATATGATTCGAATTGGAATGAAACGAATTTAGGTCTGAACCTTACCTGTGAGTAGTTGGTGATACTCAATGACGAAGAAAATATGTTTATAAAAAAAACTTGGTATTAAAAATAAATTGTTGGTTGCCACTTTCACAACTTGTTAATAAAGCTCTTGACAGACAATTTTGAACTTACCTGTCAGACAACTAAAGATGTTGGTTTCACAAGATGAAGACATGTGTCAGAAAACCTAATATATCAATAACTTTTATCTGTTGAAAATTATTTTATATCAGATATTTATCTGAAACCCTTTCAAAAACTGGTAAAACCGTAAGGGCTTTCTTAAAAAGTGAGATTGTGGAACACATGGATGAATAAATAAAAAAATGGTAATATTTAAAAATCAACTAATATTATTGGCAAAAATATTTTCCAAGACGTTCTGCGATAAATGTTTCCCCGTCAAAGAAAGAAAGTGTACATCATGTTCTGTCATAACGTAAATGGAATTAAGATAATTAATAAAGGATACTTTATAGTATTATCAACTGAACTTCTTGTAGTAACACCACTTGTGTCCTGAGTAACACGACAGTATTCGATTGTTAAATTATTTTATAATGTATTTGCACTTGAAACACCATCAAACCGGTTACGGTCACATATAACAAATGAGATCGCATAAAAGCTATTCAAACTATTCAAAACATACGCATTACTTTTTTGTTTTCTACCCACCAAACTTTTATAAAAGCGTTTCAGCTCACATTTTAAGCGAAAGCCTTCCATTACTGTACCTAAACTTATTTGTAGGCTACAGCATCTTAGCAATGAAAAATGCACCTTAAAACGATGCGTCAAAGTCGCCATTTATTTTTAACGGCAAATGCGTACCAAGTAGCTCGACATGTCAAAAGAATATGCGTCGCCATTGCTTTCGAAAATATATATTGCTTAAAGGAAATTAGACTTTATTGTTTGGGTTTATGGTTGGATTTTGAAGATGGTTGCTGGCTAGTGGGGTGCCTTAATCTTCTAGTCAGCATCTCTGACGGTTGCTAACTCTTCAAAGTGCTATCTTGAAGGCTTATAGCTAAATGGAATACAACTTTTCCATTCAACCAAGGGCGGAAGCGTGTAAATTGGTGAGAAATCCAGGATCAAGCCTTGATAATTTTCCTTTTGGAGACTTCTAATTTTGTTTGGGTTAAAGTACAACTATAGCCTTGAAAGTATAATAACAAGTAACTTCTTTATACAAATTCAGAGGATATAAGCTGCCTTCTTCAATTTAACAATTTTAAGAAGTTTTAAACAATTCGTTGCTTGTATTATTATTATTTACATGGAATGCGTAGCGTCTTAAGCGACCGTTTTTCTAGTGCACTGAGTTGGTGGTTTCGATCTCCACATGGGATAATATTTCTTTTGTTGTGAGATTGGGTGTCTTTTATATCTGTTTCAGGAGTGTGTAAACTCACTTACGATACCGGATACATTCCTAGAGCGACAAAACTCTCATAAAAATACATTTCTCAAATAAAATATACGCTGACTTTTCTGTAATTTTACTGACGATGTTCAGTTGGATCTTTACTCGTTCACCATTGTTCTTGAAAAAAAAAACTATAAAGAGACTCTTTTAAAACTGAGAACAATACTGACAATATAAATTTCAAAAACGGAATACACCATTTCTACAAATCAGCTGTAACCGGTAACTGTCCGGCGTAGGGTGTCCGTTCGGGTGTTTCCGCCGGGTGTCGGTCCGACTACGTCCGGTTGGTACATTCGAAATACGAAATTCGCTCGGATCTTGGCAATCGTTGCAGATGGCCGATGGCATGTGTTGATCGGAAGTAGCGCGGGTGTATGCTCACGTACCAAATTTGAAATTTATGAGTTCTAAATTCAAGTACATTATTCTGCTTCAACGATTCTAGACGTAATAGATAGTCACATATATTTTGTGGGTATTTCTCTTTCTCTTTTCTCTTTTTTAAAAGACAACTCCCGCATTAGGAATAAAAATTCCTGTGTCTCGGGGATCTTTACAAACATACATAAAACGGACACAAAGTACACCCAGACTTAGAACAACAATTTGTGGATCACACAAAGTGTTGTCCAATGTAGGATTTGAACCCACAACACTTGGCGCAATAGGATGCGATGTGGCGGCCACTGAAACCACTGGACCAACCGTGCAGTCACATTTTTTTTACGATAAAAGTAATACAAGAATCAAGATGAATTCAAGAAAAAATCCCATGGGAGATCTATATAAATGTGAAAAATAATAATATCAAAGCCTGACATGATGTTTAACAAGTCTTTATCTGCCTTTTTACGGAGTGAGTAACCGGCTACCTAGGACTGATTCCTGGACTTCCTTAACTCTGAGCGAGGCAAGGACACTTAAAGGGCGGCAATGCACTAAGGTTTTTTTTAAGATACAGCTATCTAAAAATGACGATAGGCGCTTAACAATTAGGTCATCCGTTCTTTTACCCATATTGCACTTATTTACTATCGACTGCCTCGGTACCGTGATTGTTTGCTTAACTGCTGTGCTTGAGGTCACGAGTTATATCCACAGGATCTGAAAATATTTGTTACGGAGTTTGAATGCTCAAAATCTGCCACAGACATAAAAACAAATAAATAAACAGTAGACTTTAAATCAAAGACATCCTCATTCATCATCATCATCATCATCAGCCTATCGCAGTCCACTGCTGGACATAGGCCTCTCCAATTTCACGCCACTTAGTTCGATCTATGGCTTCTCGCATCCAGCTCCTGCCAGCCGTCCTGCGCAAATCATCGCTCCACCCGGCTTGTGGACGTCCTACGCTACGTTTGCCGAGACGCGGTCTCCACTCAAGAACTCGTTTACCCCAACGGTTATCGGTTCTTCGGCAAATGTGGTCAACCCACTGCCACTTCAGCTTAAAAAAAAAATATAAAAAAATTCACAAACTATCGTAAAGGATTCCTAAATAGATGTTTTAGTGGAAATAGTTTTGTAGCTACTGTTGCTTCAGCAAGAAATAAATTCACACTATTTTTCTGGGAAAAATGTTTAATAAAAAAGAAATATAGAGAAATCAAGAATAATTCAAGAAACATTATCGTGAGAGATCCATACAATTGTGGAAAACCTGGACCTTATTAATACCAAGGCCTAGCATAATGTTAAAGTCTTATCATCCCGGATATGATATATTCTTTTTTGATCTGGCAGCCCTGAGTATGGCACAACGTATTATTTTTATTCGAAATATAAAATATAAAAAAACGAGAGCTATCACACACTAACAGCAATACATCCAATCTATACTTACACCGTCAGATACCCGGAGCATGTCTTAGCGAAAAATCACTGATGTTCGTGACGGAGGATCTACTATGTGTCACCGTAGTTACTAAATCGATAGCGATTATCGACTTTCACTCGGTTACTGTTTAAAATAAGAAAATAAGATTGGAAATAGCACACGAGACAAAAATTTAAATCAGGAAGATTATTACATGCTAGTGAATGCCTATGACCAACACAAGATTGATTGTTGTAGAAAGCCTTGAGGGAGATCTGTTTTTGGCTTGGTAATTTGGTGATTTCTATAATAAGGATCACCGGTTTTTTTTTACTAAAATCTTAATTACTAATTATTTATTATAAAGTTTATGTACATCGGCGGACATAATCCCCAGGGCATTCTCTACTAGCCAACCTTGAGGTGGTGGAGAAATTTTATAAGGTAGGTAGGTGCATATAGCTTACAGATTAGCAGTATACGAAAAGTAACAGTTAACTGCATGCAAAAACTAATGAACTAATATATGCGAAAACAATACATACATCATAAATACTAATCAATGTATATGTTATAATATATATACAAATAAATACACATACACATACATACACACATACATACACTTTCACAATTATTTTTATGATTATTTTATTAAATTCGTACACAACGACCACTTGAATTTAAGTTGTACTGCGATTATGTTCTGGTTACTACTTATTTAAACTTGTTTTTTACTATTAATTAGAAGATTCTTATAGTAAACATGAAATTTAATATTACTTGTTATATTGTTATACAATTTTAACATGGTGAGCCGCCTATTAAAATCAGGTCAAGATCAGAATTGATGGATGAATCATTTTTATGCACGCAAAGCCCCGGCAAGAATCTACATCATCATCATACAACCATAGAATATACCCGTGACACCTTGCGTTTTTTATGAAATTTTCTTCTTAATTTGAATGTGTTTAGATGTTACTGAGTATTTATATTTTATTTTATATAAATCAAATCATATTTTAAAAAGAATAACCATAGCCTGTCTTTGATTCTGGATAGAATTTGAAAAGTCTATTGAAGGGTTATCAAAATAATAATATTACTGCGTGAAGAATGTTTTTCGTAGTTGCAGAATTCTATTTTTGGGATATGGATTTTTCATGCATTAGTTTAACGATCGTACTTTTAGTATAGTTTCAACGGTAGCGAAAACACATGGTAAGTCTTGAAAAAACCAGCCTCTGTACTCGGTGCTCCTTTAATACAGCTTAATGGAAGAGGAAAATACAAGGGTGATGGGAAACAAATGCCTCAGGCCGACTCATAGTCAGTCCGTAGGGCCATGAAACTTGCGAGATTTGATGTATAGAGGGATTTACTAAGGAAATTTGATGTGGAAAAATTGGGATGAGATATGTGTGACGGCGTAAGGGAATAACAGGCTTATTATTTATGAGAGTAGGAGGAAAGATGTGATATTGATGGTTTTTATTATTGTGATTTATTCGTGTGTATATTATAGAGAAGATTTGACTCAGCATCCATTTCTTATTTAGTCCAAACGTTTAAATATATTAAGTAACTTTACCGTTTATTTTCCCCGACGAATGAAGTTACCAGAAACACAACTTAGCCCAACACATGAATAGCGAGATGGCAATTGTAGTTTTGACGTAGTCTCGTATACAACACAGTATTATAGTGAGAGCCACCGGCGAAGGTAGACGCGTATGCAAGTCTACGTAACGAACATCCCCAAAGAGAAGATGCTACAGCAATGAAAGTGTGTCCATAGTATTGTAGGTGCATATTGGTGGCATTAATTACTTATATACGTTACGTTTTCTGGTTTGCTTTTATCCTATAAGAAAAGGTTTGATGAACTGCTGCTTTATTTTTGAGTTGAAATTTCAAAAATAGAAACTGCAATCTTTGTATCACAAGAAGTCTGAACTCTGACGTCATACTTATCAGAATACTTTATGGCCCCACTGGAGTACAATATTATACTCTAGACGGTCCTTGTAACGATCTCTGCTGATGTACTAGATATCTCTTTGTGGTGAAAACCGGAGCTCTCGCGGTATTTCACACCGGCGTCTTTGTCATTCGCGTATTGTTAGAACAGGATGGATAGACGTTTGTAAACGCTTTGAGTACTTTATAGGATCTATTAATGTATGTTTAGTGGCTCATTCTTTTGCCACTTTATTGACAGATGTTATTGAGGGTGGTATGTTGTATCAAGGAAGATCGTATTTTCTTTTTTTTTCTTTTTTTATGTTATAGGGGGCAAACGAGCAGACGTATCGCCTGATGGTAAACGATTACCGCCGACGATGGACACCTGCCACACCAGGGGCGTCACAAGTACGTTGCCGCCCTTGGGGAATGGAAAGGGGGATTAGGGGAAGGGTTGGATTATGGGCCTCAGGTATCCTCACTCACTCAGTGAAACACAGCGCAGGCGCTGTTTTACACCGGTTTTCTGTGAGGCCGTGGTATCACTCCGGTCAAGCCGGCCTATGCACGCTGAAGAGTAGCTCTGCCACGGTAAAGTTGTTTTTTTCGAAAGACGGTTCCCATTTCATGTCATCCATATTTTTTATCATTAATTTCATCATGACGAAGACTTGAAGACTCGATTTAAGATAAGATATACTCGACTTAAGATATAAAGATTTCATATAATAGACATCGGCAGAAATAACTGATGCAGCTGTTTGTCATCTCGTCACAAAAAGAAGAAGAATTTAGTGTCAATAACATCGGGGTGTTGAAGAATTTGGAAATGAAAAAATAACCTAAAGTTCTTTTGCAATAAATTAAGTTCTGCCTCACTTTTAATACGTTATTAAAGATTATATTTCTAATGGCACAATATCATCATCATCATCATCACTAAGCAATATCACCGTGATTTTTTTAATGTGTGACCTATAGTAATAATACAAATACTATATTCCAGTAAAGAGGATAAACAATTAGTTCATTCTTTTAGTTCCCCTTATTATCGCATTTTTAACTCACCATAAAGGACCATTTGCTACTATTTCTTCGGGTTCATTTTATTATTTCAACGGGTAATTTATTAAAAAATTAAGCGCATTAACAAAACACCTAAACCAAAAAAACATAATTGTAAATTTCTTTGTCCACCTAATTCTATAACAGAAGCAAACAAAAAGATATGCATACAAAAAGGTCCGTAAGCCCTTTGTTAAATGGCATTAGCCGCATGGATGGCGTCTGATAGGCTTACCACTGCAATTGCCCACCCGTAGGGAACAATCTCTCTGAACGACTAATAATACGTGTTCTTTGTAACCTAGTTAGGTACGTTTAATATTTAGGTTTAATAGGAAGTTACATAAGCATAAAAAACATTAATGGGCGGAATGATTTTGTAAAAGATTTTTTTTAAATAAATGAACATTTCAGGCTCATTTCAATTTGTTTTTATGTCATAGAGAGCAAAGAACTAATCGGTCATCTGATAGTGACTATTCTCGCTTTTATAGACTATATTAACTTAATAAGGCCGCGGTCTTGAGGTCAGCGAGCGTGGAGCGGAAGCGGCGGCGGTGAACGGCGTGGCGACCCGCGCGGGAATATAAGCTCATGACTTCCGGCTTCCCGTGCCGCTGCTTTCAAATCTTGATCCATAAGAATTTATGCATGGGTACCCACCGTTTCCCACGCTGCCCCGCTCCCCTAGCTGCCCCGCTACCGCTGACTTCGTATCCGCAACCTTAGTGTAAGAGACAAAGTGCATCGTGTGTCCCTCATCCCCTACAAATAAATAAATTAATTTACATAGAGGATTTACATCGAATCAAATGACGTACAATTGAGAGAATTAAGAGGACTATGTCCGACAGTGGACTGCAATAGGCTGATGATGATGATGACACAGAGGATTTGCCTTTGGTTGAATAACCACACAAACGCTGATTCATCAGTCAAAATCACAAGATAATAAAACAACCCAGTATAATGTTCGACGTGGACAAAAACTCACACTAGGTATATATTTCTAACTTAGTTTTCTTCTACTATATACTACATTTTAAGTAGTACATGAAAGCTATCACTAACACAGGTCCATTAAATCAGACACTTCTAGGACGCAATCAATCAATTGTGTGAATAGTGGTAGGTATTCTTGCAGAGAAGATTCCCTCATCGAAGGCCTATAAATAAATGGTACTTGATTTAATGATCACTACTTAGAAAAAAAAACTAATAATTACTAATGTCAGGATCAATTAATTTGTAAGTTGTAAAACTCTACTTTTGTCAACATAAGTGTCACAGCGAAGCTTGAATATTATAAAAAGGTTACAGTTGGGAAAATATGGCCGTTCAATACAACTCTGTCTGTCCTCTTCGAAGATAAATACGTAAGTGTGTGGTATAGAATAGGAGTGTACTATTAAATAACAGTAGTGTAGTGAAATGAAAAAAGTGTCAGTAGATCAATATCCTTTTACCAAAGGCCTTGTAGAACGTACGCAGCTATAATTTTGTGCCGACATCCTGTGTTCTACATTCAGAAGCCAGTGACAAGCGGATGTGAAAATAACGTTATTACAGCTGGCTCCATCTTGAAAATTGCATTACAAACTTATTCTGTCCTATTGGTGTAATAAAAATGATAAAAGCATGTATTGATAGATTAAACTATAAGAATCTGATTTCTGATTGAATTAATCCTGTTTTACGATAGAAATACCTTCTAAATTAAACGAAATTTTCATGTATTTGTATCATTTATTTACAATCATATAGTTTTTATCCAACCTGGAACTCTTGTACGAGAAGATTAATAGCAATGATCTACAAACACCCCGAGTTACGATGCTTGGAAAGTCTCAGGAAGATTTTAACTGTGCAAAAAAGCAAGTAGAGGTGGTGGTGATGTTCCACACTTTTTTTATCGAATTGGGGGCAAACGACATACATATCGCCTGATGGTAAGCGACCAGAGGCGTCACAAGTACGTTGCTGGCCTTTAGGGGGCAGGGAGGGGGAAAAAGGGTATTCTCACTCATTCGGTGAAATACAACGTTTCACAACGGTTTTATATGAGGCAGTGGTATCTTGTATTGTTTTATCCTTATATAGTCTTGGTCGAGCTGGCCCATTCATGCCAAAGCGTCACCCTGGCGATTGATATTCCCACCATGATCACCTCACCTGATCGGAGGAACCTTTTTTATATTGGAGGGCCCATTTGTTACGTCTGCTCCTTCATTGGAATACCTCTCGATTTTATTTATAATAGTACAGTTGCTGTTCATTCGGCAGGCTATGAGTCAGCTGCATACTTCCAATATTAGTGAACAAACACAACAGAAACCTTCGTTCCTCAAGAAATTTGCTTGCCTTTCATTGTTCACTTCACTTTTTGTTGGTTCTTCTGTTCGTTTTTGGATTTTATAGAGTTCAACGTACTTTACTACTCATACGGAAAAGCTACCGAAAAAAATAGGTCAAATATCCTATTCTCAACACGCATAGCCTATTGGCTTTGTGGTTGTTTTATTTTTCTCAGTCAGAAGCTTTCTAAAATAATAAGATACGAGGTTTTTTTCATAGTAATTCACAGATATAGTTATGTAGTAGAATATAATAAAATAAACCATTGTTAATACTAAGCGGTTTATGATTTTTTACGTGACACGTATTTAAACAGCAATTCAATATTGAAAATTTCAAACTTTCAACAGTTTTCAAAAGATAATTTTTAAACAGTTAAAGCAATTTTACTCAATTATCTCTTAAAATACTCTCAAACAATATGATTATTACAACAAATACAACGATCCATCCATTTACTGGATGTGAATACAAACATGTACAATGTACATAAATATATAAATACAATTAAAACTTAAAATAACCCTTCTTTTGGCGTCAATAGTTCCTAAAGGTAGTGATTGCAGTACTTGGAATTATATTGATTTTTTTACACATATTTAGAATAAACAAGTTGGTAAAATATACAATCGCATTATGATATTGAAAGTCCTTTGTATAAAATAACTTTCATTTAGCTAAAAGACGTGTCCTCTGTTGTTATCTACGAACCACATGACTGCGTCTACAAAACATCAAAACCTTTTGTTATTGACAAGCTTTTATCAAATTTAATAAATATTTTCAAATATTTTTGTTCACATTTAAGTTCATGTATAAAATATCTCAAAGTCTCTGAAGTTGAACAAAGAGAAAACATTCTTGACAGATTTGAAACATATGTTGATATCCCTTGATATAAGCCTTTGAAATTTAATATTTTATTTCTATATGGTTTCGCTCTTACTTATGCATATATGAAAGAGACGGTAGATTTCATTTATACCTATTAATATTAAGCATCTTTAGAAACACATTGAAAAGTCGTAAGTTTAACCATCTCTCTTAGGTTCAAGGCCCTCTCCTGATTTACGACTTGATGATAATTAACAAAATAATTAACTGCACAGATGTTGTGGTGGTTTACGCGGTCACCATGCTGTCTGCTACGCTAAGTGTTATCGTTTCAAATCCCACATGGGATATCATTTCGTGTGATTCTCAAATTCTTGTTTTGAGTCTGAGTGTTGTTTGTGTCCGTTTTACGTATGTTTGTACAAAAAATGTCATTGTTTCTTTAATACAATTGTGCTGCTGCAACTTTATTCCGCCCAGTCCCTTTATACCGAAAACGAATAACAATAAAATTGTTTTCAATAAGTACATGCGGTATTCAACTGAATGTTGAAAAAGTATTCAGAGCTAAAACGTGGCTGGAATCAACCGCTTTTGCAATCAAAGTTTTATCTCCCCTTGGTGGCTCTAGGTGTGAGCAATGCTGAAGTTAGCTGTAAGAAACTTTGTTTAACTACTCATTTAATAGATCCTTAATCTGACCTCTTTTCCCGTATTATCTTTCAAGAAATAGCAAAGTAAAAATGTTTTTTTTTTATTTCTTTACAGCTAGAGACGTCTTTTTATGCTTAACTTTAAGAACTAGTGGGTAAGAGCTTGTTATACAGTTCACTAAACTATAAACTTTATGAAATATTATTTCTGTGATTGTGTTTTTAAAAATAATATACAGTTCTTTTGAATGAAATGAATGGACTAAAACAAATTATTGTTGCTATCAAATATATTATCAAGCCTCTCAATAACAGATTTTAAACATGCTCCAGATATTAAAGCTTACTGAAACTATATTATCGATGTACTATCAAGCGTAAAACAAAAAAAATAGTTTCTAGTGTCTATATTTGAGCGCCCTTTTGTGAGCAATGCGTATAATATTTGATATGTGTCTCTAGATTCAGTAAGTTATCCCTCTTTGTCCGTGGAAATATCTAAAAGATTTGTTTCAGTAGCAATTCTTCAATGGTTGATAAACTTAATGATCAACAGCCTTTAATAGTTCATTGCTGGATATAGGCCTCTCATTAAAAAGATTATGGCCTGTGGCAACTTCCACATACAGTGCAACAGACGCATACTACAGCGCCATCTATCGAAGACATCTCGAACTACAGAGTAACGAAGGACACGAAGAAACTACCAATCCTGCATCGCGCGATAGAAGTTCTGGCGACGATTAGCATACATACAACTTTCCAACATCAACTCAGGGCCATGGCCCCCCAGGCATGATCATCTCGCCTAGTCGGAGGATCCTTCCTTTGTGTTAGAGGAGCATGACACCCGTTCCTCCATAGGCTGCAGGCACTACTGTACCACGCTGACAAAACGGGTTGGTGTAGAGATTGTCTCAAGTTTTCCTCTCCTTTACAATACTGGTAAACTGCATGAGATAAAACTTAATAAGAATTAATAATACACGACTAGGCAAGACTGGCTTAACTCATAATTAATAAATTAGCTTGTTTCATAATGATTCCAGTGACATAAGTATTTTATAAAGCTACTATACAAAACTTTACAGATATCGTCATTTTAATCAGATGTAATTAAATTTCGCGAGACCACCCACAAGTGATGACACACATGTGTCAATTAGACATTAGGAGGGCGCCACATATCAGTGGTTAATAAAGAACACTATTTCAAGCTTAAACTTCCAACTTACTACATTCATAAAATGTCGATGAACGTAATCAAACTATCGGAAGAGGGATTCTTCTCAATTCACTTTGTACGGATAAGTAATCTCATTTGAGAGATTTGTGTTCTATCTTCGTTAATCAATTGGTAAATATACTAAGAAAATATACACTTCACCAGTACAAGTGATGCTTTGATAGCATTTACACCGACTGACAACGTGATTTATTGTTGTTCGCAATGTACTTTATGAATATTTTCGATAGCTAATATTTTTCACTTCATAATGATTCCGTTGCCAAAAATTTCCAAATCTTTGGCGAATGGTAAACAATTATTATTATTATACAATTCAATATCCTACAACACATTACCGTAAAGTACCAAGGTAAGCAGAGCTTGTACCATGGATGTACATACCTGCGTAGCTAATGCAAGTATATAAGAGACGTTTATATTTGATGATGACCTATTTAGTAATACCTGTTACGAGAGCCACACTTCGGCATGAATGAGCCGGCTCGACTGGAGTGATACTACGGCCTCACAGAAAACCGGTGTGAAACAGCGCTTGCTCTGTGTTTCACCGAGTGAGTGAGGATACCGGAGGCCCATACCCCAGCCCCTCTTCCCATCCTCATTCTCCTACCCATCCCCCAAAGGCCAGCATCGCACTTCTGACACGTCTGGTGTTGCAGGTGTCTATGGGCGGCGGTACGACAGCTCTTTAGCACGCGATTGCATAAAAAAAAATTGAACGGACTGGTTCGACCAGATTTATACAACAACCTCACAGACAACCGCTGTGAATTAGCGACCAAAGTAAGCCAAACTACAACCCCTCCCTCCATCCCCCAAAGGCCGGCAACGCTCTTGTGGTGTTGCGGGTGTCCATGGGCGGCAGTAATCGCTTACCATCAGGCGATACGTCTGCTAGTCGTAACCCTTCTCCATAAAAAAATATTTCATTGAAATAAATCAAGACAAAAAAAGCTCTACTGAGTGGTAATAACAGGATTTTACACTTACATTAATAACATCAATGTGTGCGGTTAAAATTCAATCATATTATGAAACACAGAGGGCTCATTTCCAAATTAGGGCATTAGAACATTTCATCAGTAAGGTTGCTAAATTTATTGGGTAGGTCTTCAACTTTATAGTGTTCAAGGAAGTTTTAAAAGTATCGGTGATGAGATATAACTTAGTAAAGATTTAACCTTACCCACTAGACAAATAACGAGATATTCCTTTTCATGAATGACAGTTGGATAAAATATTTACTTTCGCTTTTACTATCATTTGACTGCCTCGGTGGCGCAGCGGTAGCGTAACCGACTGCTGTGCTTGAGGTCTCGGGTTCGATTCCCGTGTCGTACTAAATGTTTGTATGATCTGCAAATATTTGTTTCGGAGTTTGGGTATTTTATACATATAATGTGTATGTATTTACAAAAAAGGTATTTATGTATTTATATCAGTTGCCTAGTGCCCATAATACAAGCTCTGCTTAGTTTGGGATTAGATAGCGTTTGTTTGTTTGTTAAATGTCCAGGATATTAATTTATTTATTACATATAAAACAGATTTCTAGAAATAGTGGAATTTCCTTCAATACAAAACCCCTTAAAAATGCAAGGCTGTGTAGCTGATTCTTTTCCAGTTCGCGACAGCCCTTAATAATCCAACGAAACCTCGGATGACGGCAATTTTTGAGTGATCGACGAAACGCGATGGAACTTTACAGCTATAAAGCCTTCATGTTGGTTTTTTAACTTGCGTGGATATATGTGCGAATGGCATTGTTAAATGCTTTTTGAAAATCGTTGGCGTTTTATGACGGTATCGGCTTTAATATGACTACTATACGATTTCGCGGAGATTCTAGGTATTTTATAAATAATTTGAGAGTATCCCTATACTCTACTATATAATACTAATCCATTATTTCTTCTTTTTTAACGATTTTTTATTTATCAGTTTAAAAAAAAATAGAAGGAATACGTAACGATTCAGGTTTTTTATGGTATAAGGAGCGATTACCGCCGCCCATGGACACCCGTAACACCAGAGGTGTCACAAGTGCGTTGACGGCCTCTAGGGGATGGGAGGGGGGGGGTTGGATTGTGGTATGGGCCTCCGGTACGTCACTCACTCGATGAAACACAGCGTAAGCGCTGTTTCACACCGGTTTTCTGTGAGGTCGTGGTATCACTCCGGTCGAGCCGGCCCATTCATACCGAAGCGTGGTTCTCCCACGTAGGTTGTTATATTATTATAAGGTTGTTATATATATATTATTATACTCTGGAGTGGGTCATCCTTAAAAAAATAGATGTTGGTCGATTCTGACATCTACCTGATAAGGACACAATATTTCTTAAAAATCGGTCTAGCTGTTTCGGAGGAGCTTGGTAATGGGGCACGAGAATTTTATATGTTAACCATATTTATTATCTACGTTGTACACAATTTATTTATTATATTCAAATAGTTTATGTAGGGGCAAAATAACACTAGGTATTTGGAAGGACGTCACCTTTGATCATCGTCACCAAGTACATATATTATTCTCAGAGTGCAGATTGTATACAATCGCTTCACTAATCTAGCAGTGAGATTGTCGGCTACATGCATGCATATCAATTTAACTATATGCTGCAGTCAATATAGATCTGTTATTTATATGTAAGCAAATCGTCACGTTCTATATCAATGCCAGGAAACAGAGTATATTTTCATAAACTCGTATAAGTAATTTGATTTGTTGTTTGAAAGTTTTTAGTTTTTTAGTTAGTCATAATACTTTTACGTCAAAAAAGAGTGTTGTTTTTGACATTGCAATGATCTGTAAATATCCAGTGATTTGTAATGTGTAATCTTAAATACGTTCCAGTTACTATAGTTTTTAACCTGTATATGTTAATCTTGTATATCTTACGTGTTTAAGGTACGTTTTTATTATTTCCAATATGTTTTATTGTTGAAACATGAGTTCGTGAGGTGTTATGTTGGGCTTCAGCTGAAAATCAGCGTTGTGGTCACTTTAAGGGTCGCAGCATAAGCTGAGCTGTGGGCGTTCAGCCACACAGCCAGAAATTTCACTGTTTTCATTTATTTATATATTTATTTGTTCGTATATTGTTCGTTTGTTATTTAATCTTAATTAAATGTCTTATTTTTCCCTAGTATGACGAATATATGTATTATTTCTTTCTTTCAAAGAGGGTAAATCATATATAATATACTTATTAAAGTATGAAGCAATCAACAGTTTCTAGCAAAAGCTTGTTATTGCAAAACAAGAAAAAGTTTTGGAATTATAACCGACTACTTAAAGACTTGTGATAATATATGTATATATATGTGTATATGTNGGGGGATGGGAGGGGGATAGGGGGCGTTGGATTGTGGTATGGGCCTCCGGTACGTCACTCACTCGATGAAACACAGCGTAAGCGCTGTTTCACACCGGTTTTCTGTGAGGTCGTGGTATCACTCCGGTCGAGCCGGCCCATTCATGCCGAAGCGTGGTTCTCCCACGTAGGTTGTTATATATATCCACTCTGGAGTGGGTCATCCTTAAAAAAATAGATGTTGGTCGATTCTGACATCTACCTGATAGGCACACAATATTTCTTAAAAATCGGTCTAGCTGTTTCGGAGGAGCTTGGTAATGGAGCACGAGAATTTTATATGTTAACCATATTTATTATCTACGTTGTACACAATTTATTTATTATATTCAAATAGTTTATGCAGGGGCAAAATAGCATTAGGTATTTGGAAGGTTGTCACCATTGATCCAAGTACATATATTATTCACAGAGTGCAGATTGTATACAATCGCTTCACTAGTCTAGCAGTGAGATTGTCGGCTACATGCATGCATATCAATTTAACTGTTTGCTGCGGTTGATATAGACCTGTTATTTATACGTAAGCAAATCGTCACATTCCATATCAATGCCAGGAAACAGAGTATATTTTCATAAACTCGTATAAGTAATTTGATTTGTTGTTTGAAAGTTTTTAGTCTTTTAGTTAGTCATAATACTTTTACGTCAAAAAAGAGTGTTGTTTTTGACATTGCAATGATCTGTAAATATCCAGTGATATGTAATGTGTAATCTTAAATACGTTCCAGTTACTATAGTTTTTAACCTGTATATGTTAATCTTGTATATCTTACGTGTTTAAGGTACGTTTTTATTATTTCCAATATGTTTTATTTTTGAAACATGCGTTCGTGAGGCGTTATGTTGGGCTTCAGCTGAAAATCAGCGTTGTGGTCACTTTAAGGATCGCAGCATAAGCTGAGCTGTGGGCATTAAACCACACAGCCATAAATTTCACTGGTTTTTTTATTTATATATTTATTTGTTCGTATAATGTTTGTTTGTTATTGAATCTTAATTAAATGTCTTATTTTTCCTTTATACATATTTATTATGTGTGACTAATAAATGTATTATATCTTTCTTTTAAAGAGGGTAAATCATACTATAGAGTACTTGTTAAAGTATGAAGCAATCAACTGTTTCTAGCAAAAGCTCGTTATTGCAAAACAAGAGAAAGCTTTGGAATTATACCCGATTACTTAAAGACTTTTGATAATATATGTATATATATATATATATATGTGTATATGTATTGACATCTTATTCGTTAAATCGGTTAATTAGTTTAGATAAACATACATAGACAACCAAAAACATTGACTTCTCTTTTAGCCTAACCGTAGTCAGGTTTTTCATTTAGTAGCATACGGTCGTCACCCTTTTCTTTCCAGTAGGAAAATAATTAGTACTAAAATATAAATTACTATTTAATTTCTCTTTCTGCTTTGCTATCAATATCTGTCACTTTTTATTGGTATTGTTTATAAATAAATTACCACGGGATTGCTACGCTTCGGCCTGAAGAGACTGGCTGGTCCGGAATGATACCACGGCTTCATATAAAACCGGTGTGAAAAAGCGCCTGCGCTGTATTTACCTCACCCTAACCTCTCCTCCCATTCCCCTTCCCATCCTCTTGGCAAAGCGCTTGTAGTGCCGCTGTGTTGCGGGTGTCCATGGGCGGCAGTAATCGCTTACCATCATGCGATACGTCTGATCGTTGGCTCCTATTCCATAATAAAAATCAGTGTATCATTCCCGATAATCCATTCTTAGCATCTTTCTAAGCTGATTTTCGCATAAAAACTCTTCTCAAAGCATTCCTATCAAAATATTTCATGACTTATTCAAACTTCGCCAGTCATCCTCTAAATTTAAAACTACTTCTTTTAATATACACGTACTACCTTTTTCGCCAATTTGTCTTGTTGCTCTTATCTCGTAATACATGGCCACGAATCTCTAAGCACCTAATCCCCTCTCCGTTTACGCTTCCGTGTACAGTTTAAATAATATATAGGCAACTCATCTGAAATACGAGCTACCAATAAATTGGGTCGGTATCGGGGAATCGATAGTTGGGATAAATCTCTGATCCTATCGGTCCGGGCAGCTAAGCTACTGGCGTTACGATGCGATAAACCTAGATTATTAGTATCGAATTAGCGAAAAATTTAAAAAACTTTTAAATTTATTTCCACTTTTTTAAACTTGCGCTGAATGTAGATAGGTACGTCTATATAACGTGTTAGCATCCAGACCAGGCTTCGCACGGAAGTATTTTCAAATTTCCATCGCAATGATATGACACATATAAACCTTCCGCTCAAATAATTATATCTATTGTCAAAAACCGCATTAAAATGCGTTGAGTATTTTAAAAGATCTAAGCGTACAGACAGTGAAAGCCACTTTTATAACTGTTTAAAGATGATGACGTCTTATGAATTTGAGTGTGTTCACTATCCAAGTTCAAATATCGATAAAGTAGTTGATTTTGTTACATTTAATAATAAAATAACAACAAAAATACTCGTATGGTTTTATAACCAAACTTCAAGTCAGGTTCCTTATTAACAAGACGAATAATATTCTTAACACAACACTCTCAGCTTTAATTATTATTAAAAAAGAAGCTATGCAAAAGAAACAAAACAGGTACTTAGCATTATTAACTTTTAAAGAAAATTATACAGTGAACACAACATATATTTTTTATAAACTTATTAGAATAAAAATTACTGCTTCGTAACAAAAGAATTCATTAAAATATATTAATATAATTTCTTTTTGTTTTCAGGTAATTTAAGTCAGGTCCCATCTTACGGTATTCATGAATTTCAGGACAGCAGGTAATACAGATAATAAATAAATTGTTTTTTTTTTTAGTAATTTCAACATTTATCTCTGGCGAAAAAGTTCTCTTTAGGCAATTTGAATATTTTAATGGGCGTTTTTAAGCTAGAAAGTCCGTGTAGATCAACTACGGTTCGTACGTTGTTGAAGTAAAATATATGATTATATTTTGTGTAATACTGAGACCATTACCGTGAATAATTAATAAATATTTTTTACGTCTAACACGCATCGCCATTTCATCGCCCCAAGCTAAGCAGAGCTTGTATCACGGGTACTAAATAACTGATATACATATATATGTACTTTTTTGTAAATACATACATACTGTGCGTAGAAAATGATTTTCTCCTAACCGATTTCGGCCACGGCGGCCAGTCTCAACGGAGGCAATCCTACTACGCAGGAGATATTATAGTGCACTAGTGTATGCGCAAACACAGGAGCACTCTCTGTTCGTTCTCTCTCATATTCCGATGGAACGGTTAACTGACACGACCGGGGAGAGATCAGGTGCAGGATCAACCGCTTTACGTACTCTCCGAGGCACGGAGGGTCAGACTCCATTTCCCAAAGCCAAGCGGTTATTAAGCATTTCAATTAGAAAAACTCTATAACACTTTTGGCCCTACCCAGGATTCGAACCTAATACCTCTTGATTGGCAGTCGCATACGTCAACCGCTAGACCAATGAGGCAGTCACATAGACATAGAAAATACCCGAATTCCGAAACAAACATTTGCAGATTATACAAACACTTGGACCCGAGAATCGAAATCGAGTCTTCAAGCACAGCATTCACATACGCTACCACTGCGCCACACCGGCCTCGGTGGTTCATACTGGTCTCAGTATTGATAATGACAGCCTGGATGAAGGACTGCCTGTCTTTATAATTAATAAGTAGTATAATTCATCGAACCATAGTATATTCATTAGAATTTTATAATTCTTCAAAACTCATTGCACCGTCTATGCTACTGTCTCTTCGATACATTTTGATCCATCCTAAGGTTGCCTGGAAGAGATTGCTTTTGGCAATAAAGCCGCCCATTGTACATTATATATTTGTCGTTTTCTGTACTCTCTTGTAAAATTGTTATACGGTGTGCAAATAAAGAGTTTTCTATCTATCTATCTATCTATAATCTCTCAATCTCTCTCGAAACAGGTGCACACAGAATACCTATTTCTTTCAAAACTACATTTATCTTTGACCATGCTGTCAATAAAGCACGGCCTTGAATAATGATAAATTTATTAATGCGAGGTATAATATGAGTGGCATAAAGTTGTAGACAAACTTAATGGTGTGGATTTCCAGTTACTCTATTTTCAATTTGAAATTCAAATAAATATCTCATGTTAAGTTTCATGCAAAATCCATAGCGTAAAATCTTGCCCTAATATTTGCTATATGAACAAAATTTAATTAATTTAATACGTATTCCTAAAGACATGCACCATCGTTATATGTACAAACGCGATTACTACATCACTACACATTATAAAACAAAGTTCTCCGCCGCGTGTTTCTGTCTGTCCGTTTGCGATAAACTCATAAGCTACTGCACACTTTTGGATGGGGTTTTCACCAATAGATAGATTGATTATCGAGGCAAAAATTTATCAAACTTTTGAGTACTTTGTATAAAATATAACGATATTTATTGAAGGTGGCGGAAAAAATTAAGCCGCATATCTGCTCGAGGTATATAACATTTTCCGTAAAGATCTCGTGCGATGCCGGGCGGGTTGCTAGTCTAATATACAAAGAATAGCAAACGTTTGAAATCAGTTTCTACTTTTTTTATGTAAAAACTCTTACATACTTCATATGCCGCACCATAATTTTCCGACATCAAACCTTGTTAATCCGGTTGAAGTGTTCAATTTTTTGCGAGGAATATCATAACTTCCATGTCGAGATAAAAAAACACCAAAACCTTTTCAGGGAAGGTTTCCTTTCTGTAAAATATAGCAAAGAATTTTCCGTAAATTTTATATACACTCAATGTGAACATAAATGATCTCTTTCTTTGACTCAGCTGGTCCTTATCCGCGTGCCCTTCATAAACTAAAGGTCGGATGACCGGGAAGCAAGGCCACAACATAACACAACAACACAACACACATTAGTATAGTGCCATGTATAGTTTTTTCGATACCTATTACGAAAAGACTGAAACTCCCTCGTGTGGTACCTGTGTACCCTATTAGATTTCATGTACACCAACATACAAAGGTGTATTGAGTTTTGACTAATTATAATCTGAACTTTAAATTATTAAAATACTCCATTTGAAAAGGTGAAATTATGTTGTAAAAATTTCTGTGGTGTTCTGTACTTCTGTAGCAATTAAATATATTTTATAGTACTCATTGAAATTATATTCAAAAACCTGTATAACTTTTATTTAACTATTTAAAAATAAAGTCTATAGATTTTGTTGACTATTTTTCTCTAATCATATTTTCTACTTGTGTCTAAATCTTCATGAGCTGTACATATTTCATAAAGTACTAATAAAATCAAGCATTATGAGTAGTCAGTAAAATATGATTGTCTCGGTGACGCAGTGCTAGCGTGCGCGACTGTTATCCATGAGACCTCGGGTTCGAATTCTTGGTCGGACTAAATATTTGTATGATCTGCAAATATTTATTTCAGAGTTTGGGTATTTTTAATGTCTAATATGTATGTATTTAAAAACAAAGTATTTATGTATTCGTATCAGTTGTCTAGTACCCATAATATAAGCTCTACTTAGTTTGGGACTAGATGGCGTTGTGTGTTAGACGTCCGAAATATTTATATTTACTTATTTTATATATATACTCTACTTACTACCGCCAGACCGAGTTTCGCCAACCACATACTAGAAAAACTTAATCTTTCCATAAGTATAGCATTGCAAGCGTGTGCAGAATAAATCAAACTGTCATATAAAGTTAAACCACAGATTCTTACAATTAGAGTTTCAAACTATTTCATTGTTAGACTTTGGATCATGAAAACTTACTCTACGTCAATTCCCCGACAAGTTTAACTTCATTGTAACTGACATGAATATGAGAATGTGACCACAGCAATTAATAGATTTGTGTGTGTGTGTCTTGTGCGTGTGTGTGTGTGTGTGTGCGTGTGTGCGTACGTGTGTGCGTGTGTGTGTGCTTGTTGTGTGTGTGTGTATGTGTGTCGTGGAGGATTAAGAATATGCATTGTCACCACCTGCAAGTTTGTACTTCATAAAAAAGAGGTTTATCTCATAATAGGTATCTTTTAAGTTTCCGGTCATTTTAAATCTGTATGTAAATAGAAATGAGAGAAAATTGTTAACACTTTGATATTAACAAAGTGACTTCTGTAACTTCTGTAACTTTCTAGAAACTTTATTTTGCAAATAAAAGCCATATCCATGAATTACTTACTTAAACATGTTTTTCTAAAATATTTCCTTAAACGTTTGTTCAAAATCTTCATCAAAACACAGTCATTACGTATATTTAAAAATATATCGTAATATATTTTTTTACTTCGTTTATATGTGAAAAATTCATTCTGTACCCTGAAATAAATTGCTATCCATTTAGGTTATTCATGAAGTCTATCTACAAGGACTCTGAAACATGGCTAGACCTTCCGTTAATACGTTCCATAACTATTTAAAGTGTTTGGTAAAGGCCAAAAATCATTTATAGGGTTGTTTGACAAAACAAGCCTGTTGGTTTGACTCAGCCGACTACTGAGTCGTAATATGCAGAGGTAGGTTGCACTCCCGTTCTAAAAAAAATGTTGTGTGATGAATGCGATTGAACACGTGATTGAATTTCATCTAAGGGTTAATCTTGGTTGCGTTTGATCCGCGAGGGGGCGACGTTACGCGTGTGCCGTACGTCGCCTAAATTGAGAGGATTTAACATCTAGAGACGGTGCCCGCTTCAGTGCGGGCAAGCGCTGGGAGGGGTCCGGATGGCGTAAGAATGCGGTTCCCGGATCTCTCCCGTCTCAGGCGCAGAGTGGCACACCGTGTGGTTTTAGTCGGTTCGATTCCGACACACCGCCCCGCCGCAAACCCTGGTGCGGTGAAGGCCCAAGGGGGTATCCACAAGTTAAAAAAAGAAAATGGTTGCGTTTGATGACGCCCAGGATCTGTTTTTCGACTCTTTTCCTTTTTTTCGGTATCCTGCGTTGTGTTACTCAAGTGCCAGAACTATGTTGCCGCCTTTTATTACCATACGATTTATACTTGAAGCCAAGGTAACTACAATTTACTACTCTCAAAAGTATCTGTATATGACAAATACAAACAAAACAGGCTAGTTCTTTCGAATTCGCTACCCACACTCTGAATTAAAAAGAAGCAATAAAAACGGGATTCACAATCTCAAGAAGTTTGTAGAAGTAACGGGAATCCATTTAAACAACAATTCTGGTGTTCATTTCTAAGTTCTCTTTATAAATATGCAAATAGATTCATGTTTTGTTGAAAAAATTTACATAAACTATACGCTTTTATTAGAAAATTTAAATGCATGTGAACGAAACATTCTCATTCAGCAGAGAAGAAAATGCTTAATGTATGTGTGATATTTGTGTGCGGCATTTAAAGTTGAATTCTTAGTTGATGATTAAAAAGATACCTTACCTTTTCACCGTACCATTCAAACTAGTGTAATTGACCTTAGTTCAATAGTAGAAGCGATAGATAGCGGTTCAGTAGTGGGTGAGGAGACCATTTTTAGTAGGAGGAGGAGTTTAGTAAAGTTTAGTTGGCGTCTTAACTCAGAGAGCACGCAAAGCCGTCGATCCTGTGCTTGATCTCAACCCGGTCGTGTAGGATAACCTTCCCATCGGATTATGAAAGTGAGAGTTTAGCGAATGTACCTGTATTTGTCCACTGTAATGTCCCCTTCGTGGTCAGCTGGCCTCCATTGAGATTGGCTGCCGAGGTCGATGTCGGTTTGGAGAACGTAATCATCATCATCGCAGGATAAAAGATGAATTATTGTGCAATTTGTCAATCGAAAATTCCATCTTTGTTCAAGGAATCAAGATTGATGTGTCTATACATTTACCCACGTACTTCAAAAAGAGTTGTGATTACTTTGTTCACATAGACCCGTGGTGTAGTGCCTTGAGTTTTACACAGGCAAGAAATTCTAAAGGGGATCAGTGTGGACAAAAAGCATGGAAATTTTGTGAGCCGAACTATTTTATGTATTACCTTGTAATTAAAAAAATGTTTTTCTTGATACATTTTGGAATAAAAAGGCTTTCATCTGTTGTGACTGTTCATTAAGCCATCTCTTTGATGCACATACTTATCGACATGTTTACAAAATGTATGTTTGATAAATTTGAGCAATAAGAAATAACCAATATAAATGTATGGTACATATAAGACTGATGTTTGTTGCCACTCTACTCATATTTTCAATTCAATTTATAATCATTTTAAAACATATCAGGATATGGTGGGGCTATAGTAAGATCATGGGTGATCTTTAAGTAAATAAATTTAAAGGCGACCTTAAAATAAGTCATATATATCAGCCATCAAACAACATATATATAGTATATAGTAATAATGAGGTTTCTTTTCCAGACAGCCAACGAATGAACGTTGCTATTCTAGACGCGTTTGTGAAATTTAAGTAAGCTTTGATCTAAGGTCAAAGAAGATAAATAAATATAAATGTACGACTTTAGCCAGCAAAAACTAAATCGATGATGTTTAATGTTTACAATAACATTGTTTAAAATGAACCCTTGTGTAGCAAAAAATAACTATATTCAGTATTTTTTATCAAAATGAACATGAAAATTGGAATTACCAAATCCAGCTGAATGCTACACAAAAATTTCGACAAAACGCTAATGCGACAAAACATTGAAGATCGTCAGATTTTTAGCTGGACTAACGACGTTTTCATTTTAATAAGCACAGCAAAAAATCATTTCTCGTGCGATTTACATAAATGTAAGCTCACTGCTTTTTTACATTAGGATTATTTTCCAAAAACACGAGGATTAAATTTACATAACAACCAGTTTTTTTTACTTTAGTACATACAAGACTAAAACTGCCAGTATTAGAAGACAAAGACTTGTTTTTGTGAAACAAAATGCATTCTAGGTGACTTCTCTTTGAAACAATGAAGATTGGAAACTGCATACGGGCTTTCAGATAGAGGAAGTTTACGGATTTTTCCAACAGTTATAATTAACTACCAATTCCACCTATTGTAGTTTAGTACTGAACGAAATTCATCAATATTAGTATATACTAGACATAGTTTTATGTTTTCATTTTATTTGCTCGCTTTCCCGTGTATCTCTGGCTGTTCCCCTCGTGGTACAAGCGAACGTCGTGAAACGTGGTAAAATGGTTCTGAAATCCCGATCAAATAGTAGTGAGGTATCAATCAATTAATCAATCAAGCACCCATAACTTCCCACTGCTGGGCTTGAGTCTCCTCTTTGGAGAGGGTTAGTGGAGAGTTAAAAAATATTTTCCTGCGAACCACCAGGGGAATAGCCAGGTGTACATAGGATAGCGTGCGATTTTACTAGTACCTCTTACTATGGTAAAGTTATTAATGAATCATTACTACAACTGTATAATTAATTGTTTAATAATTAACCTCAGAACTTTGTATCGCCTCTTTTGTATTTTATTCTAAATTTTAGAAATGCTTATTTTTACCTTTTATGCCTGCTACAGCTTCCTACAGGTAGCACTGTCGAGGACTAAAAAAAATGATACGTTTCTTCCCTTAAAAAAAACTATCTAATTTGATGCAGTCGATCGGATGTTATGCGTGTACATACATTTCAGTGATTCATTTTTATTTATGTAGATTCTAATGTTACATATATTGAAATAAAGTAAAGGTCCATGGTGTATGTACGTATGCCAATATATTGTGATGATATTGCACTATAAAAATTGGTAATAGCTGGCTAACTATATTAAAAAAGATTATTAATAACTGCCTCGGTGGCGCAGTGGTAGCGTACCCTACGCTGGTATCTCGAGTTCCATTCTCAGATCGAAACAAATGTTTGTAGTTCTTCACGTATTCAGACTCTCAGTTTGGTTTTTATCCAATTACAAAATAATTTTATTTACAAGAAAATAGTATATATTCTATCAGTTAATCTAACTTTCATAACTCAAAGTCTACATTTGAGTCTAGATGGCGTTGTGTGTCAAAACTTTGAAATATTTATAAAGAGTGTGGCCTCCACTAGGCGTTTTCGAACACTCTCAAAGACATTCTAACTACACCACATCTGCTCATAATCAAGGCGACTCTTTGCAGAATATAAAAAACAACACTATCATCATTATTTTTGATAAAAACAATTAAATAAAATGATATAATATACTAACTTCTTTATAGCTTCAAAAATATACAAGTACAGGGTTTGATACCTATGCTTCACACTAGGATTCTCTGTCTTGTAGAATCTTGTCTCTTCCAGTCCAATTCCTTTCCAAGACCTTAACAATTAAACACTCTAAAATTTACTTAGTAATTAAGCAAAGTAAAGTAAGTAGACGCAGTTCTCAGATCTCGAGTTCGATTAACGGGTTGGATCAAATGTTTGTATATATAAATTGATTTCAAATCAAATACTTTATTAACTTGAAAATTATATTTTAAGATTTTTCTAGTTGAGTGTTTTTTTGACTTTCAATATATCCAAGTTAAGCCTAAATGTCATGCCTAAAGCGCTCGGGGTCTCAGCCCAAGATTTATCGTTCAAGAAACTTGAGTTATATTTTTTATTCACTGAGAATTTGGAAACAAGATCGTAATGCCTTTGAGAATTTTAGAAGGGGCTACATAAAACGTGTTTGATATTTGACAGAACCATTAGTAAATATCGCGTACATGAATACTGTCTCAAAGAGAAATAGACAATGAAATATAACGACCTTTTTGTTCTCATCCATAATTTTTGAATCGTTTCTCTGTGTAACAGTATCACTCATTTCATATGTACAATCTTGTATTAAAGATTAAATTGTATAAAATTTTGCATTTTAAAGATAATTTGTTTGTTTTTTCGTCTAAGTCAAAAGGCTTAGTGGGTATAGTGTGTCGTGAAGGGTAGTGCGAGAAACTATGAAAAATAAACTCACAATAGGACCTCAGTTCGAGTTACTTGGATGCAGCTCTGACATGTTAGAGTTGTTACTTGTGTGGAGGGACGGGTCAAATGTCCCTCCAACACAAAGGAAGGATCTTCCAACCAGGCGAGTTGATCATGCCTGGCGGGTCACCGTCTAACGGTTAATCCATTGGCCCTTAGCCCAACTACTCTTCCCATCCCCCTTCCCATCCCCAATTACCCTTAATGTCTCTAAGGTTTCCATGGGTGGCAGTAATCGCTTACCATCTGGCGATACGTCTGACCGTTTGCCCCATTTTCTATAAAAAACTCCCTAATTTATTTTTTTTCATTTGGAGACAACTTTCACATGGAATTTAGGGGATTCTAGAAACATACATGAAACGAACACAAAGTAAATCCAAAAGCAGAATAACTATTCGTGGATCACACAGTCTTATCCCATGTGGGATATGAACCCTCATCAACACGGTGTGGCGACTGCTTAAACCATTTATCTATCCGTGCTTTCAAACAACGTGCAATAAATCTGTATGTTAAAATCTCAGAAACATTATATTCTCTTTATATGTATAACATTTTATTTATCATTTCTTCAACAAACATTATTCCAGCAGTCAACGTTCAACGCTTCAAGTTCCTCCCAAGCAAAGCGTATGTAGATTTTCTCCATCACACCTTTGAAAAATCACGTCACTACAGATGCTTGTATACAATAATTCAGAGAAAAAACATGAATTATTCATAATTTCTCAAGTAACACTAACATTTCTGTGATACCTGAAGGAATATTTAAGCCAATAAGAATAATATTGCTGTCAAGAAAGGCTATTCTGAGGAGGCTGTATTATAAATCAGTACTTTTACTGTTACAAGAGTTTTGCTTTTTTTTGTCCTCTTATTTTACGGAATGAATTTTGGCTTGAGGAATAAATAAAGTTAACTTTGCAAACAAGATATTGTGGTGCAAGATTCAGTAAACTAACAGTACCCGGAGAACCAAAACTTGCTCGGCACTTGTTTTTAGATACATTTCCTAAAAATAAATGCTAGCTATATCGATTAAATGCGACCGAAACCCTATGCGTACAAAATTTCTTGAAAATCGTAGGAGCCGTTTTCGAGATTCAGATCATAAATGTACAAGATTTGTTTAAAGGTACTAGATTATGGATCACTATAAACTTTAATACTATAGTATAAGCTAAGCTGTAATATTTTAGAGTTACATGTACTAGATTCACAATCATCTAAATTACTTCTATGTAAATAAATTAATCATTAATTTATATTGCAAGCCAGCATGCAGTAATAAAAATTTAGATTTAGTTATAAGAACCTCTCCATGATTTTAATAATAATTTAGAAGGGCTATATATTTCTTATTATTCAATCAATTCCGTATTATACGTATTCAAGGACCGTGAACTCTTGAAAGATATTGCAAAACAAAATATTTGTACAAATTGATTTCTGTATTCATATTTATTGACTGATCAAGTGTGGAGAACGTACGTAGGCGAACACCACAAGAGCTTTTGAGGTTTTATATTTTATACGAACTCTTTTGGGTATATTTCTGTTCAGGGTAAATCATTAAGTTACTGTTCAAGAGAGCTGCAGAGGATCAAAGCCCTATATAAAATATCGTGGATAAATATATTGCGTATATCATAATACTGAAGGTTATAAGATAAAGCGTTGGAGATTGCAATTCAATTGGTGTTTTTCAGATTAACGTATTACATTTCATAGAATTACGCCTATTTCCCAGAGGGGTAGACAGAGACAACACCACCTATTACGGTCCTGACACACCTCTTTTGCTTCGTCAACATTCATTAATCGTTGTATGGTCGGTACCTGGCGCTTTTCACATGGCTCTTTTTGAGAGCCAATGTGGTCTTAGACGACCTCTTTTAATATTTCCACATACATATGCACTATAAATTCCTTTCGTGAGTCTTCTATCCGATGATAGAAGACATCGATTATCACCGTTACATTTATTTTAGTTTAATTGTATATGTAACAGGTTTTAGTTTCAAAAACTAGTTGTGTGATATCAATGTGCACTTCTCTTTATCTTTTAATACAAGAATGGTACTTGTTAGAGTAAGTATTTTTCGCATGACCCACTTCATGTTTTTATTGTCAGCCATATTTTTTCCTCTCACTATATCTTACGCAGTCTTTGCAAGATGCCTTGTAAGGTAATCAAGAATTTGTCAAGAATAAAACAGTCCTTTTTTCTGGATCTTGGCTCCTATAATCTTATCAACAACCTTTTTTTTCTCGACTTTTTACTCGTTTTTTTTATATTCTGTTTATCCTCAGACCACACGGGAACCTTTTTTCAACGTACGAGTTTCTTGAGAAACGATTTGCTATCGCTTGAGCGTGGTATGGGATTTTCATATTATTATTATATTTGTATTCGCTGATGTGAATACTAACCAATTCGAATGGTGATATTTTCTTACTTAGGTATGATTTTATACACACACAGGATATGGAAATCGGTTTGTGTATTGATAACTTGAGAGAGTAAATACGTATTGAGATTGTATCTTACAGAAATTATATGTAATGTATAATCTATGACAGGTGTTACTTACATTAGCTTACTTAATATATGTGTAATATATATAAATATGTGCTGTGAAGGGAATGGCTGTAATGTGCCTCCAATACAAAGAGCGCGACATCACTACCTTACTGTTGATATTGAGAAGTTGTTTATATGCGAGAGAATATCTTTATAGGGATACCTTGTAATTTACTCTGCAGTCTGATATGTATTCAATAGATAGCGCTGTATTGTGTCTTTGTTTGAACTTTATGGGGAAGTCGCCACAACTTCTACTTATTCAATTCTTCTTACACGGAAATGATATGCTCTACTGACCCTGCAAATTCGGTAGACAGTGGAATAAATAAATGATAAATAGTAAGATATCCTTACAAATATATTCTGTAAATAGTGGGAAAATCTTTCTGATTTTATTGTTAATTAACTTTGTTTCTAAGATTGTTTCTAATCACCGAGTGCAACTGGGCTATGAGCGCCTCTGATGATGATCTGATGATGAAGGAGAATACGTATTCCTAATAGCGAAACATTGGATTAACTGTATGAAATATAATAAAAACATATTCCTATCTCGCAGTTATGAAACCTTTTTACATGGAACAAATGAAACCAACAAAAAATTTGCTTTGAAATCAAAAAGTAACTAAAGTATATTTCGTTATCGTACTTTTCGCGTAGTCATCTTCGCCCTATCTCAGGCACCACTCGTGTTCCAAGATAAATGAGTAGTTTTTAATATGGTGAATCATTTTTAAAGCACTTACTCCAATTCTTTATGAAAATTTTACGCACATATTTCTAGATGAGACGAAAGGCCATAAAAATTATTGCATATTAAATAAGTAAGAGACCGGCAGGTGGACCGTTGGGTTGTTATAAAAAAAGTTTCAAAAATAGGGAGACGCTCATAACTTAGTTGCACTCGGTGATTGGAAACTGTCACCAGGGTAAGCAACGACGGCGCGGTCAATACCTGGATGGGTGACCACTGGTGGCATGTCTCCGTGATTCGGAGATCACGATAAGCAGTCGGTCCCGGTCGTTCTCATAAGATTACAATCGTGAAGCTTAGTTGGAGGCCTTCGGGCGGCTTAAAAACATGCAACGGGACGATGACGCAGCCACAGCGTTGTCTTGCCAGTCCCCAACCCGCACTTGAGCAGCATGGGGACGTATGGCCTTAACCCTCTCCTGAGAGGAGACCGAGCTCACTACCGGGACATTATGGGTTTTTGATGAATAGTTTTATTTCTCATAAATTATAAAGAAATATTATATGCCAAAAGGTAGTAGCGCCACGCCGATATCAGCACGGGGATAAACGGGGATGTACTACCCTCTCACAGAAGACCCTCAAATGACAGCATTTGTGCTGTAAGTTTCATTGATGAGTGCGAGCCTGAAGGCCCAATAATGCCGAAGCACCTTAATAGGCCGCCACAGTGTGGGTTCTCATGCTGCATTGTTGTATTTTAGAATGTAGTAGAATAGAATACACTTCATTGTACAACAGATATAATAGTTTATATAAATATATAGTTGATATAATACATCAATTGAATTACCGTGTACAAATGGCGACCTCATCGCTAAAAAGTAATTTCTTCCAGGCAACATTGGGATGGAAAAAAAAATATTGTAAAAAAAATTACAAATCCGAATCCATTTACAGTTTAGGTGCGAAAAGAGAAAAAAGAAAAAAAAAGAATAGAAAGGTTAACAGTGAATGATAAGATAAAAATCACATATAATATTTTCTACATTTTGATAGAGTATTGTAACCACAACTCTTGGATTCCACTCATGCTCACCATCAGGCCAGGAAATAGGTGGCCATCTATTCGCCTATGTCCGGCTGTGAATAAGAAAGAGTTTTAATCATGATGCTAATCATATTTGTTGCCATGTTTTATTGATTTTTTGTTTGGTCTCTCTATGAAACTCTAAGGTCATCGACATAGCCCACTGGATTAGTAGGCTGAAGTGATAATGAGCTTGCCATATTAGGCGCAGAACTGATAACCGTTAGGGTAAACGGGTTCTTGAGTGAAGGCCGCGACTTGGCAAACGTAGTGTGAGACGTCCACAGGCCAGGTGGAGTGATGATCAACGTAAGACGGCTGGCAGGAGCTGGATGTGAGAAGCCAAAGATCGAACTAAGTGGCGTGAAATTGGAGAGGCCTATGTCCAGCCACTGCTGGACATAGGCCATCGTAGTCCACTGACTACGATAGGCTGATGATGATGATGATGAAACTTCGGAGTCAAAGAAGGATTTTATGTTAAGAATGTATGTCTTTAATAATTTGCAGCATTTATGTTTTTAAAGTAAGAAATATATACATTTCAGTGGATCTTTAAACTTAAATAATAAAAGAGCATATTATAAGAGACTTTAGTATCAATAAAAGTGCAAATGAATTCCAGCTATAGTCTACATCTGGAACTGTGCCCAGTTCTGGTGATAATCTGTACATAAACAGTTTAAAACCGGCGTATGGTAATTGCAGCTGATAAAAAAACTCAAAGTATCACTTTTAGAAGCTTCTCGGTTATAGTTTAAGATAATTTTGCTGTAGAAAGCTACTGTGCACAAACACTACGGTGGTCTCTATTAATAATGTCGGTATTGCAAAAAGACTATTTATCAGTAGACCATTTCAAATGTCGTTTTAACAATGAAATCAATCAATGAACAGTGTATGTTTAATTTTTCACTCACTGTTTTTTTATGTCAGAAAAAACTTTGAACAGATCTACTGAAAAGTAGTATTTTTGGAGATTCGGCATTTTTAATCGGAGCCATCGATTAGCAAGTTCGAAGGAGTTACTTTCTTGTTTCAATGTATTCTTTAGTCTTATATTGACTTACTTGCTCTAAATAACCCATCCCAATTATCACTGGAGATACTTAATTGCAAAACCATATAGATTTATTTTAAAAATAGTATTTTTTCTATTTTTTGACAACTGCACCGTGGGGCAGCCACGCTTCGGCACGAATGAACGACTGGAGTGGAGAGATGAGAGTGATGTGGAGAGTGGAGTGGATACCAAGGCTACACAGAAAACCGGTAAGATACAGCGCTTGCACTGTGTTTCATCGAGCGAGTGAGGATACTAGAGGCCTATGCTCCAACGCCTCACCCCAACTCTCTTTTCGTACTTTGAAGGCCGGCAACGCACTTGTAATGCCTCTGGTGTTGCAGGTGTCCAAAAGCGGCGGTAATTGCTCACCATCAGGCGATACGTATGCTCGTTTACCCCGTATTCCATAAAAAAGAAATCATAGGTCACATTCCTTTAACAACTCATTGAAGAAGCATAATTACGGACAATCTATTTCAATATAAGTTCATGATATTACACGAACACATTTTATTGCAAATAAAGCTGTAATTGCGTAGTGTTTAATGATCCGCGATGCTTAATAGCCCGTAAGCAATGTAATTACTCTGAATAATTGCGATGAAATAATTTTTGTCTTGTTAATATTTTGTATCAGTTATTTTATTACGTACTATATGAGTCTCCGGTGTTACCCGCGATATAACATAAACTGCCGGTAACGCCGCGGGTCGAAGCTAGTCTAAAAAGTCTGAAGGTCCCGTCAAAATCAAACCAGCTGTTCCAATGATTATCAGGAACAAAGAGTCAGCCAGACTGACAGATTAAATTGTAAAAAAATATATTAGGCATATATACATATAAACATACATAGGCAAAAAGTAAAATGCGGTTATTTTAATATTACAAGTAGACACTCGAGTTTTATTAATTTCTATGGATATAGGTTACCTAAATATAACATTAACTACTGCTGATGAGCTTTTCACGATTTTTAATGTGTAATATATTTTCTTTTGTTTTACTACAGTCTGAGGAGGAGCTTCGCAAACATATTTATGAGGTCAGTTATTCGGGACTTTTTTCTGAATACCTACGACAAGTAAACTAAATTTTTTAATCGGTTCAGATGTGACCAAATACAATGTGGTTATGATGAGCATCAATGAGTAACGAATAAATTACTATCAAGATTATTGGCCACCAAAAAAGTATAAAATACACTTTCAACCTAACTTGTTTTCTATCCGACAACATGTACAACAAAAAACTATTGTTTGCATATTAAAACTAGTTAACAGCTAAACCCAACTATCCCAACATTGTACTTACTAGTTAGATTACCGATAGCCGTATCGGCTACGTTTTTGCTACGAGGCTCGTAGACAAACTACGAGCGCCAGTAAAACAAATAAATGGTTACGTAGCTCAACGTCCAATTAATGTGGACCTGTCAGTATGGTGAATTTATATGGCTTCTCAGTTTTTTAATGTTGGTCATTCATATAATTTGATACACAGTGTTTTGAATAGGTGACTGATACATGAGTTTTTAATGTCCTTACTTCTACCGAAAAGGCTTTTGGAGTTATTTCGAGTGTATGTATATTATGTATGTATATTTCATTGGCATGCCCTAGAGCCTAAACGGCTTGTCTTATTTTTATGTGAATGGGTTGACGCCATTTTTTCCGTTTAGATTCATCTTAGCCTTGAGAGTGACACTGTGTACATCAAAATTAAAAAACAAAACAGACACCACAGATGTACTGTATTGTCAAAGTGAATTAGGTGAAAACTCCTGAATCCACTGTCAGCCCGTGTCGATCCACAAATTCCAGTTGGGAAAGTATGTAGCCTTGTGAGAAGAATACTGGCAAAGATACTCATGGCCACACTTTTAAAAGTCAGATATTCAATACAATAGTGTTAGTATTACATGAAAGGTAAACAGTATGCTAGTTGCTACCACCTGAATTTCATTTTATTAAAATGCTTCAAAATCTAATGTACCAACAAAAAAAACGAAAATTACTCAGTGATATCGTTGAAGTTTTGTGCCTATCGATATAATTGATATTAAATTTACATTCGTGGCTCGAATCAAGAGAATTGTGTTGGATGCAGGAGGTTTAAGCTTACGCCTTCTCCGATTTTTTTATCATTTTTTTCCATTTTCATTTCATTACAATATTTCCAAGTTCATAATAATATGGTTTGTTTTTGCTTTCTTGATTGTTACTGTGATTTGTCCTAGCTGTGCCTATATAACTGTAAGTGGTGACATGTTTAGTTTTAAAAACCGTTTTCTTTTAATTTCATTGTAATAGTGTACGAGCCATTGGTGGCTTAATAAATAGAAAAATGAACTATTACCAAATCTTATAACATCTACATATGTCCACACAATAACGATTTATTTCAAACACCATGTTCATGAATCAAATAAAAATGGATCAAGAATACTCATCACAGGCTATATCTAATCGGTACGTCTTGAGAATCAATACATAGAGCATCTTCGAAATGCTGCTCACGTTTCTTCGCCAACTCAACACTTACATATTTGAACAGATGGAACGTTGATTTCTTATATAGCTCCTATTTTAGACACATTTCAAGGCTTTACTGGAACAAAATGTAGGAAAAACTATGTCTGATATTGATATGATTCGCAAAAAATACGCTAAACTGTGGAGAGTATGAGTTAGTAGAAATCACTCGTAGAGTTTGTGTTTTACCTAATATCTAATGTTACCTGGTCGACTTGTTTTTTTATTTTGGTTAATTATATGTTTCAACAGATTGAACGTTGATTTCTTATATATATCTCATATTTTAGACACATTTCAAGGGTTTACTGGAACAAAATGTAGGGAAAATATCAGACATAGGTCTGATATTGATATAATTTGCAAAAATTCGCTAAACTGTGGAGAGTATGAGTTAGTAGGAGTCACTGGTAGGGATTTTGTTTTAACTTAATATCTATTATTAAATGGTTGACTTGTTTTGTTTATTTTGGGTAATTTTTCTAAAATTCAATCCTAAGTAACCCTAGATAATGTATGAAGTGACTTCCATCCCAGTGCCGCAGAACGCATAACATAACGCCTACACGGAGCTAATAATGCGTTTTATTGTATAAGGCTAAAGGTATCTCTTTTGCTGTTCGCAGATAGTTTTATAGATCTTTTATTTCATTTATTAATTTATCTTTATTGTACAAACTTAACAGATAGAGAAAAAAAGAGTTACAACATAAAAATGCGACAATTGGTGGTCTTATCGCCCATGGCGATCTCTTACAGGCAACCTTTATACGGATAATTTGGTTACATTAATTAGGGTAGCAGTAGTAGGGTGCAAAAATTTTATGTTTAAATTTGAATAATTACAAAAAAAACACCAAATTTATATTAAATAATATTTAAACAATATATGCTACAAAATATATAATAGTATAAACCATATTCTCAGTAATATATACTTTAAAATAATCCTAATGAAATATTAATACTAGTGGTGTACTTCAATATATTATTATTTATCTCATATTCAAAGGGCTGAGGAGCGATTTGAACTCAATACACCGCATAAAACCCGTAACAAAAAATGCGTAAAAGTAATTTAAATTTAACGCCAGAGCGACGAACTTGAAAATTATTTATTACGCACATACATAACTCTGCGCAGTGTATGTATGAAGGAAACGGATACTACATCATAAGCAGGCTACTATTTCTGAGTGAACCGACTGTATCTCAACAGTAGAGTTCTTACTCTCGCAAGTTGTGTGGCTCAAAGTATGAGCTAAGAACGATTAATTTTGTGTTAAAAATACACAACCCAATACACAACTTTTTGCTAAGGACTATATATTTTATTATCTATTTAGGCACATAACAATAAAGATTATGTGCCTAAATAGACAGTTTATTTTTTTAAATTAAACTTTTTTAAGATTGTTTTCTGAGATTCAATTGCATTCAACGTTCAAAAACTGAACTCCAGAATCGAGCAAATTCGTATGTTATGTAGGTTGTATACCATGATGATAGTAAATTATCTTTAATTGCCATTGTAATATATCCAATAAATCAATTTTGTTTTCTAAATTGAATTTTTCAAAAACAATTTCAAGTATTGTAAATTTTTCATTTTTTAAATATTTTAAGTATCTCGAAAATCACTTTAACGATATATTCTCAATTTTGTATTTAGAGAAGATTTTTTTTTAAATAAGAATACAAATAAAAAATAGGATTACTCTAAAAAAAAAGTTAGGCTAGTCTCTTTTACAATAATATACATACTTAAAAAAGATACACTAAAAATATTCCATTGGAGACAGGCTAAAAGTAGTACACGTTAATTTATATTGACATAATGTGCATTTCTTTTATATTTTTGCGTGAACGTATCCTTAATGTGTCAAAAGGAAGCTTACTATTTGTGCCAATACTCGACAGAGTGAAAGACGCTTACCACACTCTACCTGAATGACATGGCTTAAGTGTAAAGAAATAAGCGTTTTATAGGGTTTAGTGTGTTTGCCCATAGTTGGTATCATTATAATTTTATTGGTAGTAAAACTGCTCTCATGTATTTTTACGTGATTAATTGTTTATTACGTGATTTATGAGAAACGAGGTGATCCGACAAAAAACAACGGTCATCGCCATAGCCCACAGGATTAGCAAGCTGAAGTGGCAGTGTGCTGGCAACATTTGCCGAAAAAAAAAGAAAATTATTACCTATGTGATGTTTCTTGGTAATATTTTTTTGTGGAAGGTCAGATTGTGATAAAGGCCACTGTAATCCAGTTGATGCAATTAACAATTTAAGATATGTAATATCTTTTACGTCATCGTGTTAGTCACCTGTATTTAAACATATATTCTCTGTCTCCTATATTATATATAGTAAATTAAATAAAAAAATGTAGGTGTAATAATTAATGAATAATGGCAAACGTAGCTTAGGACGTTCACAGGCTGGATGGAGTGATGGTGGAGGGATTGGCAGGAGATGAATACAAGAAACCGAGGGTAGAACGAAGTGGCGTGCAATTGGAAAGGACTATATCCTGTAGTTGGATATGATGTCATATATAGCTAATAAAATATATCATATATATATATATATATATGTATAGATTATGATACAAAAAATTATATTACAATAACATTTTTACTTAAACCAAACATTAATAGGCCTAATGTGGTACATGTGTGCATAGAGTCATAAAATAAATAATAAATATCGTGTATCATTATCAACGCTATGTGAATTACTTCGCTGTATTTGTCAAAATAGTGAACAATAATAGCAACACAAATAAAATATAATGGCCCTTTTTTACATTTAGCACTATATGATATCGGGTCACTGAGTAATTTTCTAATCTTTATATTCGTGTTAAAAATTTAGTTGCCCTTCTTTCACTGTACAAATCTTATAAATGCTCTAAAAAGTGTTCAGACAATATTGGAATTCATATTTCTTTGGAATGATAAAATAGGGTTACTAAAGATTTTATTCATTATAAAAAATGAGTTTATACTGTACCACATTTTGACTGGAAAAATATATATAAAATGAATAGAGGTTCCAAGAAAGTAACCAAATTTGAATAAAATAATATATATTTTATTAGAAAATAATAAGTAAGACACAATAATTTTTTTTCAACTGGCAAAACAATCGGATTTTTTCTTGAATATTTTTCTTCTAAATTTTCTGCTTAAAGAGGTCGAGGACCATGCATGCCATTTTACGAGTATACTTTTATTCCTCATATAAACACATGTTTTAATAGCCTATGTAATATTTATCTTTGATTCTGCATAAAACAGATAAAGTAACAAATCTAATACTATACAGCATAGAAATTGGTCTTCATCAATTTATTACTTACTAGTTGACTCGTTTTCGTATCTTACTGCTCATAGCGTAAAGGCTTATAACACCTTTATTTACCAACACAGGTCACAGTAAGGCATTTTCAAGAAATATAAACAAGCCGGAGCGATCTTTTTTTCAGAACTTTAAAGGCTAACAATCCATTTTATCCGACTACGGATAAGCCAAAAGTATATATATATATATATGTATGTATGTTCATTTGTTCCCTCGTAGTTCCTCAACTAATAATTAGAACTGGATAAATAAGGTATCGTTAGAAGCGTCTTGATCGTCCACTGGTTATGGGCTATATGAAATGTCACTGAATCTACTGTGGCGCCGTCCAGTGGCAATAAAGTATTGTGTTAAAATATAAATTTGAAATAAATATATCGCGTTTGATATCAAAGGTCGTTACTTGTACATTTCAAAAATATATACATCATTAATATTTGCTTGTTACTTTGTCGGTGTTTATTCGATAATTGTGATATTTCTATGGGAGTTAAAATATACTTTGCAAAGAAATTAATATTATAACATTAGCAACATATATTAATTAAAAAAATCAAAAGTAAAATACAACCATGCCAAAATACGACGCTGTAGAAGTATGGAACAAATTGAGAAGCCGTAGTCATACGTTGTTAAAGTGTTATGGTACGTTTCTATGTAACATCTAACTGCGGCTTTTCAAACGTGTTTCATACTTTTTCATCGTCATTTTTTATCGTAGTTTGGTTTTAGTTGTTCCTTTTTTTATGTACATTATTTTTCCAAAACTTTTACTGTTTACACAGCGCATGCAATTGAAGCTTTGAATAGGAATATCTTTCTCCGGTTTTGTAATATTCATTGATACGCTGCTCTTTTTGGTCATAGTATACATGTTATTTTATATTTTCCTTTCGATAGCCAACTCCCGCATCAGGAATATACAGCCTGGGTCTAGAGGGATTTTACAACAATACCTGAAATGGACATCAAGAACACCCAGAATTAGAACAACTATTGGTAGACACTTTTGATGGATTGCTTTTTGATTGATAGATTGATTAAAATTTGAACCCACAACACCTTGCGCTGTGGTGTGGCGACCGCTTGAGCCACTAGGCCAACCGTGCGGGCATATATTGACATATACTATATATTTACCCTATAGCCTACCTATAACAATAAAAAAGCTGTCAAACACTGAAATAATTTTTCAAATCGGACTAGTATTACCTGAGATTAGCGCGTTCTACCAAACAAAGCAAATAAACAAACAAACTCTAGCTTTCCTCCTCTAAGCATTTGGTATCTTCTCAAATCTAAAAGCTTAGCAAAGACAGGCTTAACCTATCTACAGTTAATCAGGGAGCTATTGTTATGCTTAATCTCTTATTTAAGCCCCGAAACTACCTTGTCATAAATCTCCGTTTGTTTTGTCTTGTACCATACCACTATGCGGCACACTATCTGAGCGTCGCAGGCACTGCCGGTCAATTTGCCGTATCTATCTATACGTAACACGGTATATTATTGCAATAGAAATGTTTGTATACTAAAGATATATTGCTAAAATAGAATACCAACTTATTGGTTGTTTTCGATGCTTAGTACAATTGAAACAACCTGACATTTTTACATGTTGTCTATACAAGTAAATAAAATTGGAGTATTTGTTTGTAATAATAAGATAACCACTTTTTAATAAATTCATTTGTACGTGTATGTCTCTCCATCGGTCTGTCTGTCTGTCTGTCTATTTGTTCCGAGTAATCTCTTTAGCGGCTGGGCTGATTATGACAAGGCTTCCACTGGCAGATAGCTGATGATCTAAGGAGTAGCTCGGTCTACTTTTTTAGACTAGCTTAAACAGCAAAAGCGTTTGTTGTCTAACTTATCAGCCATTATCCAGCAAAAATCCCGTTGAAATCAGTCCAGCCGTTCCAGAGTTTAGCCGGAACAAACAAACAGACGGACAGACAGACAACCAAAATAAAAAAAACAACATATGTACATATATATCCATATAGTAAAAAACGGTTGCTTTAATGTTACAAACAGACACTCTAGTTTGGTTTACTTTTTAAGATTATAGGGACGCGGTTGAAATATTAAAAAACACCACAAACTAACTTCATGACTTAAAATAAAAAGTACAATCAATGTCAGTTACTTCCAATACGATATACAATCAGTTTTATTTGAATAGGCGTTCATAAATCTGGCAATTAAACTCTGTCATAAAATAAAAAATAATCAGAAGCACACTACAGTGCCATCTACCGAAGATACGTCGAAATACAGAGTAACGAAGGAAACTAAGAAACTTTTAATCATTAATCGCGCAATATAAGCTCTCACGCTGATTAGCATATACATAGCATCCCAACGTCAACCGTTGGGAAGTGGTCGGCCAGACATGATCACCTCACATGGTCAGAGGATTCGCCCTTTATGTTGGAGGAACACCTGACACCCATTCCTCCACTGCAGTAATAACTAAATGAAAAAAAAAACTTCTGCTGAATTTTATATTCACTTAAATCTTCCCACGTTTGCAGAACAAATTCATTAAAAATCACATCAGTAAGACAATTTATCTCTGTCCCCAAAATCTAGGAGTAAAAAATGTAACAATAAGAACTAAAAATAATTAGTCTGATTCAATTAATTTTGGAACAGTAAAAAAATTTCATCGGGAGACATCAAAATTATTTTTAATTTATTTTTTTAAATTGACCTTGATTCAGGATCAATATTTATCTAGATTTCAAATACAGGTACCTAGAAGAGCATTATCTTTCTTTCTAATATTATTTTATTTATGAGCCTGACAAAGTGATTTTTCTTGGCCTGATGAAAACACGTAGAACCCAAGATTACACTCTCTCAATACTCAAATGCCTATTAAGATATTATTGCATGATTTTTCTCACAGATATTAGGTATACAGCAAGTTCTCATGAATATCCTAAGCAGAATCTGTTAGGAGACAGATAATTCACCATCAAATTATAATTAATGTACCGTAGAAATGTAAAACTTTATACACTAAAACCGTTTTTCATAAGAAGTAAGCGAAACGTTAGTGAGGTCTATTTCTGCATTCAAGCCCAGTTTTGACTTCTGACCCACCGTACTAACAAGTTCCCCCACCAGTAGTGTCATGGGCAATATTTTTTCCTTCTCCATTACTAACCAACAGTGCGATAAAATCATACTTTCTAAGGCCCTAAATTAAATAGTGGACTCTGTCTTGCTAGTAGCAATACTAACTATTATCCAAGCTTATGAAATAAAGTAACTGCATTATTTTACAATTGGAGCATCTGTAAAATAGAACTGTAAATTTTATGATTCCAAATATGTTTAAAGAATTCACAGCTTTAAAGTCAATTACGCGCTATGCAAAATATTTTTCTAAGACATCATTCCATCCTTTGAAGTTTTCCTTACAACTCTACTTAGAAGTTCAAAAAATAACATTCATACGAAAACAGTTCCGACCGGAATTTAGACAATGAATTCAGAATTAATTAAATCTGCCACATCTTGGGATGACGAATCGATTCAAGTTGGAGATTCAGACAATTAATCCGTTTTCATAGTGCCCATACCATTGGATTAATTGCATTTATCAATGTCAGAATTTATGTCTACAAGCCATTTTGGACCTTAAATATTTAGATCGAATTTATTTCATAGATATAGGTAACAATAGTGCTTTGGTTAGGGTTATTATTGTGGAATTGGGTTACGTGTGGTGGACATAAGAAATTGTTTTGTCGTTCCATTTATTATTTGATAGTCTTTTAGTGATTCATTTCTTTTAAGATCATTCTGATAAAGATTCAGCTGGTTTGCACTATGTTAAAAAATATCTAAAAATCAAAGATTTTATAGATGTAAGAAACTCAAGTGCCGCTATCTGTGAACATATTTTGGTTAGTTAGCCGTATATTTAGAAGTGGTGACAGGAGACAGTCACCAACTCTAAATATACTCACGAAGTCACTTTCAACTAACTCGTTTTATGTCTACACGATACACGGTATCGAATATCGGTACAGCTTACCATTTAGAAACAAGATAACCACGTAAACAACAACATTCAGTTATCAGAATTCAGTAAATCACAAGTCAGAACACCATTAAACATTTGAAATTCAAAGCTTAATTTCTGTCAAGCTCACAGAGATTCAACCCTCCAATGAAGATAAATAATGCTGTTTTTTTTTTCAAAGCATTATGCCGAATAACATTAGTCAATGTCTGTTGTTAATTGACTTGGCAATATATCATTCCAGTCGGCATTAATATGTGGCGGCTGTGTTGCCGAAAATTCTGCGCCTTTGCCGGAGCCATGGCTTAATACCACCGTTGTACTGTTAGTGTTTCTTTGTTGGGATGCTATGATAGAGTGATTAAGGACAAATGGTAGTCAATAGATGATTGTGGAAGCGAGATGCGGAAATTCGTTTCTTGTGATGTATTGTGTGAGCATTCTGCAATGTTTTGACTAATGATTAAACGATGTGTTAATTGAATTAGTAATGTTGTTACATAATTATATGTCGCTGGTAAAGGTGCTTAAGAGAACTTACTAAGGTTTCGGATTAGTTGTCAGACAGAGCCGCTTATGATGAAGTAGTAATTTTGATCAGTACAACAGACTGGGTTAGTAATATATGGTATAGCGAGAAAGGAAGATAATAACGGTATAAAATGTAGCTAACAGGGAATTTAGCATTCTGTATTTGTCATAATTACATCAGACATTTACTGTTGCCATCAGAATGAAGTATTCAGCTTCCGCAGTAAAACTGGAATTGCTTATTTTAGTTCAAGAAGTTCCTATCAGGTAGGTATACTGCATGCTTTATTTTTTACGCTACTGTCTATAACCGAATTCCGGGGTAGTTGCGCTCCTTGGAAAACACTTTCACTCAGTAGTCGATGGCGCAGCGATAAGTCGATGGAATAGAAAAGTTTAATAAATACTGTAATGAAATTGATTAATTCATACAACCCAAGCTTTGGCCGCTTTTGGAACTGGTTTATATTATAAATAGAATCAGAACTTAAATCTCTATGTCAATGAAATTAATACACTTTGTTTGTCGTGATTCGAGTTGAACATATAAATGAGTAGCATATTACCCATTAGAATTATTTTAATTAAATTTATATTTGATACCAAATTTAGACCAATAGTATACGTTTCCTATACTCGATATTTTCATTCAGAAAGGCGTCCTTTACAGAAGCTCAACATAGGTTAAATTAAAGGAACTAAGAAAGTTTATCGCAGCACGTAGAACCTAATAACTTTGCTCTGACCCGATTCCGTCAAGCAGTAAAGAATCAACTACTCTGCATCATAAACTTCAAATCACAGCACTAACAAAAGCTAATAAACAGACTCATTGAAGCACCCGCATTGAATATTTCACGAGAACGGGACAGCAATAATAATGAACTGATGAATATGCGAGGACGGAGCTCTCGAGCATTTGGAGCAGAGTTAAAATGGAACAGAGTGCGGTTTCTCACTATATTTATATAAAGTAAGCTTTGAAATAGACTCAAGTATTTTTAGAACATGGGCTTGAAAGGGTTTAAGATTTAGGTTTGGTAATCGTTGGAAGGCGTCATGCAGACGGTCTAAATTGTTCGTGTACTATTGAACCAAAAAAAAGGATGGAAGAAGAAGGCTTTGCTTTTCTATGAATTACAAAGAAGGACTTATTGCTTAGCACATAAAAGTTTGCAAATTGTAAGCGTTTATATAGCCTATATACAACACTGGGTATTACTATGCTTTATAGTTTGCCAAGGACGTTGTAATAAAAAAATATGTTTAAATTTTTTCTGTGTTTGATTCGCAGTTGTATCTACATATAATGTGGGGGACCTAGACTTAGATTATCCTAGTCACATAAACAGTATTAGATGAGCCTTTTTTTAATGTAGAAGCAGCATCACAATCATAGATAAATACATTTAATATTTTTTTTAAAATATGTTCTTTCTTTCTATGTTATAAAGTACCTGGATAACCCAGCTTTATTTTTTTTTATGATATAGTTGGCAAATAACTCCTTTCCTGAGAGCAGACCCGAGCCCAGCAGTGTGACATTATGGGTTGTTGATGATTATGATGAAAAATTTATAGTAATGTGTGTATGTATGTATATACATACAAACATTACTATAAATTTTTATTTTTTCAAATTAATTTATAGTAATGTATGTATATATGTATATACATACAAACATTACTATAAATTTTTATTCCTATCATACTTCATTATCCTATCATACTACAAATTAAATAAAATTTTTGCTTTTATTTTATAGTAAACACAACGATCTTTAGTACAAGCTGAAGTGTTAAAAATATATTGATATTGAAATGTAAATAAATATGAAGAATGTATTTGACTTTTAGAATTGACTTTGTGACTTCTTTATTAAAAAATTATGGACTGTGTTATAATATACTTCTTGTCATCCTTTAAATGCTTATAGGACTGTATTGCAAAGTTACCTTTATACCTACTGTTACCCAAAACAATATTTACATTTAATTTGAACTGAAAGTGACGATAAATATATTAATTTTTTTGTATCATCAACTTAGAGGTAATTGTATTTCTATTTACCAATTAATGTCTTAACGAACATCTAATCTGTATTGACAAAATTAAAGAGCCAAGAAACCAGTCCACTTCACAACGATCAGGTTCTTTTCGTGCCTGAACTGTTCGTCTAAAGAGTTCCCTCCTTTATTAGATTTTCCCAGTGTTTATATATTGACTGCCTCTGTGGCGTAGTGGTAGCGAATGCGACTGCTGGGCAAGAGGTCTCGGGTTCGATTCCTGAGTCGGACCAAATGTTTGTATGATCTGCAAATGTTTGTTTCGGAGTTTGGGTGTTTTCTATGTATAATATGTATGTATTTACAAAAAAAAAGTATATAAGTATTAATATCAGTTGTCTAGTACCCATAGTACAAGCTCTGCTTAGTTTGGGACTAGATGGCGTTGTGTGTTAAAATGTCTGAACATATTTATTTATTTATTTATTTATTTATAGTGCTTGAATAAAGAAAGGGGTTGGAGAGGTCACCTGAGCACTATCAAGGGTTTCGATTTAACGCAAAATTTGAGTGAAGTTTAAAGGATTTTTCTTATGCTTTCCATCAAGCAGAGTAGAATTATGTTAGCAGATATAAAAAAATGTTGTGCGTTGGGAGCAAAAAACTTTTGGCTCGTCTAAGCAAGGCCTCATATATTTTAGTAACCTAATTAAATTCTTAATTAAAACTTATATTAGAAGCTATAATATTTGTAGCGCAGGCATGAAATAATACGGTTACGGCTTGAGTACTAAATATTTAAGATAGAAATATTTTGAAATTAATTTATATTATTATATAACATGGAGTTAGAACAGTAAAATAAATGTTTATTAATACCTACCTAGCTTATGAAGATACCTCATAAATAAAGGAATAAACCTAAGCTTTCAGAATGAACCTTATTGAATCTATGGTTAGACTATAGGTCTGAACAAATTACGGGTGGCTGAATTCCGGGCGGAGAGTGGCATGCGCCCTCTGCCCGAAGAAGTACGCGAGTGGCGTGAAGCCGCCCATCGAGCCACGATGGCTCGTTGGTCTTCGCGGCTGGAGGCTCCACGTGCTGGCTTCGCTACCGTGGAGGCTCTCCAGCCGGTCATCCTCGAGTGGGCAGGGCGGCAGCACGGGACCCTTTCCTTCCGATTGACGCAGGTGCTTTCCGGGCACGGTTGCTTCGGGAAGTACCTGCACTCGGTCGCGCGGATGGAATAGAGTCCTGCCTGCCACCACTGCGACTGCAGTGAGGACACGTCCCAGCACACGCTGGCGGTGTGCCCCGCTTGGGCGCCGCAGCGTCGGGCCCTCACTGCAGTCATCGGAGGAGATCACTCCGGCCGGCGGCGAGAGCTGTTTTACCGCGGTCGCGACCTTCTGCGAGGAAGTCATCTCGCAGAAGGAGGCGGCGGAAAAGGCCCGGGAGGACGATCTCCACTCGGACCCGATCCGCCGCCAGCGAACCGGGCGGCGGAGGCGCGCCTATCAGCGCCTCATGCCGCCCTGTGTATAGCCGCGGATGAGTGGGACGGGTTTTCCCCCCCCATTCACTTCACAGGCCAGCCGCAAGGGGGCGACGTTACGCGTGTGCCGTGTTGAGAGTTTACCATCAGACGACGGAGCCCGCTTCAGTGCGAGCGGTTCCCGGATCTCACCCGTGTCAGGCGCAGAATGGCACACCGTGGTGATTTATTGGGTAGTCTGGCGAGTCATTCAGGAGTCCCACACGATGCGAACCCCCTGTCCCCGCGGGGGGAGCGAAGTGCGTAAACGCATTCCACCACGTAAAAAAAAAATAGGTCTGAACCAATTATATTGATGGCATAGTTTTCAAATTAATTCATATGGTTCAAGTTTACCAGTTTCTAGCTTTTTATATATATTTTTCGCTATATATATCTTTAATTTGGTCTGGTTGGGTCATGGTCATCCAATAACATGCATTGCTGATCTACAAATTGGAAGTACACTCTTTTCTTGAAGCTTTGGAGGTTACAATTATCCGAAAATACTGCAGTCTAAAACTTTAGATCCAAGGGAACCGAAATATTCTAACAGTTTACTATATATTATTAAATAGATTCAAGATCACGGGTTCTTCAGTGGAGACTTACTCAGGCCAGGTGAAGTGATGATTCACGTAAGACGGCTGGCTTAAGCTGGTTGCGAGAAACCAAGGATCGAAGTAGCTTGCAAATAACGAAGCCTATGTCCAACAGTGGACTGTGATCGGAGGTCTAACTCTCCTCAGGTAAATAAGAGAGAGAAGATTGAGGCTTCTGGGTCAAACCAAAGTGTACCACTTGAATCTCTTCGGATGCCTTCAGATGTTAAGTTACTTAGCAAATTTTGACCAATCTGGTCACCTGCAAATCGTTTAATTTTTTTATGGGATAGGGGAAAAACGAGCAAACGGATTGCCTGATGGTAAGCGATTACCGCCACATATGGACACCTGCAACACTAAGGTTGACTGGTAGAGAATGCCCTGGGCATTAAATTCGCCTATATACTAAAGTGCATAAAGTTATAAATAAATAAGTAAAGACGTCACAAGTGAACTATTGGCCTTTTAAAATGATTTAATGTACCATGTTTCATATACATCACACTGCTTCAATGATTGTATTAAAAAAATACTTTCATGCAATGTAAAGGCTTCAGGAACGTTTAACATCGCTCGTAAATTATCAAAGTTATCTCTCCCTACCCAAGTTATATATTCAATTAAGTATGCCACTAGAGGCTGGATTAATATTGAGGTTAACTATAAAACTTCTGCTACTAAGATTAGGCCTGTAATACAAGGATAGGGTAGTAATTAAATTTCATAAATAAATAGTTGCTATTTAGTGTAAATAAAGGACAACCTACAAAACGTCGGTAGTACGGATGACGCAGTGATTTAAGCTGTCAGTTTGTCACTTTCTACAGCATTGATCATTTCCAGTTCGATTCCCCAGTAATGACATCACTTTTTGTGATTCTCAAACTGTCTGACTTGTCCGCTAAGACAGTGTATAAGTAATCAGAGAAACATTGAGTATTGAACGAAAAAGCCTACGGATAAATTTACTTTGAAAGTATTTTAATTTTATGGCATAATAAATTAATGTGTAAAGTAATTAGGTATTAATTCAATGACTCATTAATATCGCTGTTATAAAACCGCATGCCAACAATTTTTAAAAGCTTTTATTGTACACAAACATGAAACATTATATTGTTAAAACAGTTGGAGAGCGAGCTGTGGATCTTTTTTATCCTTTTGTTGGTTCATGTTATGATATAATCTTGTTTCTGTTTATGTTTTTTCTTAATTATGTTTGTTAAATGAACTACCTGTGTTGGTGTGTCATTTTTGTTAAAAACATTACGTGGTTGAAACAGGTATTTTATGCGGGTGGTTATATGACATAAAATTTATACCCTAAGTTAAGTGTTTTATAGTAGTACAGAAGCGTTTTGTTATTACACGGTTTGATTTACCACTTTTATTTTGTATTTTTATTTGAATGCAAAAAATTGTGTTTTGAAACACAATTTAACGAATTCGTTGATATTAGATTTAAACTTAGCTGAATTAAAAATTGATGCTTGATCTAAGGCAAACAATTTTTGCAGGGCGGTCTCTACATGAAAACATGTTCATATGTTGCCTAGGGACATTGGATGACCTGGTATGTAAGCTTGATAATATGTAATTTTAACATTATTACTGTGTTTGGTGAACAGCTGAGGCACGTAACACAACCAACAACGTAACTCCTATTCCAATTAATTATATCAGTCTCTACCGTGTGAATTAAAATAATTATGAGTTCATAATTTGAAGTTCAGAATTTTTATCTGCAAACGTTGTCAAAAGACATGTCTTTTTTACGCATAAAACCCCTAACCACTATCATCACTACGGGTCCGTGATTAAATATTATGTCAAAACCGAACCGACTAAAACCACACAGTATTTTGTTACACAAAATATGAACCTATTTATTTAAAGAGTAAAACCAAAGCGGGAAATCCCAGAAAGTCAAAACTAAGTGATTCCCCAAGTGAAATGCTCTAAAATATCTAATCAGAAATTCTGACATCGCAATGAATACAATTTAATCAAATTATTCTAAACATATAAATACAATTACAATAAACAAGTCCTAACGTTGTGTACAAACCAAATATTTTACTTCTCTAACAATGTTTAATTTGTTAAAGCAATAATCAAACGCAAACAACAAGTTAGTGAATTATTCAGTATGTACAGTATGCTTCACATTTCAGTATGCTACACAAAAGTGTACTTATATTTTAAGGATGTATATGATACATAGAATGGCATAAGGCATTAACAATTTTAAATTTTTCTCTAAGTTTTTAATCTTTGTTCTATGGTGTCTCGGGAACTTAGGTACGTACGGGGACGAAGATGAGGGCCCGAACGGTCGCTTCCCTTCCACATGTCCCTGAACAACGAGTCGCTTGATGGAGTGTTCGTTCTTAATACAGAAATTTTCGAAAATCCAGAAACAAGTTTTAATACAGAAATCAAATTTAAATTGATCTGTGAATAGCTAAAATTAAAGCTATTAACCCACTACTGTATATTATAAATACTGCGTGAAAACCGTAGTCATTTTTTTCCGTCTTTTTCTTCGTGCCAGCCAAAGTAGATCTGGCAGATTATAAGTAAAAGCAGAATCTAAGAGTGATGGTCGCCAAACTCATTGCCGATGCAGATAATGCAGCCTGGTAGCCCACATTATGGCCGTCTTTTGTGATGCTCTTGCATTATTGGACGCACTCACAAATGTAAGACGACGGCACGAAAGCTATCATTTTAGGCTAAGCTTCTGTGAAAGGGTAGTGCCGCCCTGGACAAACCGACATGTTCGTGCTAAAATTAGTGTATCTCTACTACCATAAGTCTGGATGTAATTTATCTTCAATGATATATGTTTATTATTTATCTATAAATATACGTTATTAATTGATAGTGACAGCTTCGGCCTTGTTATGACACTGGAAATAAAATTATATTCGATAAAATGTAGCCGAAGGCCTCCAACTAAGCTTCACGACTGTTATCCTATGATATCAACCGGGACCGACTGCTTAACGTTACCTCCGAATCACGGAGACGCTCATGGTAACATGCCACTAGCGGTCACCCATCCAGGTACTGACCGCGCCGTCGTTGCTTACCCTGGTGATTGTTTCCAATCACCGAGTGCAACTGAGCTATGAGCGCCTCCTTCCTTATTGTATATAGAAGAAATTTATAGGACAATTCAAAATAATTTAAGACTGTGATCGTATTATTTCAAAATTATAACATTGATCACCATTAGACAGGCTAAATATGTAAAATGGTTTTGTCCTCACAAGAAGGGGTCTGGCAAAATTATTCTTTAACTTGCGTCAACTAAGCAAGATAAATTGAACTACTTATTAAGTAATTAGTCTCTTCTATTTATAAATATTATGATATATACCTGCGTCATCCTAAATTGTAGACGTCAATGACCTGAAGAAGAAGAAGGCGAAGATGGATTAAATCACAGTTCTATTTTATATTTATTCTCTGTAACGTAACTTGAAAACTTGTTCTTGTACTCAGAAGAGAAGCCAGTATTAAACAAAAGTAAGATATTTTACTCCTTATATAATTAGCTATCTGCCAGTGAAATATAAATATAATATTCAGTAAAATCAAACATATACCACTTTGTTTTATTTTATAATTTTTGTTTCTTTTTTGTTTTCTTTTATATCCGCGTATACATACATGTTCACCTATAGTAATGTGTCTATATCTGTGAACACATATCATGTAAGTCCATGACCGGGTACTAGACCAGTGTAATGTATTGTTACCTATATATGGAGGCTTGTTGTTAGCAACTTGATCACCTATTTAAATGAACTATAATTATGTTTTGTAAGACTTCTTCAAAAATAAATAAATAAAAATAAATAAATACAGATACATTTATATAGATTAACCGTTTAATTTATACCGAACATAATCAAAGTAAATTATGCAATGAACATCGATTCCAGTGAAACTCATTGAGACAGTAAAATTAAATCAAAGTCAGAGTGAACTTATTAGTATTCTAGATATGAACCTCGAGTTTAAAAGAAACAGCTGTTGAGTGCACAAGAGTTGATAAAGTTTGTGAACAAAATTGACTCGCAAGTCTTCACTGTTCACAGTTTGAAATATGAACTCAGCTTTGATTTAAGACTAGATTTTCGGATTTTCCATACTAACGATTAACCATTAATTTCCTTTATGTTGTTGTAATTAAATTAAAGTAATTTGAATGTGTAATGAGACAAATAACAACTTAAAATGTAGCTAACACTATTAAAATAATAGTTTTAGCAGTTAGACAGTATAGTATAGAGTGCCTCTGGGGCGCAGTAGTAGCGAATGCGACTGCTGTGCAAGAGGTCTCGGGTTCGATTCCTGAGTCGCACCAAATGTTTGTATAATCTGCAAATATTTGTTTCGGAGTTTGGGTGTATTCTATGTATAATATGTATGTATTTACAAAAAAAAGTATATAAGTATTAATATCAGTTGTCTAGTAACCCATAGTACAAGCTCTGCTTAGTGTGGGACTAGATGGCGCTGTGTGTTAAAATGTCTGAACGTATATTTATTTTATTATTTATGTAAAGATAGCTTTCTAAGAATTGAATAAATTTTAGCCTTCGCATTCAGCGAATTACAATGTTACATTTCATACTTTTTTATGTTATAAGTGGCAAACGAGCAGACGTATCGCCTGATGGTAGTCGATAACCACCGCCTGTTTATACCCACAGTACCAGAGGTGTCACAAGTGCGTTGCCGGCCTTTTAAGAAGTAGTACGTTCTTAGCATAACCGTGTATATTAACTCTATATTAAACCTGTCACAGAACAGCCTTAGGAGTTTATCTTGCTTATCCCAATGGGAACTACATTATTTCGAGCCTGTAACCTATATATGTGCTAAATTTCATTTTAAGTCGTTCAACTGTTTTTGCGTGAAAGAGATACAAGTATACATGAAAACTTTAGCCTATATAATTATAGTAAGACAAGTGTGAACGCAATGAACTGAAGGTAAATTTAATTGTACAAATATCTACCTCAATAAAAAACCTCGTTGAGATTTCATACAATTCAAGATATTGAATGTGTGTTATTAGTAGCAAAAATTTTACTCTATTTATTTAAAGATAGAAATGTAATTTAGTACTATTTAAATAGTATTTTGAAGCATATTTAGTTAACTTATATTTTTGTTATATTGGTATACATTAAGACAAAAAAGCATCTACTGTGAATTTGTCATTCAGTATTCAAGTAGGTAAGTCTTAAGTGCTTTAATGCGTTGCAGTACAGTTGTTTTCAAATTTCGTCATAATCATCAATTGTATTTAACAGTCCACTTCTAGGCATAGATCTCTTCTTAAAAATGAGTTTTTTACCCTAGTGAATCACGATGGCCAGAAGCCAGTAAGTCAACACATTAGTTCAATCAATAAATGTGTCACCATTTATTAACACAATGAGATCCCTCCATGCCTCGGAGAAAACACTAAGTCCTTAGCGGTTACCATTCGAATATCTTTGGCAATTGCTACGAGCAGTTGGAGCCCCAAAAAATATCTTCAATTCAATATACAGTCTATCCACAGAACGTCTATATTGTCTAGTACTTAGTCTAACAGCAGTCGCTCTATGTAGAAATTCAAAGATCAGCTGTATTGCATCGTCTCTCTCTAGCTAAGCAAAATGCATAATAAAGTACAGAATACACAAAATAGTTTCAATCCTCTTAAATCTTGATAACATATACGACCGACGGCTTTTATAACAAAACAATAGAAATAAAAATTTAAGTTGGGCCGATAAGTTTGATTGATAATGATTGATTCAGGTTTTTCTTATCCAGTTACCAGGAGGCTTTTCGTGATGAATTGATCATTTTATTTGGTTAATCAACACTTGGGCAACACAAGGCTTTGTTTGTGAGTCAAGCAGATTTTTATATTTATACATTATAGATAAAGCTAGAGTGTCTGTTCGTAATATTAAAATAATCGCTTTTTACTAAATGCTATACTAAAATAACATGTTTTACAATTTTTTCTGTCCGTCTGTCTCTTTGTTCCGGCTAATCTCCACAGTGGCTTGATCAATTTTGTTGAAACTTTCACTGATAGGTAGCTGTTGATATAAGGAGTGACTGTTTTAGAATAGCCTTGCCAATAAAATGTTTTTATAGAACCCAAAATGTCAATCCTTTTCAATAGAAATGGATTTACAGGGTTTTTATTGTTACATCTTAGGAATTTATTTGATTCAAGTCATAGATACTTTTTACAAACACTAAAATAAATCTATTTATTAGCCAGGATATACATGTATGTCAATATAAACACATGTTGTAATGGCTTGATACAAAAAAAATACATAGCATATGCCGACATAACTCAAGACAATAACAAACATTTGTTTATCTCAGCTGAAATCAACCTTTTAGCTCTTTAAGTAAAATAAGCGATAAAAAGCAGTAAAAAATAGCTGTTAGAAAGAATTCGTTGACGAAGATGCGAGTTACATGATTTTTTTTTATCTAAAAAGTGCTCAACGCGTCTAAACAACTTCACTTCAAACATTTGAATGCATGGAGTTTGTGCTGTGAGAAATGAAAACAAAAATGTAGTCACCGGTTTTTCTGTGAGTCCCTGGTGTCAGTCTAGTGGAATCGATTCGTTCTGTACCGAAGAATGCCTCTCTCATAACAAAGCCTAAACTTTATACTATACTAGCGACCTGTCCAGACATCGTACGGAAGTTTTTGAAATCCTCGAATTCTATCTCGAATCTACTATATTATGCCTATACTACTTTTAAGAATTTTCCTGTCGTATCACTTTATTGTCTGTGGTGTGGTGGTAATTAAAAAAATCTAAGTGAAGAGAAAGCGGAAGCGACTTAATTTTATACTGTGTAAAGACTACCGCATTTATATATTTATCAAACAAAGCTCTAACAATTCAAAGATCAAAGGTTGGACGTCTTGTTTTATCCACAGCTATTTCCTCAGGAATTCTTATGATTTGGGTAATTTTATACGAAAAAATATATTATCTGACGCGGAATTTCTTTTGATGTTTCATTGAGTATGTAAATTTGTAATTTCCATCGTTTGCTTGATGTATTTTTAATTTAATATAACGGTTGTAGCGCATTTATATTTGCAAATGATGGTAATTGTGTATATGAAGCCATACAAAAGAAGGGAGGAAAAATTATGTTCTATTTCTTTAAGAAACGAATAAAGATTGTATTTTTTTAATTTAACTGTTACAGAAGTACATCGCTCAATGAAAAATTAATTGTATGTACAATTTACTTATGGGGGAAATCAACAAGCGGGTTTAATAATACATCGTTAGCTATTTAGCGGCTGTTACAGCACCAGTTTTTTCTATTACAACTCAGCTTAGCCTCGCGTGAACACAATCAGTTCAATCAAAACTACTTAGTAACTATAATTACATAAAATCCGGTGCCATTTTGGTGATAAAAATCCGTGATAATGTATTTCATTTCGAACTTTAGCTGATTATTACTTAAGAAAATCTTTTGACAGGTTCATTTCAATATCTTTGATACTATAGTATATAGATTTGAAATAAAGATATCACTTATTTTTTGCTACATGAGGACGAGTACTATTATTGCAAACAAATGACCTTTCAAACTACTTTAATTTTGCCTATGCAGTTTAGAAGTACTAGCTTTTAATGGTGTCTTTTGTATTAAAGCGAATGTTATCTATAAACAAAAAAGATGATTAAAGACATAATTAAAGAAATGTATTACTTTGATATTAAACAGCTTTCAGTACTACATATCGACTGTTAAATAGGTTGCCTGACTTCAGTGGAGAAATAAATCTTCCATACACTTATAGATACACAAGCTTTTCCAATGCTAATGAAACACACGATATTGATGCCTCTGCATTCTTATTTACCGATATCTGTTAAATTTAATTTATTTAAAGCAGTTGAGGTTTCTCTGGAAATTTATTGGTCTATGCTAATAACATTTAGAGTTGGTTAGTCTGGAAAGTTTTATCTGAACAGGATTTTTCACGCTACGAGCGGTTAAGAAGATCTCAAAAGATATTTACAACCAGACGACCATAAAACCTCTTTAGAAACTTTAAAAGCGGTCATTATATAACGCTTTTACGGTTTAGTCAATGTATGAAGCTTCTGAAAAGCATATATTTTTTTTTAATTATTTTCATACATTTTACATATTTTTTACGGTTTTTGGGGTATACAGATTTTGGTGGTCAGAATTTAAAAACTTGTTGCACTTTGGTTAGACTTAGACCCTTAGACTTAGAGGACACTAAAATTATACTACACAAACCAAATTCACAATTTTAAACCTAAACTTAAATTGGTTAAATTTCAAGAATCAATTAATTTAAAATACATTTATTTCTAAACAAATAACAAAAAACCATCGACTGGATAAAAGTAGAACTGGACTTGGAAGCACCAGCTTTTAAATAATAAAAAGAATCATTAAAATCGGTTCACCAAGTCGAAAGCTATAAAGTAATGAGTATAAAAAAATACAGTTGAATTGAGAAACTCCTCTTTTTTTTGAAGACGGTTAACAAGTAAACAAATATGTTCGCATTGAGTATTATAATCAAAAAACACACTGAGTAAACAAGTTAAATACCTCATTCAATTAAAGCGTACATACAGCTCATGCAACCGTTCCTCGTTTGCAAATAAAAGACTTATTCAAATTACTTATACATGCAAATTTAATATTAAAGAAACAAAATACATGTTTTTAGAAGAAGAAAACAGTACATGCTAGCTGGATTATAATTTTTCTATACAATATCATGCAAATTTGGTTCAAAAGGTTTTCTAAAGTATAATTTAGCGCAAATAAGGCTGCACACATATAATTCATGAATAAAGCATGTTTCCTCTTGGTATGAAATTAAAAAAGAAAGTCCGGAAAGCGTTTAATTTTGATGTTGATGTGGAAAGAATAACTGGCCTATCTTTGTTGTTTGTTGGAAATCTTATAGCAGAGAATAGAAATATTATTTAACATTGCTATAAATAGCCGTATTTGTAACATTACTGTTGATAAGACTCCTATATTGTAGTAACAATTCCTGACAATCGCGTAGCTTAGTTAATTGGTCAAAAATAAGGTTTATTTAGGTCGCATATTAATAACAATTATGAATGTTAAATCAATATTTCGGACATCTTACACACAACGCCATCTAGTTCAGTAAGCAGAGATTGTGTTATGAGTACAAGACAACTGAGGTAAATAAATATGCACTTTTTTTTGTAAATACCTACTACTTTTTTTTTTTAAGACAACTCCCTCTTTAGGAATATACATTCCTGTGTCACGGAGAACTTTACAAACATACATGAAACGGACACAAAGTACACCCAGACTTAGAACAACAATTTATGGATCACACAAAGTGTTGTCCCATGTAGTATTTGAACCCACAACACTTGGCGCAGTAGGAAGCGGTGTGGCGACCACTCAAACCACTAGGCCAACCGTACATATTATACATAGAAAATACCCAAATTCCGAAACAAATATTTGCAGATCGTACAAACATTTGGTCTGACCCGGCAATCGCATCTGAGACTTCAAGAGCAGCAGTGGCATATGCTACCACTATGCCATCGAGGCAGATTGTTTTTATGATCATCATAAAATTGTTTCGGACTTTGAGGTATTCTACGTATAATATGTATGTATTTACAAAAACAATGATACGTGTATTTATATCAGTTGTCTAGTATCCACAGTATAGGTTCTGCTTAGTTTGGGACTGCATAGCCTTGTACGATATATAAATAAATAAATAAATAAATATTTCAGACACCTAATACACAACGCCATCTAGTCCCAAACTGAGCAGAGCTTATATTATGGGTACAAAACAACTGATATAAATACATATATTTATATATTTTTTGTAAATACATACATATCATACATAGATAACACCCAAACTCTGAAACTAACATTTGTAGATTATACAAACATTTGACCCGACCCGGGAATCAAACCCTAGCCCTCAAGCAGTACAACAGCAAAACAGCAGTCGCATACGCTACCGTTGCGCCACCGAGGCATTTATGTTATGTTCATATATTCTTTATATGCCCTTTTTCTTCTTTAAGAACAACTCCCGTAACAACAGTAATATGCATCCTGTGTGTTGCGGAGGACTATACAAACATACCTGAAATAGGTACTAGGAAACACCTCAGACTCAAATACACTCAGAACAATAATATGTGAATTATTCAAAGTATTATCCCATATGGGAACTGGCTTGGTGCAGTAGAAAGCGGCGTGCTGACCCTTTAAACTACTAGGCCAACTGTGCGTTAGATTTATATTCATTGGAAGTACTTAATACTAAATGCAATTATAACCAGTTCAATAATGTTCCAACAAGTTTATTGCCTAATTAATTTATTATTTAAATTAACTCAAAACCAAACTCGCCTAAGTCTGGTAAAATATGTACGAAAGTTAATTACAAAATCCGTTGTAAAGTGTCACAGCACAAAGAAGGCACATTTAATAAATGTAACCCTATTTTATTATATCTTGTGCACAACGTTAACCCTTCGCGTGGTAAAATGTTAAATAGCCGATTTGAAATTCAAAAATGTCCGGCGATTGTCCGGAGTTAATGTGGTCTGCCATGAATTTTCAGTGGTCAAAGTTGTGAAGTATTTTATAACTTCATTTATGTCGTATTTTGGTTGAAAATTACTTTCTTAGTTAGTGGTGCTTTAAATGTTTTTTTATACAATTAAACGTGATTACAGCACGAAATACATAAATCTGTGAATGAAATGACTTAATAAAAATGGTTTTTTTAAGTTCATGGCCAACTTTTTTATAACTATTACTATTTTTTCTTCTTTAACGATATTTTTAAATCTGGTTAGACTCTACTTTTGGCACGATAGGGTTTAGGTATTAATCTGTAATAAATGCATATAATGTGCTATGCTATCTCTAGACTGTTTGTAAACTAAATTTAATAGTCTAATAGCTTCACGTAGTAACACATTTAAGTAAATTTATTTATTTATTTATTTAATCTTCATGCAATTACATTGCAAGAGGCGCACTTAATGCCATGGGCATTATCTTCCAGTCAACCTTTAGGTGGTGCAGAGCTACGTGTAGTAGGTGTATTTTTGAAGCAAGTGAAAATTATTGTTCGAATTGTACAAGGTTGTTCAAGGTACATGAAGGTATCATTATGTAACATGAATGTCATAAATACAATATTCGCATACACACATACGCATACTTATGCATACCCATATATATATAGCTTAATTACATTCCATTTTATTATTTGATCTTATTAAGATCAAACTAAATACGTAATACGTTTAGAGACAGAGAATCTTTATCAAACAACTAAAAGCTTTATATCATTTTTTATTAATGTCTTAGTTGCTTGACAAGGTTTTATATAAGTATTTGTACGTCAAATCTGTTGTCAAGTATGTATTGAAGTACTAAAAGAAAACTTGTCAAATTTATTGCTAAAACTTATATCAAACTGTGTTTTAAGGCGTGAAATTTTTCTTCGAACTTAAATAACTTGGCAAAAAATGTCAAAATAAATATATTGGTGAATAAAAACATTAGGTTCTTAAAAATTTTACTTTTTTTTGTTAATATTCATATTACTGTAAAATAATAGATATTATGTACGGATATCCGGAAATACTTTGGTGTAATATATAACAATATGTTGTCTGCAAAGGCTAAGCACGTTCGGTGCCGGATATATGGCGGCTATTTACATATTGGTAACATTCGGCGGTTATGAGAACACGTTAACCCTCCAGCCGACCATGGAATTCATTATACTTATGTACAAGTTGTGGTTTGGTAAACTTGTTTTAAGTTTATTTAAAATGGAGCTGCTCTGAGTTAATGTAATTCAATTTTTTTCTGAATATACCAGTACTTCTTTAGGGTTTTCACTTAAATGTCAATTATTTTACTTATAGATATTATAGTTCGACGTAGAGATGTTTTTTGCAAACACCACAAAATTATTTTTTGCTCGTGCGCCTCAAACCCATCCTTTTTAACAGGGAATAATCGAGGGTATTTTCTGACAACTATCAGAAAATACCCTTTGCGTGATTTAGATAAGATAATAGAAATACCAATATATCTATCAACTTATCTCAGAGGCGTTAAGTGGCTTTGGTTTATGTAAAAAAATGCAATAAAATACTTATTACTTAATGCTTATCCAATAAACTCTTCTCTAATCCACTTCAAGGAAACACCGATTTATTAATAATTGTTTTTTCCCTACAATACAAGAACCTATTATGAAATATTAATAACTGGGTGTAGAAAGCCAATTTTTCTGTTCATTGTGTGTACGATCGCATTGATAAGGACAAAGCGAGCGAACAAAGGAACAACACAATAGCGTCGACTGAAATGAAATGCTCCGGCTATCGGTTATTTTAACGGGGTTGTAATCGGCTAGTTTCTATTTAGTTTGAATACTTTTGATCCGTTAAAAGGGTTGTGATGAGTTTATTATTACTGTTCATTGCAATGTTGCAGTGATTGTTTTATTCATTTTATGAATGTAAACATTCATTTTGTTGAGAGTTTAATTAATTAAAATGTCAAAAAGGAATTATGTCGTTGTTTTAAGATATCCGTAGTAAATTTTCTAAACTACTAAAATACATCGTACTCAATCAAATCACTGAATAGAGACTTTTTTTGAAAAATAAGGCAAACGAGCAAACGTATCCTGATGGTATGGTGATTACCGCCGCCCATGGACACTCGAAACACAAGAGACGTTACGAGTGTGTTGCCGGCCTTTGGGAGATGGAGAGATAGCCAAAACCCAAAGTTGAGAGTTGAGAGTGAGGATATCGGAGGCCAAGGTTTTGGCCTACGATATCCTCACGGTGAAACACAGCGCAGGCGCTGTTTCCTACCTGTTTTCTGTGAGGCCGAGTCATGTGTTGTAATAGTGACCAAATATTAAGTGTGGTAACGAATTAAGAATATTGAGTCTCACCACTCCTATCTATCCCATGGGTTTCATAGGAGGCGACTGCAAAATGAAGGATAATTTGAAACAAACTTTAATCTTGCCCATCTGGTCAGCTTAGCGTACGCGTCTGCTGTCCATGAGGCTTCGTGCTCGAATACTGGGTCGGACCAAATGTTTGTATGATCTGCATATATTTGTTTCGGAGTTAGGCTGCTTTTTATGTATAATATGTATGTATTTACCAAAAAAAAAGTTTTTATGTATACATATCAGTTGTCTAGTACCCATAATACATGCTCTGCTTGGTTTGGGACTAGATGGCGTTGTGTGTTAGGCGTCTGAAATATTTATTTATTTATTATTTATAATTTAAATAAAATTAACCAAGCTAGCTTTAACTGACGTTCGTTTATATCTATCTAATAGATGGCTGGAATATTTATATATTTATTTATAATAGGCCCAGTTCTCCAGAAGTGGACAATAAAAGGGTTTTGATGATGAAACATAACGGGCCGAAAAAACACTACACAAAAACCCACTAAGTAAATGGGTACAATTTACTGCGGTCTGATCTAACAAGCCATCGTACACTTCTCAGTCACCCCTAACAGGAAACAAGAAAAGTTCGGGACAAACCCCCCTCTCCCCTTTATAAAGTTTCTTACAAGTTGTGGTGGAGGCATTAAGTTGTTTATTTGACTGAATGAATTTTTTCCCAACAATATTTTGTTAGATTACACTGTTAGGCTATAATAAAGAGGTTCTTTATTCATTGTTTTGCCCGTTCCGCTATAAATTTAAGGGATTTTATTTCGATAAGCTGGGAAAATTTTCAATGAAAGAATGAGATTATACTTTGAATTAATATTTTTCAGATAATATATTATCACAGTGTAGTAATTTAAATTATAATATACATAATTTTAATATACAGTTAATAAATACCTATTAATATGTATGGACTTTTCTATGATTTGCATTATTTTTGTCGGAGTTTAAATGTTTTCTGCGTTAAATTTCTATATACTTAAATATATCTATCAGTATAAGTACCAGTCAGTCAGGCATGAATGGGCCGGCTTGAATGGAATGATACCAAGGCCTCATAGAAAACCCGCGTGAAATAGCGCCTGCGCTGTGTCACCGAGTGAATGAAGATATTGGAGGCCAATACCCCAACCCGTCCCCTCCAATCCAATCTACATCCCGCAAAGGCCGGCATCGGAGTTGCAACGCCTCTGGTGTTGCGGGTGTCCGTGGGCGGCGGTAATCAGTAACCACCAGGTAATACATCTGCTCGTTTGCCCCCTATTCTATAAAAAAAAAGTTTCTTAGTACAAGCTCTACTTACTCTGAAAATAGATGCCATTGTGTGTCAGATTTCCTAAATATTTTATACTTTAATATGATAGTTTTCGCTTAAAGAAAAATAAAACTAACAAAGTAATTTAATAGTAACGAACTCGTATCGATTTGGTTTGTCAAAGTACTGGGAGTCTAAACAAATCTAAATTTAAAGTTAAATCAGCCGATGATCTTTATTACATAACAAACAAATGTAACAGTGGCTCATACAAGTATGTACTTAATACACTTAATTTTTCGTGTAAAAATCAATTAATCAACGATAATACAATAAAGCAATAAAATTTTAATCAACCTCGATTTTAAACATATAATACATAAGGCGAGATAAGTAATACTACGAAAATATTCAACGAAAGAAATAGCCTTTCAGGTCAATCCTATAATACCTATAATACATCTCGTTCAAAGTAGGTTCAATATTGGTAATCTTTTCCGCTCTACTTTATCTGCGGAAGTACTGTTAGCAACACGGGAACAACCGGATGCGATACGCCTGAGAGACAGGCCGGGTCACTGACTTGTTGATTAAACGATACCTCTTTACTGTACATAGTCATTAATCTTACTTATATCATAAATAAAAAAGTTTTGTAAGATAGTTCTGACCGAATCTGCATGAAATTTGACACAGATTTTAGTGCTTAACAAATAGTTATAATGGTTTTTCTACTGCTATACATTTTAAAATATATACTGCAGTGAGATAAGTCGCAATATGTTATTATTTACGCATTTATAATGAGTTACGCATTTAATTAGACGTTGATATGACAGAGGAAAAATCTGTATTAAGAATAAATTTTTAAGGGTAAATCTCAAAACTCCAAAAAATACTTCTTAATTACATTTCACAAACATTCTATGTGGCTTTTAATTTTAATTTTTGGCAACTTTTTTTACTATGTTCTCCACCAACGGAATGCGAATGAAAAATACCACAGAAAAAATCATTTTTAAAACATAACTTAGGCAAAGAACGATTCCCGAAAAAGTCATATTTACAATATGAAAATATCTTAAATAGCTGCCGCGGAGTTACCAAAGCATCTATTATAAAATTTCTCAAATCAAATAAGGAGAACAGGAGGCTAAAAGAAAATTGCCCGAGCAGAACAAAGAACATAAAATTAATTTCAAACCCCGCCTACATACCTACTTCGCTCGAATACTTGATTCAAAACAATCTATATAAACAAAAAAACCAGCTCAGTGTATTTCAATATGCTTAAGTAGCCGTATAATTAGGGTGCCTTTTTGTTTTATTTATAAAGAAAACAACTGTTTTAGGTTGTTTGTTACTAGCTGTAACTACGTTCTCGAATATAGAGGAAAAGTATTAAATTCTGCAGGAACTTTTACTGACTTACAATTTTCTGAATACATTATTATCCTACTTCGGACTTTAAAATAATAGCGACAAAAGAGCAAAATAATTATTGTCTTAAAACATGCGGTTGACTATTTACCGAAGCAATATTGACAATGGGACGAAGAGCAAAATATCAATTAGTTTTACGTAAGGTAGTAATCGTTTCATAGTAAGGTGTGACACTCATTACAAAAATTTGTTTAATAAAAATTCAACGACAACAGTGACCAAAACAAATATACCTAATATTTATAGATCTGGTATATATTTAGCACCAAATCAAAAACACGACCGGGGAGACATCTGGCGTAGGAACGTCAGCTTTGCGTGCCCTCCGAGGCATAGGTGTTCCACCAATCAACCCCAACTTCCAAACTCCAAGCTGTTATTATTTCTATGATCAGAAAAACTCAATAACACTTTTCTGACCCAGAATTAGAATTCGGGACACCTTGAACGGCAGTCGCATACGTCAACTGCTAGACCAACGAGGTAGTTTATGCTATGGATACATGGCAATTAAAGGTAATATATTTTTCAATTGAATCCGATGGCTGCCAAAGGTTCCATTACCTATTGAATGCAGACCTGTCTTAAGAGAGACTGAGATATATTGGCCACCGCAAATCTATTTAGATACCTATATTGGAATAGTTAATTGGTTCGTGTGTATCAAGTAAAGATGTTTCTCTGAACAGTCTGCTTTATTAAATCCTTGCAAATGATTGTGTAGGATAGTACCTATAGCAATATATATACTAATTTTAGAATTAAACCCATCATGGCTAAAATATACTACATCTAATATGTATTTGAAGTCGTGAATATTAAGAAAAAATTCTTACATACTTGACTCGTGCCGCATAAATATTGCTTTCTTTCGATCTTAATCTTGTCACACAACGCCATCTAGTCCCAAGCTAAGCTAAGCTTGTGTTATGAGTGCTATTGAACTGATATAAATCCATATATACTTTTTTTTACAAATACATACCTATTATACATAGGAAGCACCCAAATTTAGAGACAATAATTGCAGATCATACGAACATTTAGTACGAACCGGGAATCGACTCAACTCACTCGCATACGCTATCATTATGCCACCAAGGCAGTTGAAGTGAACCTTGTTTTTTATTTTCTTTATTGGCTCAACAATTGCTTACACACAGTACATATCTAGTCTAATGTAACGATCACCAACAGATAAGCACCGCATGCACCTTTGTCTTGACGTAGACTGAGACTTGTTTACTGAGAATTGAAATCTTACAAGTAACACCAGCGCTGGTGAAATTATTACTTCAAAAGCTAAAGAGTTTTCAATCGTTTGTTACTAAATAAGTATAATTGCTTTGAATAATAGAAAACAGTTAGTTTAGAAAAATCCTTCCACTACAAATAGAGCAGAGCTTAAAATTCATTCCAAATTTGAATTCAAACAATTACAAAGCTGCAGGACTTTCCACTTCAAACAGTTTTGCGCCAATTTCAAAACTGAGTTAAAACGAAAACACTTTTATTACAACAATAACCAGGAAACCTTACACAGACTGGTGCGACGAGTAGCTAATGTTTGATTTTATTCCAACTTCAACGCTGGAAAATTTTCCAACGTTCGAAACTTTCCAGATACTTTTATTTCATTCTCTGCTTCTAGCCACTACTGTTGGTAGATTAAAGTGGATTATTGAAATTGTCTGGATTGGAAAAATACCATACATACCTGTTCTGGTTCGTTTGAATTTAAGTGGTATGTGGTATTTTTCTAGAATTCGTGTAGCGTGCGACCATAAAAGGTCACTATGAGCGGACAATGAAAAATATTTCTTTGAAAATAGCGTTAAAAATTTTAAAGAATATTTTCTATAAGAAAACTGTTAACGAGGCGGCGTAGTGATTTATGGGACGCAGGTAATACAGAAAAATGGATTAAAAAACCATAAAGAGACCTTCTTTGATTACCGCTTAGTGTAAATAAATATTATCCTAATATTTGCATTCAAATATACTACCAGTATAGCGTAAATAGTACACTCACTCTACTTTTATATTATGATTATATCACATTATAATTACGATTACTGTATGCCAGTTTATCCATTATATCATCATCAACAGCCTCTCCTTCAAATTAAGTTTTAGCCTTTTGTACCACTTTGGTAATAAATGTAAACCTATTGCCAAAAATAATTCTTTTCAAATCATTAATTTAATTGAGACACTAAGTGACATTTATGGACGTTAAATTCAAGCTACAGTTAAAAATCATAGATCGACACAAACAGGCGATACGATACAGCAAGTGCTGGATTGTCAAGGTTTATTCAATTTAGATGAAAACTGCCTGACTGTGTTGATCTATGACTTTTATTACTGAAAAAAATGTAAATTAAGAGATAATGTACGTAAGCGGTAATGTGGTTCAGATGCAATGGTAAGAGCAGCTTGTTCATGACATAATTCTGTGCTAATTAAGCCTCGCTTTTGTTATCTTGTGTTCAGTCCTTTATAAACAAAATCATGAGATTGTGAACTGGAAACAACTGGCAATGATATTAATATTTTTTTTGAGTGAGGGATTTTAACAAACGAAATAACCAATGATTTATTGAAGACCTGATTTAAGGTTTAAAATAAATTTTAAATAATGTCAGAAATTAAACCAATCAATATGTAGTGTAAATAAATACGTTATTGCTGAATTTCTAGGCTGTTGCCACATAGTAAAAACTCAATGTCGTTGACATGTATGTATGTACATGTATTTATGGTTGGTTTCTTTTGTTGTGTTTCCTCTGGAATTTAGCATATTAGTTTTCATTTCCAGATCAGTCAATGTGTAACCATTTTATACATAAAACTCTGAATTTCTATATGTACTATCTGGTACAATTTAAAATTACAAAATGTATTCAACTATATTTGCCTAGCTCTCAGGAGATAAGCAATCTTGAATTCGAAAAGAAAGAAAACAAGAATGTTTTAAATTTAGACGAATTCCATCTTAATCATACTCTGAATTCTTATCTTAAGATTTTTCTTCCAACAAATAATTATTGAGAAAGATGAAGTACGTCAATAGAGGCTATTTTGCGAGGGCAGGCGTAATCGCTTCCACTTTCCGCCGCTATTATCTCAGCCGGTAAATTGGTGCTTAATGTCTGTCATTTTGTGGCAATTTCAAAATACACCCATAACCTGGATCAATATCAAGCCTTTTAATATTTCTCTTGATAGTTTTGTTTATAAGTAGGTGTTTTATGTTGGGCCAATTGATTCGATTATTGTATTAAAATTAGTCAAGAAAACTTCGATCTTTCTTTTCGTGCTAGTCAGTATTCGTAATATAAAAAAGGCCAAGTAACATACTTAAAAGAAGAACAGTGACCCGAGTGAGTGATTAACGTAAATGAAAGTGCTACTTTATTTCAGAAGCATATAATCGCATTTAATGAAATTGTTTATATAGGGCTAACTGACCCACGCAAACTCGTCTGCATCTCCTTTTGCCCGTGGCGTGATGTTTTAATAGCGTTAACAAATTTTAAGATAGACATATGCTTTCACGGACTTTTTTACGACCTTTCAAAGAACAATTTTATTCTTATACACATTGTTTTTGTAAAATTTTATCCGTTTTTTATGCAATAAGAGGCAAACGAGCAGACATAGCGCCTGGTAGCAAGCGTTAAATGCCGCCCATGGACCGGGCTGTTGCGGGCCTTCTGGGGATAAGGAGGGGGATGAAGGAGGGGTTGTAGTAGTGTATATAGTAGCCCCCAGTATCTTCACACTCACTCAGTGAAACACAGTGCAGGCGCTGTTTCAAACCGCGTTTCTGTGAGGCCCAGGTATTACTCTGTTCGAGCCGCTCCATGCATGCCGAAGCGTGGTGATTATTTTATTGTTATTCCGTTCCTTTTAGTCAGAGTGTGATTACATAGCTTGTAGTATTTTTTGATAACGGTACTATCTAACAATGAAAATAATTTTCCAATCGTAACAACTAAACTAACAAACTATTTACAACTACTACTCTATAATGTTAGTATAGATTATGACATGGATTGTTCTATTACATCTACTTATGCTGATCCATATCAGTACGCATAAAATAGTTGTTTCTTGTGATAAGAATATAGCAAATAAAAAAATAAAGTAAATATAAAAGATAAGAAAGAACACTTATAACTTATTAAGTTTCTAATTGATTTTTTTCGTAAACTTCGTTCATTTGTTGGCCTACTAACATTTTCGTTTCTTTTCGTCCTGCTTTCCAATTTTGCGTATGGGTGATGTTATAATCTATACTTGTACTCTATGTCTCAATAGTTGCTTACAGTGATCGCCTGTCCTAAGCTGTATAATCATTCATTGTCTGGAATATTATTGTTATTACGGAGACAGTGTGTCTTAGCTGTCAAGTAATATCCTGCAGCTGTAACACTACCTGAAATCAAACCTAAACTGAGAATAGCTGAGCTAGTCGGTATTATTATACATAGACTTAGGTTTGAATAACAAAAGATTGACATCATCTTGATTATTTACCTATTAATACCTTCTGTGAATATATTGCATATACAAATCAACCTATCAACAAATATAAAACCGGGATAGTTGACGCTTCTTGAGGGACACCTTAGTTCAGCTGTGGACAGGTAACCACTATCAAGTAATGCAGAGTAAAGTATGAGATACCACTTCCAAAATCGGTGTGAAAGAGTGCATGCGCTGCGTTTCACCGATTGACAATACCGGAGGCCCATACGCCAACCCCTCTCCCCACCCTCTACCCATCCCACAAAGGTCGGCAATGTACTTATGAAGCATTTAGTATTGCGGGTGTCCGTATGTGTCTGTAATTGCTTGCCATCAGGCGACACGTCTGCTCTTTTACCCCTTAACCCATAAAAAAGCATTAGATTTAAACGATTAATTAATATCTATACTACAATATTATGCTATTGTGACACAGAAGAGAACATATTTTACGCTCGCTCTAGGCATGAACTTATTAACGATCATCATATATTATGTTGTTCTAAAGTGACTCGTGAAATGATCTGAATATAAACATAAAAGGCTAACAAGTTTTAGCAGTCTTAAACAGACGATTTCAAAGAATTAAACATGAAAAGCAAACATTAAATAATTTACAATAATATTAATTTGAAAATACAAATTTTAGGAATCGCTTATAATGTAAAATTTATGAGAAAGACATCTAATTTCAAACGTGGGCTTAATTCGAAGTTTTGATAAATGTATTTATTACACTGAATCAGATAATTTCTGTTATAAATTGTGAAGTTGTACTCAAAGATCTCTGACGCAACGAGATAATATTTAGGTAGAACAATCATGTTCTTTAGTAGTCTTAAAAAGTAATTGAATTCACTACACATTATAAAATAAAGTCCTCTGCCGCGTTTGTCTATGTGTCTGGTCCCAGTAAACTCAAAAGATACTGCACAGATTGTTAGCAAGAGATAGAGTGATCCTTGTGGAAGAAGGTTTATGTGTATAATTTGTTGAAAATTTTTGTGTATATTGGCTAAAATATAACGGTATTTGTTGAAGACCTTGGAAAAAAGCCGCACATCGTCTCAAACTAACATAGGCTTTATTATATTTACCGAAAAGAGCCCGTACAAAGCCGGAGCGGGTTGCTAGTATATCATAAAAGAGAAATACATGCATTGATTATTCGAAAACCTCTGAAAGTATAACCGAAAATATCTATCTAAAATCTTTAAACGGGAGAACGAATACGTAAAGAACTTTTTGGTGTAATATAATAATGTTTATAGTAATTTATAGCAGGCATATAGCTATACTTTAATCTTTCTAGTAAATAGTTTGTCATTGTATTGTTGTATTATGTTATTAAAACAACGCTGGAAGCTTGTTTAAACATTTTACTTGATTTAATAGCTTATACAATCTTTTTACTTGTTCTTACTCGTGCTAACTCCATTACCCAATCCGCCATTACAGTCTTCCGACGAAAATTTCCCACGCTCTTCCTGTCAGTTTACCATAGATTATTAATCTATTTAATACTACCACAGTCAATCCGGGTAACAGTATTAAGAAAATGTAATTTAATCGCCTTTCCAACGCAGAAGTATTAAAAATATTAATAACCGGTCCTCCCATTGTGTCACGATGATTAAGCCTATTATTTTACAAACGTCATCCACGTAGGAGTACGAAGAGGGACAAAAAGAATCTAGAATGTGCCCTTACACATTCATGCAAGTCATCGCACACATTTGGTTGCGAAGTCTTTTGTGGTTAAAATTTAGGGGAACTACAAAGTAGTGCCTTAATTGCCACCCTGAATAAAACGGGTGGAGTAAACTCAAACGGGCTTTGAATTAATTCTAATGGCGCATGATATTTGGGTAAAGAATTAAACGTTTTAAAACTAGAGCTCTCGAAATTACAATTTGATTTTGTAGTTTTGTGGCTGATGTTTAAAATTAAGTGCTTGTTGGGTTCAAGTGCCGATAAGAGGACTCCTTAAGTTTCAGTTTGGTCGTTAAAGAAACGCTTTATGGCAAATTAGCTCTTTAGAAACGAACGAACTGAAGTTTTCTGGTTACACTAGATTACTCCCGCGGAATAAGTTTCGATTAAATATATTCGTTTAGCAAAAACTGTCTGAACATCTATTTGGGTGCCTTTATAAAAGTCTCGAATGATTATCACCGTTTCCAGCAACTAATTTGTTCAAATTTGGACAATGATCAATATTTCAGTGAGTCGAATTGGCAAAACAGGGTAAAGGGTCAAAGAAATTACACTCTAATTCTATAATAGTAAGGTGCATTGGTTTTCATACCAATGCACCTTCCTATGGAAGACGATTTTTTAAAATTTAGTACAGTGACTTTCATCTAGGAACCCTTCACAAGGGTCATCTTCAATGGATAGGCGACCACAAATTGCAACTTCAACGGAAACCAGCTGCCAATTTTTTTCTCTGAAAAGGGTTCAAACCGAATGTTGCATTTAATTTACCAAAACATCTTCTCAAGAAAAAAACATCACCACACTTTTCTTAAGGACTTAAGGTTCCGTAAAGATATTTGTAGTACGCGAAGATCCACATTCACAAATTAACAACTTACTAAAAACCACAACGAAACATAACAAATAAAACATACACCCTTAAAAAGTTACCCTATACAAACTTAGTAAACCACTTATTTTTTCCCATAAATTATTACCCACAAGCTATAATTAATATCGGGTACAAACTACTGGATCGATAAAAAATAATATACTCTACACACATAATTGCTTATACGCTTCTAATATTTACTTTCTTTGAATAAATAATAAACATTGATCTTTTTGTTATTTTTGAACCACACCAGGACTAACAATACGATTGTAAACAAGCCACTACATTTATGAATTTGAATATATGATCAAATAAAGGAAGAACGTGATGAAGGAAGAAATAAATAAGTTAAAGACTCTGGACTCTGCTTTGTGTAGTGATTGATAATTGAATCATGGAATAAAAATGCCTGTGGTGACGGATTAAAAATTCGAGGTAATCACCAGCTCCTTTCGTCCCATTTGTGTCGTAAGAACCGACTAAGAGAGAAAGCTGCGCAGGACTACATCACTACAAAGAGAAGAAAAAATTGACACAAAGCTTGATGATGACTACTAATTTGGCCAACGTCGAAGAGAAGGTCAAAGCCAACTTCTATTAAAGCCCGTTGATTTGATGAGATCATGGTACATTTCCATTCATATGAATACTTATAACATGAATTATTTTCTGTATAAATCTATAAAACTGAAGAGTTTGTTTGCTTCAACGCGTTAGTCTTAGAAACTAAAGGTCTAATTTGAAAAATGATTTCAGAATTAGATAGCCCATTTATCGAGATATATCATTACGCTGTTAGACCTATACGAGTGGAGCACCAATAAAGCATATTACGAAACCGTTGGTAAATTACTACGCTACGAGCAATAGGAGACGTTAACGAGGTTGCGTAGGTCATCTGTTCTAGATAAAACAAGTAACAATATAAGTATTGTGAAACGAGCATCTAAATTAGAGAACATCTAATGCCTTTGTCGTATTTTAGTGTAATGTGAAATGGGATATTGCACACAATGACTATTATTTTGGCCAGAAACTTAAAGTGGAACTGTATTTATGAAAATATAACTTTATTACTTCACATTCTTGTCATATTTCACTTCAACGTTTAACTATTTAAATATGGGAAATAATAAATAAAGATAAAGTGACAGCATTTACACGAAGTAAGAATTTTGAGATTGTATAACACTTTTTTCACATTGTAATGATTCGAGTATTGTAATCTATATCTTTATAAAAATGTTTACAAAATTGTTGTATACAAGTTTAAACAGACTAGACAATAGGGTACATCACTCATTCGAAAACATAATCATTATTAAAATATTGCTTTACAACGCATAGATTTAATGTTTATGTTAGTTAAACAATATGTACTACGGATATATTTAAGTAGTATTAACTCTTCTTTACTTTTTGTATTTTTGTACCTATTATCTTACTAGAAAAAATACAAAAAGTTTTACAAATGCACTGTTTTGTCGGGTGTTATCTTGTATGGGGAATGTAGTGTTATATTTCTGTATAATATTTTAAAGACAATATCGTATGTGTGCTGTTGGTATACCAAATAATTAATAAAAGATTAGTTAGCAGAAGACAATATCTTGATGATACTGTTTTACTTACTTTAGAGTGTCTTCCTAGCCTTTATTATTCACGAGATTTGGGGTCGGCTACTAGTTCAACCGGTTTTACTTGTTTTACGGTTTTTACACGGAACGACTGGCATCGGACCTCCACAACTCTGAGGGTGAACTGAATTCGAAGGTTAAAAGTTTTCAGTGTATTTAAGGGAACTGCCAGAGATGGACGGACGGACTGACGGAACTGAGAAGAAAAGAAGCAAAAGTTATTAAAATTTTGTATTTAATTTTATATATGAAAAGGATTGTGTGGTTTTATGAAATCACGGTAAAAGTGAAACTTTTTTTCACATGCAAATAAATAAATCTAATAAAGCAAATAAATAACAACATTTACATTAATCACTGACAAAAAAAAACAAATTTGCGTGGAGCACTGGCACACCGTCCGACTGGCCACTGGACACTGGCCGACCGTCACGCGTCTCGCGTCACGCGTCACGTGACATGCGATACACAGATCAAGCCGTTTTCTACTGCGCTAAGGTGTGTTCAAATCCCACATGGGCATTGACAACTTACTGTTGTGAGTCTGGGTCTTCTTTATATCAGTATCATGTGTATTTTTAAAGTCCTCTGTGACACAGATATATATACTTCAAGTATGTGAGTTGTGTAAAATAAAAAAAACAACGTTTATGAAATTCGGTTCAAAACAAAAGAAAAATACAGTTAAAGCTAATAAAAGCTAATAAATGAATTGATATTCGTTAGTCTTATTAAAATTCCAGAAACACTAAAGCGGTTTGGTTCATTTTGGTTTCAAAATATTCTTAACAGCCTAGGAACAGTAAACACTTTGTAAAAGGCTTTTAAAGAAACTTGTTTATAATGAAAAAATTAAGTTCAAAAACCACATTACACAGTGTGTACAGCTTGTCTATACGAATTAAAAGAATTTGAGTGTCAGTTTGTAATATTAAAATAAACACTTTTTACTGAATGCATTTGTAATGTATACCAAAATAATGTTATTATCAATTTTTATCTGGCGTTCTGTCTGTCTATGAGTTCCAGCTAATCTCTGAAACGGCTAAGCCGATTCTGACGGGACATTTCATGTAATAAGGAGTAACTTACTTTGTTCAGACTAGCTTTGCTCCGCGGTATTACCCGTGGTTGTAATCGTACAACAATAACTGCGGGTAACACCGCGGGACTTACATACCGCGGGAATAACAGCTAGTTAATAAATAAAAAGAAAATTATATTCTGATATCTATCTATATTCTGTTTTTAGTATAACAGTATATTTACAGAGTAAAACTTAATACCCTATATCGTAGAAAGAAAAACTCAACAACATCAGATGCAAACAGACGAAATATTCAACATGGCGCTGAGATTAAAGTAAACCTTCAAGCCGGAAATTAAAGCCGGAGAGAAACGTCTTAGCTTTACGAGAAGCACCTTCATATATTTTCTATTAATAATTAAAATTTGTGTTTATGTGTTGTGGGATATTACGACGAAAGTTTAATAGTAACGAAAAATGTTTGTGTTGGAAGCTATTGGTACATTTTGTGAGTCATTTAGGTAACAAGGTGTAGTGGTTAACGTTTAACCTAGTCGATTAATTTAGTGTACATATTTTAGGACTGTGTTTATTCATAACTTTTTAGGGTTCCGTACCTCAAAAGGAAAAAAACACAGAACCCTTATACGAACCCTTTGTTATCCGTCTATGTGTCTGTCAAGACCCTTTACTTCAGGAATGCGTTTAGGTGTTAAACTAAAATCTATATCAAATACTCAGGTCTACTGTCCTCTGGAGCTGTGAAAAGATCTAACTTTTAAGCCAACGCAATCAAAAGATACAGCCGTTTATGCTGCAAATTATCGACATCCCGTGAACTCAGAATCTTGAAAATTAGTACAAAGCAACGTCTTACTCGTATAGCACTGATATAGAAAAAAAAGAAAAATTGCGTAAAGTATAAATTTTTAGTTACATCACATAATATACCTATAGGTTTATATGGAACCCTCGGTGCACGAGTCCTACTTGGTTTTGGTCAGTTTCTTTTAAAGATGAGTAGCTATATGTAACTTGGAACACATATAACAACAATTTTTTTTATGGAATAGAAAACGAGTAGTAAACGAGTAGTAAACGAGTAAATAGTAGTAAATAGTAAACAAGTAGTCATATCGCCTGATAGTAAGCAATTGCCGCCGCCCATGGACATTCGCCACACCAGAGGCGTTAGAAGTGCGTTGTTGGCCTTTGGGGGATGGGGAGGGAAGGGAAGGCGTTGGGATATGAGCCTCCGGTATCCTCACTCACTCAGTGAAGCACAGCGCAAGCGCTGTTTCATAACGTTTTCCTGTGAGGCCGTAGTATTACTCCGGTCGAGAAGGTCCATGCATGATGAAGCGTGTCTGTCCTACAGCAAGTACGTACACAAGGTAATATACATGAATAAAATATGCATTAAGTACAAGTAATGGTAATGTTTGAATTATATAAATTAGTAGTAAGCTGATATCATCATGGTGACGATGTCGCTATTACAACATTTGGAGTTTTTAAAACGTATATCCACAAATCAAAATTTTATATATTGTAGATAATGTTTATTTAAAGAAGATTATCCAAACTGCCATGAAGACTCTTAATCAATGAGATGCATTTTAATCAAAGATACGGAGAATTTCGGTTATCGTTGGACTTCGGACTATAAGCCCGAGTTCAACGAAATAAAGTTACCTTTTCTCAAATCTATTTCCACTGTTAAACATGATGAAAATGAAAATTACGAGTTACGATGTATTTTAATTTTGTAGTTTTTTTTTAATATAATACTATTTATTATTAGCACCTATGTTTAAATTACCCCTAAGATCTTTTATGAAAAACATTTAAAGTGAATGAGAACATCGGAACATCTAAAACTAAAAATACTAAGACATTCCACGAATTTCTACCACGTGTAGTATATTTATTATCTCTGATATATTTTAGTGTATAGTTAATATGTATATACATTTACATACATACTATATAGGTACATTTAAGTCGAAGTATGAATTAATGTTCGTTGAATAATGGTTCTAAATGTAAATTAAACAAAGCAACAATATTCTAGTAGCATTGATAACCTGGGTATTGCACAATTCAATGTATTAATTGCATTCTGCTTCAGAAGTTAAAATCAACGAAGATAATGACCCAACTCTAGTTTCTTACTAATAAATTACCCAATAATAGTTTTGCGTAGTATGTGTGCTTTTATCTCATAATTACCGGGGTTTCACCGAGTAAGTGAGGATACCTGAGGCCTCGGGCTCATTCCCTTTCCCAGCCACTAAAGGCCGGTAATGCATTTGTGACGCTTCTGGTGTTGCAGGTGTTCATGGGATGCGGTTATCACTTACAATCAGGCCATTTGTCCGCTCGTTCGACCTCTTTTCCTTAAAAAGAAACGGAGCTACTAAAACTACGGAGCTATTAATCATTAATACATTTATGCTTACTATTAGCGGCACCGAGTGGCGTTATCCGCAGCTGTTTAAAAATACAACAACAATCGCGGTTGAAACCGTTGAAACCGATGAAAAGTTACTTCTTATATATAAAATTAGTCCAGCTTTTCAAGAGCCCATGGACAAACAGATAGATAGAAAATCAGCCAAAAATTTTTAATTATTTTGTTTGATGTAAGTATCGTATATATTTTCATGTGCATTTAGTGAAAGACTATTAATTTCAAATCACAAACAGCGACTTCAATTTCATTTATTTTATACCATAGACTATAAAAGCACATCCAACATTATCTCTGACTATTTTAAATAAATCATTTAACTTAATTATTAAGTTTAGCAGTAATACATGGATGCGGCAAAATTATATTTGCCCTTACTTTTTAACAATCGTCTGTATTAACAAGGCCTTAATTAATATGAAATTACCTTCAAAATATTAGATGTTCCTTAGAGTCAAATTGTTTTAGGCAAATGGAAATGCCAAAGGACTTTCATTTCTCATAACTATTTAATATGAATCAGTATTCAATTCGAGATTCAAATAAAAAATATGAATTATAAAATTTTATACACATAAAAAATGCTTTCGTCTAGTGAGATTTCCATTTATCATCAACAACCCATAATGTCCCACTGCTGGGCTCGGGTGTCCTCTCAGGAGAAGGTTAAGGCTATACGTCCCCACGCTGGCCAAGTCAGTTTGGGGACTGGCAAGAATACGTTGTCGCTACGTAAGTCTTGCTTTTGTATGTTTTTGAACCGCCCGAAGGTCTCTAACTAAGCTTCACGACTGTAAGTTATCGTATGATAACAACCGGTACCGACTGCTTAACGTGACCTCCTCACCCATCCAGGTACTGACCGCGCCGTCGTTGCTTACCCTTGGTGATTGTTTCTAATCACCGAGTGCAACTGGGCTATGAGAGCCTCTTCTATTCCGGTGCGATTTCTATTCATTTGAATTTAATTATAGTATGTATATAAAAATGCTTGTGTAGTGTTGGAATTTAATCCATTCTACCTGACCTGCCATAAAAAACATCACATTGCCGTACGTGCACAAAGTCTAATTTAATTAAAAAATAATGAAACCTTTTGTCGGTTAAATTAAAGGGGAGGTGTCTCAGTAATTTCTGTGTTTCAACGCCTTACGCCTGCTTAGACCCACACACCCGGTTGAGCAAATACTCGGTTTCAATTCAAATTTTCTGTTAAGACAACCCTTTAAGCCGTGTTTGCGGTTTGTGTACGCCTTTGTAGTAATCTTTAAGGTTACTTTGATGTATAATTAGGCAGATGTTTTGATTGCGGCATTTATTTTTGTATGTAATTAGAGTTAAGTTAAATTGATTAATAATTTATCATCTTTTGCTGTTGAATATCATAAAAAACATTATCAAAGAGGATCTGGTGAAATAAAAAACAAAGTTGAATTATGATATTCCTTCCTTCGCACGGTAAAATTCAATTTTTTTTTCGTTTTTTTTTTCAAAGACTACTCCCGTACTAGGAATATACATTCCTGAGTCACGGGGATCTTCACAAACATACATGAAACGGACATAAAGTACATCCAGGCTTAGAACAATAATTTATGTATCACAAAGTGTTGTCCTATGTAGAAACCCACAACACTTGGCGCAGTAAGAAGCGGTGTGTCGACCACTAAACCACTAGGTCAATCGTGCAGTAAAAAGAACTTGAAGATGTCTTAAGCGACTGTCTATTATATCGCTAAAACTCAAAGGCCTTGCATAAAAGAACGAGTCGTATTACAAAGGTAAATTTCAATCAAACGTTACAAAACGAGCTTAGTACGAACAAAGCCTGGTTTGTTAAAAAAAACCGTAAAAGCAACGCCGCGAGGGTTTCATTTGTACCCTTTTGTTTGAGAAGTGAACTCCTTCATTAAGCGTTAGGATGACAATACTGACAATATTAGCTCCTCTAGGCACACTACAGTCAATATTACAAGCAGAGGGTTCTTTTAGTATTTTGTTTTTAATCTATATTTACGGAGCTATGCCAAAATTATAAATATGTCTGTGCATCATAGCCACTTTTAAATTTTACTTAAATCTTATACATTTAGCATACAAATCATAAAAAAGTGTAAGCTGTATCTGTCAAAGGATCCTGTTACATCTTCCAATATCCATCAACTTATCACTAAGCAAACGATTTCATCATCAAAACATGTTCTATATCCTCTACCTTTTAGTACTTAGCAATGATATTTGTGTAACTTTGTTTCCGAAATGTTTTGCCACACAAAAAAAAAAACTAAATCCTGCACCAATCCGTCTTGATTTGTAGGATATTTTTGATCAAAGCTTTGACAGAAACACCACTCAGGTCTGGATCACCTGTTTAGGTTTGTTTAGATGGCTTGAGGTTTCGATGAACACTTGAAATGTCGAAAAACTTAACTCATATTTTGTACGTTATTATTGATGTACGTAGGGGGAACGAGTGTCGTGTCCCTCCAACATATACGGAATTTTTACCGAGACTAGGCGATGTGATCATGCCTGTGGAGCTGCTGACCGACGGTGATTTTGGGAAATTGTATACTTGCTAATCGGGGCTAGAACTTCTATATCGCGATTCAGGATTAGTAGTTGCATTGTTTCATTCATGACTCCGTAGTTTGGTGTATATTTGGTAGATGGCGCTTTTGTATGTTTCTATTCCGATTTATGTGGAAGTCGCCATTAACAAATATTCAACGCTTACATAATATTTTATAAGTTTTTTGTTTATTAATATTGTGATTGTATAGATATTAGAATTTACAAGGATAAAATTCCTACCTAAATCCTTGAAATTTGGTAAGTATACAAGACTGCAGGAACAAATTGAACTCATTTTGAAACAGGTAGTATTACTTCGTGGTGTAGTTTTAATTAACCTAGTATACATTTCGTACTTCATCAAACCCAATCCTGTTACTGCAGTATAATATTTCAGAATTTATGGTTAAACCTGCATTTGAATCGTGCGGTCTCACAGTGGAATATATAATGAGACCATGTAAGGATTGCCGTATTTGAGTTGGTGATATAATATTATATAAACTTAATAATTGAGCTTGAAATATCCTTTAAAACAAATTCTACGTAGGAATAATAACTTATCTTGTCTCATCATACTCTCTCTGTATCTTTTCTTATACTTGACGGATTGATCCTAAGCCAGGCAGGAATTACGTTGTGATAAAAGACATAGTAAGACATAAACATACTAAATATTACCAAAAATAAACATGTTATCCACGTATAAATTACATCCAGGCTTATTAAATCAATCAAAGCATCAACCTTACATCTCCAGATTAGCAGTCATGATCTCTAGCAGCAACATCATAACAGTTTTGTTATCTTATAATTATTCTCATTATGCCTAATATACAGGTGAACTTGTAATTCCAGTATAATAATCTCATTCATGAAACGTTAAAATGTAACATAGAGTTTTTTGATAATACAACACGTTCTTTTAAGATTTAAGTACCCGGATGACCGAGCTTTACTTGTTTTTTTTTATTAATTTATTACAAAAAGAATTCTCACTTATAGCAGAAAGATCGTCCCCGAAATAACTATTTTTTCGTGCGCACATCCTCTCATATACCACCTCCTAGCGGTATATCGGACTCGAACCGACTAAAACCGTTACCGCGGGTACCAGGAGCCGGGAAACCAGGCGTATCCTAGGAAGGAAAGCCCTGGAATTCCGACGTACCTCGGATGACCTATGGTTTCTAGTTGGCCCCTTCCTGTGTGGAAGCCCCGATGTTTCTGCTGCCCCAAAAGGTGGGCGCGAGAGCTGCGAAGTGCACACACCGCCCACCCGAGCTTGTTTCTGCTAGGATAAAAGATAACCTCATCTGTCACCCCTGGAACCCCAGTTTAGTTAGTCACAGAAGGAGTCCTTTACCCAATGGTTAAACTCCTCCGTCAGAGCAGAATCTAATTGCTAATCCGCAAACTTAAAAAATAAATATTTTTTTATATCTTACCCAAACTGTCAGTAAAAAGACATGATAATGCATCTATTTTTAGAAATAATCGGATTTGTAATAAGAAATAAGACTGAATAACAAACGGCTAAGTTCATTAGAGAGGAATGTTGTTGAAATAATTATGATGTCATATTTTTCCAGCAATGATTTCCAGAATATTCGTATGACGGTTCAACATGAATTATTTGATACACAATTATAAGTTAACAAAAGCATTTAAGGACGAAGAAAGAGGAAACAAAAATAAATATGACCCGTATGAATATTATGTCAAGGTCCGTAATTCTACTAACAAAGGCAGAATGACTGATATTTCTTTCAACTGAATTGAATAAATTGGTTCATTTAAAATTTAAAATGAGGTTGTATGTCACAAGGACATGGCTACCGTGTATATGTAATTTATTATGTGTAACAGTATCTTTGCTTGAATATTTTAAAAGTAATTAATGTTAAAGTTCCAAAACTTATACAGCTGTCCTTATTACCGGCCCTATTAAATATACAAGAAGCAATCGGAAAAAAAGCTATAGTTAAGGATCACAATACAAGTAAAATCTTGTACTGCAGATAAGTTTTTACCTTTCATCGTTTTTAGATTTAATATTTTCAAGAACAATATGCTAAGACTGCCTCTTTGGTCTAGTGGTTCGCGTAAGCGACTACAAATCAGAAGGTCTCGGGTTCTATTCCCGAGTCGGCCTGCTGTTGGGTTTTTCTAACAATAAATTCGTAATAGAAGCCCGGAGTATGGAATATGGCAGCGTTTCCCATCCGTGCCTCGGATAGCACGTTAAGCCGTCGGTCCCGGTTTTCATGAACATTTATGGCAATCGTTATTAGGAAGTCAATGCCCTCAAATATACTGACAACAAGTTGAACCTTCGAATTCTGGTAAAACCGATTGAACTAGTAGCCGACCCCAAATCTTGAGAATTATAAAGGCTAGGAATATGATGAAGAACAATATGTACGTAGCAGGTCAGATGATATTTCTAGTTCATAAATTGATAACAGAACTATTCAAGTATTTAACTGCCTCGATGGCACATTGGTAACGTGTGCGACTGCTGTGCTTGAGGTCTCGGGTTCGATTCCCGGGTCGGATCAAATGTTTGTATGATCTACAAATATTTGTTTCAGATTTTGGGTGTTTTCTATGTATAATATGTATCTATTTACAAAAAAAGTATATATGTATTTATATCAGTTGTCTAGTACCCATAACTCAAGCTCGGCTTAGCTTGTAGTACGAGATCCGACTGCAGGATTAGTGCGCTCATCGGTTATTTGCTAAAAACCAAATTTTTATATATATTTATAATTAGGAGAATGTATATCTACCAAGTTGCCTATCAAAATTTGACCGCTAGTATTTTTAAATAAATTATTTTTAATTACTTTTTGGGAAAAAATTTCGTTCACTTGTTTTTTAAATATAATATCGTCTACGTCACGGCAACTTACATAATGATTTTAAAAAATTACGGTTGCCATTGCGCATCTGGCCGCACTTCTTCGCAGCCAGGTGTGAACAGGCATGATTTCGATACATTTACACGTTCATAACGTATATTTATTAATTATATATCAAATTGAAGCTATTTTTTTTCTATTAATTATCATATACATATGTTACCTTATTAAAACTGGCTGCAAATAAGGGTTGCTGGCTGTTAAAGATGATAAATATTCAAGGTAGAGTGAAAGAGAGTTAACGCGTAACATCATTTGTCAGACAAGGATAGCGATTGCAGGCTGTGCGACAGTTTTAAGCCATTGCGCATGCGTTGAATGTTAGTGTTCTGAACTGAATAGATGCGGCATTTTTATTCTAACATAAAAACCACGCTGTTTAGGAGTTCGTAATAAACAACGTTTTATATTTACATTGTTGTGTTTAATTGTGCATCTAAAAAATATTAAATTAATTAACGTAAAATAAAATTGTATTTTGAAAAAAGGGCATTAATCTATTTTTTTAATTAATAATTATTAAAAAAATGTATTAATTAAATTGTTGATTTTTTGAAAAATGCAGTAATTCCTTATGACAGAAGTAAAATTTGAATTGAATTTAAGATTAATATAGGTTATAGTTACAAATAAATGTAAAAAATAGTAAAAAAAATAGCTTCAATTTGATATATAATTAATACATATACGTTTTGAACGCTTTATACCGTGGGAGAGCCACGCTTCGGCATGAATGGGCTGGCTCGACCGGAGTGATACCACGGCCTCACAGAAAACCGGTGTGAAACAGCGCTTACGCTGTGTTTCATCGAGTGAGTGAGGATATCGGAGGCCCATACCCCAATCCAACGCCCCTATCCCCCTCACCATCCCCTTTCCCCCCAGGCCGCCATAGTGTGGGTTACCATACTGCATTGTTTGTTGCACTGCTTGTTTTTCGCATTGAGGATGGTGACCACCACTCTTGGATTCCGCTCATGCTTTCCATCAGGCAGGGCAGAGTCATTTTGGCAGCGAAAATATAAAAAAAAAGTATTTACTGCTGTATCTATTTACTAGTGTATTTGTGACCCGTCATAACAAAACCGATTTAAATAACGTTTTTCTAATAACGATTCACACGTGAATCTTTTTTTTCGCAGCAGTTTAAAAATTATAGAAATTTCTTCCTGTCGGATATTTTACTATACGTTTGTTATATTTGACCTTTACCTATCTTTTTCTTCACGTATACCTACTACATACAACCACCAGAATTGTGTAGATTTAAATAAGCCAAAGGACAGTATACATATATTTTCATCACTAAGACAACTGTTAGCACCTCACATTTTGTTACTACTAAGCCTATTCAATAAGTTTACAAAGCCCTATTTTACGATCCCCACACCGCCCTACCCAACTAAAACCGCAGTTTGTAGTATTAATAATGAAATAGTTTAATTAGGGAGATCCAATTCAATAATTTATACAGCGGTGGGAACCAAGAAACTCATATTGTTTTCTTGGCTGGTCAAAGTTTTTATAATGGTTAGTTACTAAGTTTGATTCAAAGTCGTTTAAGCCACCCGATGGAAACTGTCTAAGTTCAGCGATGACTTTTTATGCTAATTTCAAAAGCAGAAACCTTTTCGTATTAATAGGTACTTTGCTCTCTCGATGATAGGTTATTGCCTTTACAGAACAAATAACATCAGTTTTATAGCTGCGTAAATGTTTCATCTAAGATTTTTAGACAGGGTCCAGAGATTTTTAAAACTGATCTGTCCTGATCCCTCCTATTTTGGGAACAGAAGGACACAATGTGTAATTTATTCCTATGTACCATTCTACCGTTGACTCCTGTGGGTGAGTCCAAGTTAATAACTGCCTCGGTGGCGCAGTGGTAGCATACGCGACTGCTGTCCTTGAGGTCTTGGGTACGAATCCTGGGTTGGACCAAATGTTTGTATAATCTTCAAATATTTGTTTCGGAGTTTGGATGTTTTCTATGTATAATATGTATGTATTTACAAAAAAAAAGTGTATATGTATTTATATCAGTTGTCTTGTACCCATAACACAAGCTCCGCTTAGTTTGGGACTAGATGGCGTTGTGTGTTAGATGTCCGAAATATTTATTTATTTATTTATATTTATAACCCTAAGAACAATGAATTTTAACTACAAGTTACCTTTTACTAAAAAGTTCTTGCTTACAAAGTTAGTAATAAAGAAGTTAAATTACTAAGGAAAAGTACCAATGCATTGATTTAACTTAAATTAGTGAACTTTTATACACAAGATTCGTGCGATGTATTTGAAATAAAAAATGAGATATATGGTAATCATGAATACACACAATTTAAATCAAATCACACAAACTGTTGGCACTCCTTAAAGGCAACATTTCCAAAGGCGGCCCAACATCGCTAAATGCAATAGCGCTAAAGACACTGGTAACTCACCTCATCTCACTGAATCGCAACCAATATCTTTTTTACCAATAACGAGATGAGACTGGAGCCGTCACCTTTATCCCTATCTCGGCGACCAACTAAGAAAAATATGTTAATACTAGACCTTGATACAACAATCGATTCTTAAATATTCAACAAATAGATATGAGAAATTCAAAACAGTCATCTGTCATGATACGAGTGAAGCAATAGCATAGGCGTAGAGAATATCTGCAATATTCGATATACGGGGCCAGTAACATGATGTATTGCTTTTAGTTGCAGTCATGTGGTAATCGCTTCGAGAAACTGATATTTTGTCACCATTTCGGTTGGAGTTGATGCCGAATATACTTTGGTTAAATTTCTACGAAAAAATCCTTTTTTTTCTCGTATCTGAAATCAACAGTACGCTTTTTAGTATTTTCAACTTCTTTTTTTAAGGAACAAGTTTTTTCCAGTGATAAAGTTATATATGTAAATTCTATATTTAACCTATAAACTTAAAAAAGGTTAAATGCAATTTTTTTGTCCATTTTCACATAAAATTGTAAAAACCTAGAATTACAAAAGTATCTTTAAAAAAACGAGATAAAAAATATCTAATGGTAGAAGGAAAACCACTTCTAAGTACTCATCTGCAGGAATTTTATTCGTTAGAATACAGTGAAATAAATTTACTGGAATGACATATGCCCCATGAAATTTACAACCGAAATGAAAGTGGTTAATTTCCATTAACCCGGATTATTAGCCGGTGCCTCTTACCGTGTGACCTCGAGTTTACGACAAAATAGCTGACACGTAAACTACTGTACGTTGCAATGACTTGTACAGTCTTGCAGAGAAGTATTAAGGGTATTTAATTATTTCAGTACAGTTGTTTTGTTTGTATGTTTATGATTTTATCAAGAATTAAGAATCGTATTCTTTAAAAAGCAATAAGTTCAGAACAATGAGTGTTTTTGTTTTATTCTAGTGTAATTTAGTTAGTCTAAATTATGTGAATGTTATTCTAATCCTGGATAATGTAGTCCTATTTTGGCTTATAAAAATATGAAGGATATAGTTTAAAATTATTATATAATATTACAAAATATTTTCATCACATCAAGATTTTATTATTAGTAATGTATATGTATATATGTCTACTAACATTACTTTATATACAAAATAAACTGTTATTAAATTTCAATACAGTTTTTACCAGTCAAGAGTAGGATAGATAGGGTAAGTTTGGAGTGTTTTTAATTAAGCAGGTTCAAATTGAATGTTACATTTGCACCTATTTTCATGCTTACTTACTTATTTTATTATTATTTAATTTCAATGTTAGTCATGTTATTCATGAATAACAAATAATGTAATTATGTTAATTTTACTGCATCACCTAAATATAATATTTCGACGGCAATTCGGTTTGAATTTTACCAAAGTAGACCATTACTTATATTTGTTTCTACACTGAAACCTCAAAACAAGTTAAGAACCCTTCGTCCTAGAAAACCGCTGGGAGTTATGGGTACTGCAAGTCACGCTCCGATAATAACAATATATAGTTATATTACTCCACCATGACTCGCCTGTCTTTGATTGAATGAACGATGTTATGTAGACGGGAAACTTTTCTTAGAAACAAACGCTCTCAGTTTTGTTTCTTTTAAATAGTTTTGTATTGTAATTGTATGTTTAGCAAATAACAAGATATTTTCTCTTTTTAATAGTATAAGGTAACAAACGAGCTGACTGTTCACCTGATAGTGAGTGACCACCATCGTCCATGGACACCTATGACTCAAAAGTCACAAGCGTTTGATTTACATCCCCCAGATTCAAGGGCAAGGTTCCGGTAACTGCACTGTTTCGGTGAAAAATAACAATAGAATCACGTGACACATCTGCTTCCTCCTCTCTTTAATACTTTGAAACAAATCAGGAAGACAAAGTAAGATAGAGCTTTTAATAATTGTGATCCTTTAAAAAAAGACAATAAAATAAACATGGATACCTTTTTACCGTCTGCGAATGAAGGAGGGTTATGTTTTTCGAGTATATACATATACATGTATATTTCTTTGGCACTCCCTAGAGTCTAAACGGCTTGTCATATTTTTATGTGAGTGGAGTCAATAGATTTGTCTTAGCCGTGAAAATGACACTGGGTACANCAGGTTCAAATTGAATATTACATTTTGCACCTATTTTCATGCTTACTTACTTATTTTATTATTATTTAATTTCAATGCTAGTCATGTTATTCATGAATAACAAATAATGTAATTATGTTAATTTTACTGCATCACCTAAATATAATATTTCGACGGCAATTCGGTTTGAATTTTACCAAAGTAGAGCATTACTTATATTTGTTTCTACACTGAAACCTCAAAACAAGTTAAGAACCCTTCGTCCTAGAAAACCGCTGGGAGTTATGGGTACTGCAAGTCACGCTCCGATAATAACAATATATAGTTATATTACTCCACCATGACTCGCCTGTCTTTGATTGAATGAACGATGTTATGTAGACGGGAAACTTTTCTTTGAAACAAACGCTCTCAGTTTTGTTTCTTTTAAATAGTTTTGTATTGTAATTGTATGTTTAGCGAATAACAAGACATTTTCTCTTTTTAATAGTATAAGGTAACAAACGAGCTGACTGTTCACCTGATAGTGAGTGACCACCATCGTCCATGGACACCTATGACTCAAAAGTCACAAGCGTTTGATTTACATCCCCCAGATTCAAGGGCAAGGTTCCGGTAACTGCACTGTTTCGGTGAAAAATAACAATAGAATCACGTGACACATCTGCTTCCTCCTCTCTTTAATACTTTGAAACAAATCAGGAAGACAAAGTAAGATAGAGCTTTTAATAATTGTGATCCTTTAAAAAAAGACAATAAAATAAACATGGATACCTTTTTACCGTCTGCGAATGAAGGAGGGTTATGTTTTTCGAGTATATACATATACATGTATATTTCTTTGGCACTCCCTAGAGTCTAAACGGCTTGTCATATTTTTATGTGAGTGGAGTCAATAGATTTGTCTTAGCCGTGAAAATGACACTGGGTACATTAAAATAAAAAAAAACAAAATAAGAAAAAAATAAACTTTTCTTTTCAGTTCTTCTTCCTATCTTTTTAGTTTTTCGGTGAATTTAACAAAGATAGCAGATATTGAAACTTTCGGGTTTTTTTATTTAAATAGTTCGTTACTTGTTTAATATTATTTTAAGAAGTTATATCGGTATCTAATACACGACATAGTATAATATAGGAATGGTTACGTATAAGAACACTGTAAAATTATAATTTAAAATTTTAAACTTAAAAATAATACATACACTTCTTGATAATATCATAAAATCGCTAGTAATTTTGTATGCGCCTGTACAGCCGTAAACACTGAAACACGCGGCCATAAACAGCTTAGTTTTACACATTAATTAAATGTTTATGTTTACACAAAACCGGTGGGTAGTTATGTGACTGGTATATTTTCTTAAGTAGTTGACTTTTCTTTAATGTTCGGAGTAAATTGCTTAGAAAGGTCTTGTAAGGGAGTCGGTTGTATGTACACCCGTTACACCCACAAATTTTTATTACATACTTAATATTTATTAAAATATCTACCGATTTTCTTTTTGTGGAACAATAATGCAGAGCATCTAATAGGGAACCATGGTGTGGGTAGCCATCCTACATTGTGGTATTGTCTGCATTCGCAATTTGTATGGTAATCATTACTTTTTGGTAAACTCATATATATTATATAACAAGTAGTGAATTATTTAAAAAAATATACTCGATAGTGTATAATTGTTTTATTTTTTATTTTGATGTACACAGGGTCACTCTCACGATTAAGACGAATCTATCGACACCCCTCGAATAACACGTTTAGGGCCTCCGGTTTCCTCACTCACTCGGTGAAACACGGCGCAGGAGATTTTTCGCATCGTTTTTTTTTGTGAGGCTCTGGTATCAATCCGGTTGAGCCGGCCCATGCATGCCATAGCGTGGCTCTCCCTCATTTCCGTCCAGTCTATGTGATATTCGTCAAGGTCTTTACGGGGTCTGACTCGTCGTCGACGTCGACCCAGAGGCACCCAGCGTTCGACGACCTTGGTCGACCGGTCCGGATTCATCCGACATACGTGTTTGGCCTTATCCCATTTATTTATACGTAGATACATAAATTATATGAAATGTATATTTCTATGTTCAAAGATACTAACATAATGTGTTTTATTGTTGCAGGTAAAATATATTAATCGATGAAAACCATCTCGAAATAAGCAAAAAATTATCGTAAGTATAGAAAAAAAAACAAAAATGTCGAAGAAAAAATTAAGATATAGTTAGTCAATATTAAAAAAGGCGACCGGAGTGATACCATGGCCTCACAGAAAACCGGTGTGAAACAGCGTCTGCGCTGTGTTTCACCGAGTGAGTGAGGATACCGGAGGCCCATAACCCAACCCTTCCCCTCATCCCCTTCACCATCCCGCAAGGCCGGCAACGCACTTGTGACGCCTCTGGTGTAACGAGTGTCCATGGGCGGCGGTAACGCTTACCCTCAGACGATACGTCTGCTCGTTTGCCCCCCTACTCCATAAAAAAAAAACAAGTTTAACGGTACCCCGATTTTAAAAGTAAAAAAAACTTCCAATATCAATCTCCTGGTCTTAATATCACCTTGAAAAAGATAATTTGTGGTGTAGTCACTAAAGCTACAAATTACACATACAAAGTTTTCTATCGAGAATACAATCAAAAGCAAATATAAATTAAAGTCCAAGGTTTCTTGACTATTCAATTATTCAGAAGCCAATAATGAATAAACTAATATTAGTATTTCTTTGAACGTAAAATGAAATGAAATTGTTTGTACAATAACACGATTCTAACCTTCGATCTTTTCTAACTAGACTATTCCTGAGAAGAAAGAACGAAACGAAATCAGGGATTAACCATTAACTCTTATAAAGCCTAGACAATCATCTTTAAATACATACATTCTAATTTGATTCACAAGAACAAGAAAAAAAATATGTCAAAAACAAATGGGAATTTGCATCAAATTATTAATTATCACCACGTCAAAGAAGAAAAACAAAGTTGAAAATCAACACGCTAGTCCTAAAAGACTTTAAGTAAATTGTCCAATTTTTTAGTCCCTTAGTCAAATCTCTTCTTGAACCTTTTTGAAGCATAAGTTCTTTTGGACTTTTAATATTCACTGCATACAATAATTTATCACGCCGTACCCGAGGTGCGAACGCCCAAGGGATGAGAAGACGTGAGAATGTTTAATTAAAATATACCTAAAATATCCGCCATTTATTAAAACGAAGTAGGTACAAGAAAGGATTATCTTTTCCTTGGAGATTCGCCCTTTTACCTTAATTAGTGTTGCGGTTATGCTGCCGGAATAAGGTCTGCTTTGCCTAGGTATTTTTTTTACTCATTTTATTCTATATTACTGAGCCATGAAACTATGTTCTGTTATCGAGCAAATTATAAAAGGCTCGATTGTATCTGCCACTATCTGAATCTCTGAATCTTTTGGGTGGAGTTCCTTTCCGTATTAAAATAATGTTTTAAATTAAAAAATAACTCTGTCCGGCTGTCTGTAGCGCTTTCATGCGTATTTACAACGGAGATAGGTTCATTCTTGGCTTTTATTTGCCGCTATAACCGACATACACAGGGGGCATAGCCTGTTTAACAAAACTATTCAAAACGGCTTAGCCGTGAAAGCGTAACATACAGACAGAGTTACTTTCGAATTTATATCTAGTGTGGATTAAGCAGTTTTTATTGCTTTTCCTTGAGCAAATGTCGTTACCGGAGCCCAAACTCTCCCCTACTCCTAATTCTATGAAAAAGGACCGATTTTTCCGAAACCTCAATAACCGTTTATTCATATATTACCTTATTTAGTAAGTTATTTAGCAGATGGCTTAGTATATATATTTATACATATTTATTTATTTATCTTTATTGTACGCAATCAACGGATAGAAAAAAAAGAGTTACAGTATACAAATGTGACAATAGGCGCTCTTGTCGCTCATGGCTATCTATTACAGACAACCTTTATACGATTAATTTGGAAAGTTACATTAATTAGGGTAGCAGTAGTATGGTGCCCAAATCTTGTGTTCAAATGTGAATAATAACAAAAAAAAAACTATAAGCTCAAAATATTTAACATTCATATTTAAATACATATCTACTAATTTTACATATATAAATATACACAAACATAAATACATACACTGACTAAATATATATACTATAAACAAGGTATTATAATGACAGATAATAACCCTTCACTAACTTTTATTATATCTAAAATATATTCCTATATACTTCTACTAGTATACTTAAAGTCCTCCAGTTTTCGTCTGATTCATTTCGTGGCGGGTTCCAAAACGGCTTAATTTTTCCTAGTACTTACCGAGTATCGTAATGCCGCTGTTCATCTTGGTGTACAGGAGTCATAGTGGTGGACCTGTGGGCGAGATTAACCCCATTTACTCAAATCAAATTCAGACTGTACATAGAGTAACAAGGCTCTCCGGTTCTCTTTTCGTCGTCGTCCTATGCGATAGGAGTTACATCCCTACCATTAAGATGATTAGCAGTCAACAACTGTGTGGTTTCTACACCGCACATCAAAACTGTGGAATTAACTATTGCCGGCGTTATTTCAGGACCTATACGACCTTCAAACCTTTAAGAAAAGAGCGTATTCCTTCTTAAAAGGCCTGCGACGCACTTGTGACGCCTCTGTTGTTGCAGGTACCCATGGGCGGCGGTAATAAGTCAGCTCGTTTGCCCACTATTCCATAAAAAAAATAAAAAATATGTGGTATCGTGATAAAGCAATTAATAAATTGCTTTATCACGATACCACATATTTTTACCATACTACTAGTATTTAGTGTTTTAATAGCTAGTGTTATTACGTACTATGGAAGCGTGGGAGTGAAGATATGCTCGAACTTTTGAAACACAAGCCTGATTGCTCAGTGGTGTAGAATTTGCATCGCTGCTAGCGCTTCAACGCTGATTTTGAGCGAGCATCAAAATACCGTATTCTAACAGATAGCTGTAACGATAAAGACGAAGCATCAATATTGTTGTACCATACAAGAGCTGATTATTTTTGTGTGTAAGTTGGTTGGTTTGTTATTTGTTTTCAAATTATGATTATTATTTTTATGGAATATCGGGCAAGCAAGTAGACGGATCGCCTGATGGTAGCGCCGCCTATGGACACCCGCAATACAAGAGGCGTCACAAGTGCGTTGCCGGCCTTTAGGGGATGGGGAAGGGGACTAGGGAAGGGTATAGGTATCTTCACTCACTCTGTGCGACACAACGCAAGCGTTGTTTCACACCGGCTTGAAGAAGCGTGGCCCTCCCTCTTATCAAACTATCAATTAATTTACTTTTATTGATTATTTTTATTATCAAAGGAAGTATGTTACTCCATCCATTTTAGTATATAACATATAATTCTTGTAATCATAATTTTTGTCCAGGTTAAATAGCTTTATTTTAAAACAGATGCTTTAAGTTCTACCTGCTAAAACAAATATATGTAATATTCAATTGATATTCTAGTCCTATCGCCCTCTCTATAAAAAAGACTTTCATTGTTTAATTCTTTATTTAAATGACCTTCTTCATTTGCACAAAAATGATGAAATGCCCATCATTCCATTCACACAAAGCCAGTGCGCCATTTAAAAGCCCTATAATAGACTCAAGTTCTTAAGAAAATCTCTTGCAGGAATGGTTAAATTTTGCTCTTTAAGATCCCTAAGCGTAACTTTGTGCTTTTCGTCTCTCAAAATTTTGTTCCGAAGTTATAATACCAATATAATGTGTATAATATTCATCTATTCTAAAAGCATATGGTTTTTTCTTTCATATACAGTAACAACAATGCCTACAAGAAAAATAAGGTACAATTAACTTTAATAGCGAGCACAAATGCTTATCCTCCCAGCAATTATATAGGCAATACAAATGTTTGTCCCCATGTGAGGATTAAGCTCGCGACCCTTCGCATAGCAGACATTCCTACACTGACCTACTTTAGCTGTTATATAATTGTTCAATAAATATTTATGCCTCAGGTAGAATTCATTTTCTGAATCGTATTAAAATGTAGTTACGCATACACAGTGTTCTTCCGATTCCCTGAACAATGAATACATTTTTTTTAAATTGACGAGGTGGGAGATCCCTTTGGATCTCAGGTTCCTTGGGGACTGAGTGATTCCACTAAAAACGGCCCGGTCTCAGTGCTCTAATTAGGACCCGGACCATATTATCTCTGGTCTCCCCCAGGAACGACGCCACGTCTATCCAGACTCTGTCCTAGAAAAAGCCTGGGCTTCCCCTTGAAAAGAAGCTTCTGATACCGGGAATCGAACCCGAGTCCATATCGGAGAAAAAGCAGTACCTAGTACAAATCAACAGCGTAGATTAAAGTTTCAATTGCAGACAGCAACCGTCTTATCATGGACTTGAGTATTGACTATATATATATATATATATAGTCAATACTTTATATTATATATTTTATACTATACATATACAATACTGCGAGACATATATATATATACATATATATATATATATATATATATATATACACATATACCGCAGTATTATACATTATAACCATTTTATAATGAGTCCTGCAAGTAAAGTAAAATCTTCTTCAGACAGTTTTGAGTTGTCATACAGATGTATCATGTACAAATTAATGTTTTTCCCAACGACGTTATACATACCTACATATGTAATATGAACATAGCCTCGGTTTATTAACCGACTTCAAAAAAGGACAAAATTGTCAATTCGACTGTATTTTTTTTCGTTTGTTACCTCATATATTTCGACTGGGTGAACCGATTTTGATGATTCCCTTTTTTATTTGAAAGCTGTTGCTTGCTTTCCATATGATCTTCCCATTTCAATTTGATACAGTTCTTGGAGTTAGATTGTTAGATTAGATTAGATTTGGAAAAAAAAGCTCGACGGATCTCGACGAGGTATACGTTACTATATCAGACTTGAACCGAATAAAAATACTCGGTTTTCCGCCATAGAAATAAATTCCTATCAGTCGTAGCAACTAACCAAGGCTCTCCTTTATACTGAAAAAGGAAATCGAAGAATTCTAGTTTAACAATAAAGTCATCATAATAACTTATCAATTTAGAGCAGAAATCTGATCTTTTGCTTCAAACTTCGAAATAAAATACTCAAAAAAGAAATCAAAATGCGTTTAAAGGTTTAAGCGGTTGCCACGTTGCTTTCTACTATGCCCAATGTTGTATGTGCAAATCTTACAAGGGACAATTGCTTATGTGATCCACAAATTGTTGTTCTGTGTCTTTGTGTTCTTTGTATCAGTTTCATCTACGTTTGAAAAGTCCCCTGCGCCACATGATGTATATTACGAAGGCGGGAATCGTTTATTCTAAATATATATTATCTTTAAATCAATTCTTAAGAATTATCCTTGAATATCCTTGGAATAATCCTTGAAATATAAACCTATGTATTTAAAACGTGAAATTCAGATTAATTAATCGGACAAAACAAGAAATCAGACTTATAACTCAGTTTCCAAAGATTAATCCTCTTATTTCGGAATGAAACGCGCAGATTAAATATCACAGTTATTTTTAATTAAAACAGTTCCCTTACTATTAATCATTGAACGTTATTCATTTATATCGCTTTATTGCTTATGAGCAATCATTTATTGTGACTTGATAAATGTTTGTGTTTTCATATTTTGTATGATACTACTTTGCTAGATTTGTTGAAAAAAATACATAGGTAGATTTGCTGTTTGTTGAAAAAAATATGATAGTGGAATGCAACAATTTAGGATACCTTTGTTAATGCAATCAGGTAAAACAGGTCAGGTGTAAATTTAATTAATATAATGGTCAAATTACCTACCTCTTCTCTATATCTTAAGTAAAAACTTTGAGCCCTTTTACGATTACGCAAAAGGAGTAGTATGAAATTTGGCGCAGTTAAAGCTTAAATAATAGAGGGCGACTGCACCTTTTAATGTTTTAATCATTTGAAACGAGTGTGACCTATTGCCTGCGACATTGGCTCTGTGGGTTCACTTAAGCTCCAGTCTCGTAAGTTCGTTGGCGGCTTTAATTGCATCCTAAAGAGTTGGTTGACTGACCAGTTTTCTGTGACGTGATAATCAATCCGGCCCGCTATTTTCCCATATTTACTGTACTAAACATTTTCGTTATGTGTAGTCAAATACCTGACATTTACTTTCAATCGTGTGGTTTCCATCGACTTCCATAATATTGTCATATTAGATAATTTTTATTTCGTCATTAATTTACAATATATTTTTTATTTATATTTTCTATATTACTTTAAATGTTTATTTGTATAGAAATATTGTTGCATAAATCGTTAACGTAATTAAATTTGCATTTATCTGAATACTAGTTATCACATTTCTTTGGAAAAAAATTTTGTGATTTTTATCAACTTTGATGTTCTCATTTGCATATAATTTGGAAATTTTAATTACTCTAATTCTTGGAACACTAAAATATTGCTTGTACACAAAATGAAATATATTTTTAAAACATAATTTGAAAAATAAATACATGGCTCTATACATGGAAATACCCAGCTTCCTTTGTCTATGTGTAATAAAAAAAATATTTTTTATATGTTTGTTACTTTGAGCTCCGTCGATTCTGAGCCGGTTTGGAAAATAATTAATTCTAAGTAGAATCTAGTATACTAGAACAACTATATGAAGTTAAATTCGAGATGTTAAATCACTAGAACCTTCTCGAATATTCGCTACCACCGAAATCACCTTTCACTGAGACAACCATACTCCAGTACCGAAGACCTAAAAATTTTAATTATGAACGTGGACTTTTAATTAAAAAATCAAAGTTCACAAAAGCCGCTAACGATTTTACGTTTGCGTGAGCGACTTTATGCGCTCCCATTTTGTGTGATTAAAAAAGTTTTCTTTTTTAAATGGACATTCCTGTTTAAGGTGTAATGGACTCTGAAATGCTATGATTTTTAATTATCAACGATTTGGAAAAGTATGATAGGAATTGTGAAGTGAATTGTAAAAGTTTTTACAATATATTTTTTATAAAGTATCCAAAAGTTTGGCTTTCTCATTTTACTGAATCAAGCTAGTGATACAAAAAGAAACTGAGAACATATAAATTGAAGAAGGTACGTATCAAATTATGTCACATTAAGTTATCATAGTTAAAGAACACCAGCCAATTTTTGGAAAATTGGCACGCGGTTTAATCTTAAGCAGAAAAACTAAAAAGAAGAAAGATGACATTGCATTCTTTTTTTAAAAGACAATGCGTATTGGGAATAAATGCTGTATTACTGGGGACTTTATGACTTACTGTAAAAGTACATGACTCAAAACAACAGTTTGTAAATCACACAAAGTGATATCTCATGTCGGTTTTGAACCCACAACAGTCAAAGAGAGATCCATGCCCGGATAAACCGCAATTCGTGTGCAGTCATTCTAAAATATGTGTTAGAGTAGCTTTTTCATTATGAATAACATTATAATTATGTGTGTGTGTAAATCTCCGTGATTCGGAGGTCACGTTAAGCAGTCGGTCCCGGTTGTTATCATACGATAACAGTCTTGAAGCTTAGTTTGAGGCCTTCGGGCGGCTTAAAAACATCCAACGGCAAGATTTACGTAGCCACAACGTATTTTTGCCAATCCCCAACCCGCACTTGGCCAGCGTGGGGACGTATGGCCTTAACCCTCTCCTGAGAGGAGACCCGAGCCCAGCAGTGGGACATTATGGGTTGTTGTTTGTTTGTTTTGTTCTGTGTGTGTAACTGTTTAATAGTGAAAAGTGTAAATACAATTGCTTGAATCAAATGCTTCAAATGTGTTTTTGTCGATTCAGTTATACATATAAAGAAGATATTCAGTCAAATGGTAAGATAATAAGTTAACTTTAGTGCCAATTTTCTTACAAGAGTTTGCGGCCATATTGAATTTAAACTTGAACAATGAAGTACCCAATAAAATTCTCGAATACAGTTCATTTCAATGCTATCCATAAAACTGAATAAGACGTTCGGCAGATGCCGGAAGCCGCATAATTCTGTCGAACATTTTCTTTGAATATTCATTGATTAAGAATTTTAATAAATCTTTGTTTCATTTATGTAAGGGTTTGATTCAAAACTTGAAGGGTTAGATAAACTTAATCCAGACTAACATATAAATTTGAAAATAACTCTGTCAGTCTGACTGTTACGCTTCTACGCCTAAACTACTGCACCGATTTTAATGACATTTGACAATTTAACAGGAGCAAACCAGTAAACGTTTCGCCTGATGGTAAACGATTACCGCCGCCCATGGGCACCTGTAACACCTAAGGCATCACAAGTGCGTTCACAGCCTTTGGGGGATGGGGAGGGGGATAGGGGCCTCCGGTATCCTCACTCACTCGATGAAACACAGTGCAAGAGCTGTTAACATCGCTTTCTGTCAGACCGTGATATCACTCCGCTCGAGCCGGCGCATTCATGCCGAAGCTTGGCTCTACCACTGGCACGTGGCACACCACACAGATGAAGGCTAATCTTTACTGCGATAACCAAATAAAAGCTAGGTATCATTCATTATCTCCCTATCATTTTCAAGAAAAAATTGTCACACATTATAACGTGACATTTTGCCAATTGAAAAGATTATAATACAGATATAAAAGATTATTAAATGTTTTGGGCACACAATTATACTGTATTCTTTTGTATTGACACTCGTGTCATTCTAAATGTAGCATGGGTTCTATAATATGATTAAAATATCGAGATTCGCTGTATGAAAATGAAAATACCGCCTTCAAGTACAAAAATAAGATGAATAAAATCTAAGCAGCTCTAAAATATTTCTGTTTTGTTAATCAGTGCAAGCAACATGCTTTGTAATAATTCATACGGAAGATGGGAGGAGTGGTATGGGCCTCTGGTATCCTCACTCACTCGGTCAAACACAGCGCAAGAGTTGTTTCACATCGGTTTTCTGTGCAGCCGTAGTACCACTCTAGTCGAGCCGCCCCATTCATGCTGAAGCGTGGAGAGGTGATAATACTCCGTGTCCTTAATTCGTCATAACACAAACAATGTTATTAGGTACTGTCAATTAATGTAGTACAACACATTATCGATAATATTCGTTATAATGTATATGTAAATAAACACATCTTATCCGCTAAATGTATGTTGGAATGTTTTTCAAAGAATCTCATTGTTGAGCTCATATTATCTTATGTAATGCTCGTATCGCGTGACTCAATGGTTTATCTGAAACATCATATCATTGTTATGTTATATTGAGGTCTATCTACCGCCTGAGCTACACCGTAATAAACAAAATTGATTTAAAGAATAAACAGTTGTTAATTGAAACAAATATTGTAAGAAAAGATCTTTATATAAATAAAGGTGAAACTTTGCGAAAAGCCAAATGACAATATCCTACTAAAATTATAAACGCGAAAGCTTGTAAGCATGTATAGATGTTTATTACTCTTTCTCGTAAAAACTACTGACTGGATTTTAATGAAAACTTACAATAATATAGTTTAGACATCAGAATAACACACAGGATACAATTTATAAAGATACAATTCACACAATATCTTTGTACCACTGGTAACACTGTGGGACTAAGCTAACACATAAATATTCGTGTTTGTACGTGTGTGCGTGTGTATACCTATATATTGTATGTGTGACTGCACCTAATTTACAACTTTTTTTACAATTAATAATTGTCGCTCTGCCGTTGCTTGTGATAATTTTTATTTAGCCTAATTTCCATATTGTGATCTTCTAAAACGGAAGAAACACTGGACATAAAGATTTTTTTATAATTAAAATAGTATGTAACACGTATTCCTTGTCGGAGACCTAAAATTTTATGTAAACTATCGCAAGTTCCAAACACCTAAAATCCATCTTACGGTTGTCTGGAAGAAATAGGCATTACCGATAAGACTTCTGATTGTTCCATTTTTATATTTTGTAACTAATTTTGTGTTTTCTATTAATTTATGTGTGCAATAAAGATAAATGCTCGCGCTATGTTTAAACAACTAACTAATCCACTGATTGATGCTTCTCGTGACCAGAAGGCTGACCTTTCTCACAAAGTATAAGTTGCCAGTAGGCGTAGATGCGGAAGAGTTTTTTGATGCTTGTATGTAAGTCATGGTATTGTTTTTTAAATTATTATTCCCTAATATTTTAATTTAATTCCTAAAATAATTAATATGCTCATCTTTACCATCATGTTTGTATCTCTGCAATAGGTAAGCAAAGTGCACTAAATGTTCTCACTTTACTGCACTAACTCCTAAACTATCACATTCCTTAATATAAACATTATTTATGTTTTGTGAAACAATGTATCGAATAGGGCATTCAAGATAGGTATTAAGTACACTAATTTTTAATATAAGCTTGCCAAAATGACTCTTCTCTCTCTCTATCTACTTACTTTTGAATTACTTGATTTCTCGACCAGGTTACACTGGCCATAGTTACAGACTACAATTCATGACCACAGCTTAGGCAATTTAAAACTGTGTACAAAATCTTATATGTTGCCTTACAATAATTATATAACTGACATTTTTTCGGTCTTACTCATTTATCGTCAACAGTAATTTTGTCCAATTACTCTAATAATAGGGCCAGGCTCGTGGTCATTAATCAAGTACCTTGGTATTTAAAAAGGGACTTCCTCGTTGGTCTAGCAGTTGGCATATGAGACTGCTGATCATTAAGTATCGGGTTCTAATCCAGTGCGAGTCAAAAAGTGTTATTGAGTTTTTCTGACTATAGAAATGCTCAAAATATCTCGGAGTTTATTAACAGGGGTCTTAGCCCTCAAAGCGCACATAAAGCCGTCAGTCCTACTCTTAATACTTTTTTTTTTTTTTCATATTTAAGCTGCCAAATGACTCTGCCCTGCCTGATGGAAAGCATGAGCAGAATCCAAGAGTGGTGGTCACCATCCTCAATGCGAAAAAGAACAATGCAGCATGGTGACCCACACTATGGCGGCCTGGGGGGAAAGGGGATGGTGAGGGGGATAGGGGGCGTTGGATTGGGGTATGGGCCTCCAGTATCCTCACTCACTCGATGAAACACAGCGTAAGTACTGTTTCACACCGGTTTTCTGTGAGGCCGTGGTATCACTCCGGTCGAGCCGGCCCATTCATGCCGAAGCGTGGCTCTCCCACGGTCTAACTTTTCCAGTCGTGTAGGACATCCGTCCTATCGGATAATGAGAGTGAAGAAACAGAGAGTGCACCTTTTTGTGCGGCAATCGCCTCGTTTAACACCGATTAGTGGTTATGTCATACTTGAACCGACTAAAAACCGCACACCATCTCGGGTACTAGAAGCTGGGGAACCAGGTGCACCCTCGAAAGGAAATCCCGGGAACTCCGACCTACCTCGGGTCACCTACACTTCGTAGGCATCCTCCTGACCGAGAGTGTACTCTTATACATTCTGCGTAGTTCTCCGTTGAAACTGACGCCGTGGACGAATTCGGCTATGAGAACGACATTGATAAGGGCAATATTAAGTATTAATTAATAATAATATTATTTTCTTTTGAAATGTAGACAAGAATTTATTGTTTACATTGAACAACCCTTACCATTAAGTTTTTATTATATTATATAAATTCCTATTCCATTACATATATATATATAAAAGGTTTAGAAGTAAACATTTAACTATGGTCGATTGATACGAAAACCATCGATTGTTTTAATATAACATACCGATAAATATAAATAATGCTTGTTTTTTTATTAAATATTAATAATATACGGGTTGATTTTGAAGCAAGAGAAATTCGGGTGGTACCTTCTACCCGGAACGGGGCAGGTATCGCCGAGGCCTCAGGCGCCGGAGATCGCAAAATGATCTCCGTCCTCCTTAAGCACAAGCCTATGGGAGAAAGGTAAGGCCATCTACTACCCTAGCAAAAGTAGGCTCGGGTGGGGGCGGGCATACTCCACTTTTGGGGACAGCAACAGAAACATCGGGGTTTCAACACAGGAGGGGGCCCTGAGGTACCTACTAGGTGGTAGATTATTATTGCATGTACTGATTCTGAACAAAGTCACTAACGAATCCTGACAAATTTTTAGACAAAGTCGCTAGCATTCGGTATTCAAAGGATAATATAATTATACACTCCAATTTTCTGGCTACCTAACGTCTACGGCTACACAAAAAGGGCCTCACTCTCTATTTAACAAATGAGGTCATGTTGTACTAAAATCACCTTGTTATTACCCTATATTCATTGCTTATGTAACTAATATAATTACTTTGGGAATTTTCTTTACATAATGACGATGAAATCCTTGAGTTAATGTATGTTTAATAAGACCTTAGAACCGACCTTTTAGAACCTTTGTCCATCAAAGACTTGTGTAGTTTAGAGAGATATTGACTGCTAAGCCGAAGGTCGATTCCCGACCATGATTATTTGTTCCGTGTGTGTGTGGTGTAATTTTTACCTATACAAAAAATAAATACTAGCAACATTGATGACAATATAGAATTAATAAAGTCTGTTTGCAATTTTAAATTATCAATTTTGAACTAATTTCATATAAAACTAAAATCCAGTACTTACATTAACTCGGATTTTTTCAAATATGTTAGTTATCAGCCTAGTTAATTATTAAGCTGATATGTGTAAGATATGTTGTGAAATGAAATTTAAATGTGTAAATATGTTACAAGAACACTTACACGTTGAACTTTTTTATTATTTCCCAAATGGACTAGCCGTGAGGACAAAGAAGGAAATAAAGTTAGTTAGTTAGGTTGTCAAGTCATTATTGCGATAATAATTATTTTTAAAGGTNTTATTTTTAAAGGTGCACAATATTTTGATCTTCACTTATTCCTAGCCTTTCAACCTGGAATCATACCCTAGAATTTTTGATTGGCAGCCACATACGCTAACCGCTTACCAATGAGGCAAGAATAATTTCATAGTTAGTTTAAATTTCAAGTTTTTCATCTTAAAAGTTATCATTTCTTAGAACTCCAAGTATAATGCTTCATAATAAGTATATCAAGTAGTAGCCGACGTATGACAGAGCTATAAAGGCATGTCATACACCATCGGCTTTCTCGCTTCCCGACCTTTTTCAACCCATTTCATGTCATTTGCTCCCTTTCATCTGAGTACAGTTGATTTATTTTCTAAAAATAATATTCCATGCTTATACGTATCTGTATTCACTACTTTAACGTTAGCACCCAAAATAAAACATGAGAAACGAAGCATAATATTTTTATTAAATAATACCTAAAATCAGCCTGCCGTGGCTTAGTCTTGTAATAAATATTGTAACAAAGAAAAACATTTTCGCAGTGTGCTAGTTTAATACAATAATATGAAACTATTAAAGTATATGAAGTTTATTCGAAGTGTTCTCTATTGGCTGCAAAACAGCCCTTTCAACTTTTAGACCAGTTATCAATAGCAGCACGCACTCTTTCTATGGAAAAATTCTTCACCGCCAATCGTATTACTTCAAATCATCATGGCGTATAGAGCAAGCCTTACTTACTAATACTGACCATAAATCATGATCCGGTGGATTAAGATCAGGATTCGATGACGGCCAGTCTTCAGCTCTGATTAAGTCCGAAACTTTCGTTTCCAACCAAGATTGTTGAGATAAATCGGTATAGAGTCTTGCTGAATGGACCATTCTTGTTTATGAACACAGTGTTGTTAAGGAGCTTAACTACCTACTAAATAATGGTATCTTGATTAACTTGGGACAATACATAAAACAATTTGCTAATGCATTCTTTTACTACGGAACTGAAACCTAATGTCAATCATTCAAGAATCATTTGTCGCAGTGTCTGTGAAGTTATATTCTACAAACGTAAACTTTAATAGAAAACTAACAAATGTAAGAGAATGACATCTTTCGACGCTGAGTCACATGGTCAAAACAAAGTATTACCATTGGGTAAAACCTTGTATTGACCACGTGTTTATGTATTTTTTATGAAATTTTATGTATTATTGAATACAAAAACTATAGGTGTAATAGAGGAGTAAGTAATTGTAGAAATAGATTTGAAGAGAAATAGTTGCATTTTTGCTACGAGGCCAGTTTACTAACAGGTATACGACTTTTCAGCTATCCCAGTATGAGCGATTTAAACTTTGTTCTCTCTCAAAACCTCTGTTGTAAGTATTTTGCTCTTTAAAACTTTATATTAGATTAAGCAACATTACGTTGCTGTGTTAAATCGTATATTAAGACAACAAATAAATAAAAATTTGTCAACTGTCATGGCCTTTTAACTATTCCATTATTTAAAAAAGAAACATCATATTCATTTTAAAATCTTCATAGTGTCAATCAAAAAATTTTTCAATCGTCATGTACGAGTATGTAGTTTTACTATGACTTCAAAGTATAAATAGTATATAGGTATACAGGGTAGGTAGTAGAGCTACGCTGATTTCAGCACGTTGGGCCGGCACAACTGGAGCGGTACTAGCCTCGCACAGAAGATCAAATATGTCGTGTTTTATTGGTTGGAGACCGAAAGCCTCAGAGCAATGATACAGAAGCATTACTAGTCCGCTATAGTGTGGGTCCCCATGCTACATTGTTGAAATACCTGCATTCGTAATAAGTGTGGTGGCCCTTAAATTCTGGTTGTGCTTTCCATCAGGCAGAGTAAAGTCATTTTGGAAGGTTAATAAAAATTAATAAGTCACGCATTTTGCTGACTTCATAAAGTTATACCCAATAGAACACTTGGTGGAGTTAGTTATCAGGCAGCAGGTTTTTTTTAATAGTGCTTCATTAACGTCATCGTTCTTCCCTACAAGTAACTTGGGTGAAATAGGCACAAGTGACGTCAATGCGTAAAGTGCTCGTAAACCTACCCCAGTCTGCACAGAGCTCCTGTAAATGTATAATGGCCAGAACATATTTTCGGCTTTTGAGAGAAATGTAAAATATATTAAACGTAACCATTTCTGAAAAGATATGCGGTTTATTATTACGGCAGAATTCAAGTCATTAAAGTTGTGACCAAGTAAATGTGGCTTTGGAATGATTACGATTATGTATAGAATAACTGTTTGCAAAGAAAAAACTTTTTCTTTATAGATGTATACTTCTACCAAAAAGTCTACAGATGTAGACTAGACTAGATGCAGTGTAGACCTCTTACTTCTTATTTCTTACGGCTATAATCTCAACCATGTTGGTGTGGAGTATTTGTGTCAAGTTCAGCTTCTTTTTGCAGGATAAAAGACACGGCAAATACTTAAATATTGATAGATCATCTTCCTCTGAAATGGAAATGAGTGCAATATTGCAAATCGAAATTATTCAACCCTTTTTTTACGCGTGGAGAACCCTCTGCTCCACACCCTAACGGGGTGTGTCAGAATCGGACCGACTAAAATCACGCGGTGTGTCACTCTGCGCCCGAGACAAGAGGGGTCCGGGAACCGCTTTCTAACGACATCCAGACCCCTCCCAGCGAAAATTATTCATCCCTGACCAGACTTAGAGACTAGTGCACGTAAGCCAGTAATGTCCAAACTCCTTGGCTCTTGTTTGTTAGTTATTAGTCACAGACTAGGTTCAATAATGAAATTGAATTTTGAATTTGAATGGAAGTCTGGTTATACATAGGTATGTATAACCAGTGATGTAGGTACTCCCAATGATTCAATGTATATTCTCTATACTGCTCTGTGAATAGAAGAAAGTAAATTTCAATTTTATTATAATCATCAACAATACATAACATTGTCATACCTAAACCACAGTCTCGATCTATTTCGCAGTTGGATGAAAGTCAACTTTAAAAATAGTTATATATCATAAAATATACGGTACACAACCTATAAAATATTATCTGTAACCATTATTTAGATATATATATAATGCAATTCCTTTTCAATAACCCAGACTTGAACCAGAAAAATAAGCTATCTCAGTAAATATTAAATCGAAAACATAGTTATTGGTAAATCGACTAGTTTTTACGATTTAACCCTTAAATGGCGCATGAGGATAAAACTGGCCATAAAATAGTGTTTTAAGACTGGGTTTTACTGTGTTTGTCTGTTGAACCCGTATGTACGTAAGTAAATATAATTCTTTGCTTTACTTCAGGGCTATACGTGATACTTTTGACTTATCTTAGTTCAATTTCATACACACAAATATCAAAGGGTACGTCGTTTTAATACGAATCACTTTAATTACTGAGGTAATTAATTAGCATTTTTTTTATATTTGCTGACGCGGTATTACTTTTAAAGTCTAATTAAAAATCATTTATTCAATTAAGACACTACATGACATTTATGAACATTAAATTGAAAGACACAAACAGACGCCACAGATGTATTGTATTCTCAAAGTGAATAAGAAGATAACACCAAAGTTCATTGCCTGCCTGTGTCGATCCATAACTTCCAGTTTCCAAAATAACAAACAACAACAAAGAAACAAACTGATCCAGTTTGCACTTTCAATGATAATACTGTTCTTACTGTAAAAAGGTAAGACTTCTTGTTAAAAGAGTCGATCGTAACATTAAAGAACTACAAAACACTGGATATTTTTTTTTGATTGAAGAACTTCTTCGGTTTTGAATATCTAATTCAAGCATATTTTATTTAAATACTTACAGACATGTACCGTTCTTATACTATTACAATTAAATGACATTATGATTCATTACAAGTCTCCAAATATAGATACGGTAGAAGTAACTCAATATTATATATTTTAAATATAAAACTATATATACAAAGATATGCTCAAACCTAAAAATGAAATAAAAGAATACTATAAAAAGAGTAGTACAGTTTGAATACCGCTTTATATTTTAAAAACTGAATGAGCTAACACCCTCCTAACCGTGTTTACGTTAATACGACACAATTCTATATCGAGTATCCGTGAATGATAGATTTTCCGGGCATTTTTTCTATATTTTTTTTCCATTCAAAGTTATGGTAAATTCAATTAGCAACTGCTGTAAATATTTGGCAACCTAAATAATTGCAAAATAATTTGGAGACAATTACATTACCATTCCTAAGTTTCACTAAGAGAAAGAAACACCTTTTGTACAATTGAGATTTAAAATACGAAAAGCTTTCATGCGCCATATTAGTTTAAAAGGAGTGCAAATAAATGTATTTACGTCATCATCATCAGCCTATAGCGGCACGACACTCCTATCGATTTCGGGCTTCTTTTTCAATGGAATATTGGCCAACAAGCAGATGCATCGCATAATGGTAAGCGATTACCGCCACCCATGGACACCCACAGCACCAGAGGCGTCACAAGTGCGTTGCAGGCCTTTGGGGGATCGGAGGGGGATGAAGGCAGGGATTAGAGTATGGGCCTACGTTATCCTCACTTACTCGGTGAAACACAGCACAGGCACTGTTTCACACCGGTTTTCTGTGAGGCCGTGGTATCACTCCAGTCGAGCCGGCCCATTCGTGCTGAAGTGTGGCTCTCCCACTGCATACTAGTTTTATTTTTAATGTTTCGAAGTATCTAATCAATCAAACATTAAAACTTACAAGTCTACTAAATTTAGGACAGAGCATGCGTCTCTTTGACAATATTGAAACAATTTAATTTTGCCGGTATTGCTACCCCGGACCAAGAAACAAGACTATGGTGCTGGAGCATAATTTTATTATCATTTTATGCTAAACAAACCTGTTTGTACAGAAAATGTTGGATTTTATAGCTTATTTCTTTTCCACAAAATTATTTTGTTCAGCAGATATTACGCTTTTTATTATAAATATCCTAGACGCATGGTGCTTTTATAGTCATGATAATGGAACACTGAATGTTTATGCAAACTATTTATATCTTGAAAGAAAGTATTTACTCTGGGTTAAGGAATGTTAAGAAATATAAATGTTATTATACTATATTAAGTTGTAAAATGAAAGACGCCATTTCTATTGGCTATTTGTTTCAAAGTTCCTGCGAGATTCAACAACCTTTAGAAGTACATTGATGGGCATATTATAGAGATAGGCTCACGGGCAAGAAGTTTTGAACTAATATACCACACATAATTTTATTAGGCTATTAGGGCTTTATTATTAAGGCTTATTAGGCTTTAATGTTTATTAATATAATAACAGAATAATTACATCATTTAAATACTCAAAACTGCTTGAAATTAATGACGTTTGATTATTTGGAATTGTCTCCGCCGGTCTAGTAGAATAAAAATAATAATATATTCTCAAAATTAAATTACGATTTCTGATAGAATAGAATAGAATAAACTTTATTGTACACCAGTTAAAACAGTTTACATTCACATAACATATTAACGACCATGTATAAATGGCGTTAATGGCTGATAATCTATATAAATAAATAAATTAGAGTTTATTTTCTTAATATTAGAATAACCAGTTTTTACTAAATGCATATGCATGTATACACGGAACATATACCAAAATAACGTTTCTTTTTTAAAATTTTTGTTCTGTATGATTGTTCCAGCTAATCTCTGAAACGGCTGGACCGATTTTGACGGGACTTTCACTGGATGATAGCTGATGACAAAAGGGGCAATTTAAGATATTTTTGATAGACTTCACCCCACGACTTCACATCATGGTGAGGCTCATTAAATGAATCCTAGCTTGCAGCGAAGCTGAGAAAACCCATGACTAAATATTTCAGCTGCGGGGTACTTTACTAAATTAACCATAAGAAAAATAATACTCAACTTCTAGTAAAATTATCGTCTTGAGAAAAAAAAAGTATCTAACTTATCTCTGTTCTTAAAAGCTTTCGTATATATATAAGGTAATAAAGTGTGCTAGATTTTTAAGGGGGCATGGGAAGTAATATTAATTGTTATCAAAAACGTATTTCGTCTGCATGCTTTTCACTAAATTAAATTCATCATTAAATTACAAAATGTGACCGAGTTCTCATGATTGCTGTTTGAACTAATTGTATTTATTTTTTCATGAATATGTTCATGGGAAGTTGTTAATGGTAAAAAGAAATTTATGGACCACACAAAGTATTGTCCCGTGTAGTATTTGAACCCACAACACTCAGAGCAGCAAAAACGGGTTGGCGTCCTCTTAAACCACTACGTTATCCGTATAATCAAATCTATTTTAAAACTTATTTCAAGAAAGAATTCACAAAAGATAAAGATTAAAATGTAATTGAACCACAGATAAGAGATAGTTGAATAAAAATAAAATAGAATAATAGTTACTAAAACAGACCATATAAAAAAAAGAACTTAAAATAAAACAGACAGACTATCTCGTATTTCCGACGTTAATTTCAAAACCATTTTCTTTCTAAAAAAAAGTAACTTGTTCAAAGGAAATTCTATATTCAAGGACCGTCGCCGAATCACATTTCTAGAGGCGACCTCGACGGAGAAAAACTAACAAAAATATTTTCGTTCCATCTACCGGCTTGGTACGTATCTATTTGCTGCAAAACGTTAGCCCTCTGTGGCTTGAATAGGATTGCACTTGAATTTTGAAGCCGAAATGTTTGGATGGGAAATTGAAATATTCAAATTTGAGGATATAATCTAACCTCCACGGAGGTTTTACACTGTTTTTATAAACTATGGTACATTTAAGTTAATATAGAAGTCATTCAAATATACGTTTTACGTTTTTCTTTAAAATAAATTTTGTGTTTTCAGGGATATGGTAAGTTAATGTTCATGTGTGGTTTTACTTCTAGTCATATTTACCATGTAAAGTCCAACTCAAAAGGAGTATTACACGAGTATTAAAGAAGTTATTCTACTGCCACTTTTCACCGAGGTGAAGTTACTCAAGCAATATCCTCGTTTTTTGTTCATACCTTCTTAACTAAAGCTCTTCCGAAAACTGAAATAGGAACATTTAAACCTCAAAACAAATCTTGTCACATATTCAGAGGTAACCTTTTATCATTAATAGGGCCAAATATACGTTCATTTAATTATTTAAATAACATGTAAATTTGTTAACCAACAGCACACCTGACAAATGTTATATACACATACAAACTCCTACCGGCGAAGTAGGTAAATAACAATCTTCAAATATTGATACTACCGCATAGTGACGTAAACGTTTATGTTTCTAGCGCCATCTATTTAACGCAACAGAAATATTGGGACTTAAGCGGACGTAATTCCGTTTTAAATACAGATAACCGGAATTTTACAGTTTGAAACTGGTTTATGGTTTCAAATGAGAGATTTATTGAAGATTTAGGTGTCATAATGTTATTCTTGTACGACAATGACATTAATTGCAGTTTTATATGTTGTAATAATTTTGAAGATAGGGAGATGAAGCGACAAATTTTACTCTTCCAGAATAACGTTTTCGTCAAAGTGGTCATAACAGCAGATTTTTGTTTCTAAGAAAAAACCAATGTTATTATAAAACCAATATTATAAAAAAGATTCATTAAAAAGTGGGTAAATTCCCATGAGTTGAAACTTTGAAAAACACAGATATATATACATATATATATATATAGGCAAATCGCGTTAACAATGTTACTTATTAGCACAAAGAACGAACACCCTCTTACATTAAAATTTAATTAGATTGTATGAAGTCAAACATTTGAAAATTTGGACTCTTCTCAAGTTCTATTATATTATACTTTGCACGCATTTTCTCTCTAACAAATTCCTTAGTAAAATCTGGTATTCTAATTCCGGAATTGCAAAAGCGTAGAAGTCCAAGGGATAAAGATAAAACAAATGTTCCTTTACTTTATAAATACTTTCCTGTAATTGGCACTTGACGTTCCTCTGACACTTCTGTTACTTACATTTCGGGTCATTACTCGAAATGTGTTCAAAATAAAATTTAAAAAAGGAATGCTCGAATAACATGGAGACCATTTTTCTTCAATGACTTGACGTGAAAAATACGACATGATTTATGTTGTGTATTATTTTTAAACGTATACGTGATACGACAATACATATGTAGATCATACAAATCGATATTTTCTTTGGTTTGTTTTAGGTTGTATGAATGTTGGTGCATTAGATTTGATATTAGAAAGATTGTGTTAGTAACTGAGTGTTGATTTAAGTTTATTCTAGACTTGCTGATCCGGCAACCTTCATACTGCTATATTTTTATTTCGTATTTTTTTTTAATATCTGAAAACCTTGTTTTATTAATTATGAAAGCCTCAGCTTCTAACCATCCCCATTTCTTTTTTCTTCGGAGTAATTAGTCTATAATTTTCTTCTATGCAAACCTTGTCCTGACAGTAAAGAATATATAACAAAAAGAATTATACAATTTGGTGCGGCCGATCGCCAGTTATGCGTGTACATAAAATACATTTCAGGCATTCATTTTTATTTAAATAGATTTTATTCTAAGTAACGTAGTTTTATAACCATCTTTAAGAAAAAGTATACAGTTACATTTTTATTCGTGTTTCAGTAAATTGTAAAAACGTTTTAGTTAGCATTACATATATATTTTTTTATTTTTTGCTTCGGAGAACCATTCTTCGACACGTGGGAGTCTGGTAGCCTGGAGTGGTACAGTGTACTCGTTTCTTTTGATTGAGGTAAGTGCGAATTCGTTCTTCAACCTCAACTTGCACTGATGTTCATTTTTAGCGGTAATAACTTACCTTCAGGGCAGCTATCAAATTATTTACATACATATTATAGGTAAATTTTACCGAGGTTCATCAATCGATAGGATCATTAGGCCATCTGAAAAGTCAATAACAATATTCAAATACATACATGATTTTTCGAAACAAAACAACCCTTTTGTCCTCAGACGTTTAAAAATAGGTGAAACATGAAAAAACTCTCAAACTGATATCAAACAATCTTCTTTCAAGAAAATTGATTATAATTTCCACACCATCTCAGAGCACTCAAAGGCGTTTCAAGAAAACACTTAGTGTAAACGAAGAATTTTCCCTTTTATATTACAAGGAGTAAAATAATCTACCGGCACTGTGACGAAGAAAAAACGTAATTACTTACACAGATGTCGCAAATGTCTTCAATTAAAATTCTTTTAAGATTTTGTGAAATAAATAAGAGACGATATAGAAAGGCGTACTGACCGTATGGAGATCGATTAAGAATACAGTAAAGCGACTCCTATTCATCTCACAGATGTCATTAAAGCCTGCTAAAGGAACAAACTACCAAAATAAAACTGCAAACAGGTGGAAAACTTCCAATATGGTATAGTAAGCTAAAACATTGAACTACCAAGGAACAAGTAAGTTCAAATAAAGTTAAGTGTTAAGTTAAGTTCCTGTCATCAACACTACGTATTTGATACAAGTGCAAATTGATGATTATATATAGTGTCAGAAACAGGACACAAAAACGTTTTAAATGTTTACATTTTCAAGGAACAAAATACAAAAGCTTGCGAATGACAGAAAAAGGATCAGATGAAAGGCTGCGCAGGTCAATGTTTGCTGTTATCTATTTAATTTTCTAACGGGTATTTCATTTTATTTTTTTATTGTTTACTATCGCTCCGCCCGCGTATATGTCAGTTATCATGGCAAATAGTAGTTTATGTGTTATTCTGCTGTATCAGCTATATTACTGTTAAATTTCATCCAAATCCGTTGAGTAGTTCTTACGTGAAAGAGTAATAAACATCCATCCGTACAAACTTTCGCGTTTATAATATTAATAGGATATCTTGTATTTCACACACAATATGTGGACTAAAAAAGTTGTTACCTCGTTATTGTTATGACGTTGTTATTATTATAAGCCATTGTATAAAAGTTTTTTGATTATCCTAATATCAATATTTATTTCTGTAACGAGAAATACGAATCTCTAAACCTAGGATCTGACATTTATTTTATATCTTATTATTTCCGTTATAGTAGAGTCATAACACGTACGAACAAAATGTAAAAAAAAATATTATGTAATAATAATTTATAATTACGATAATTACAAAATTAAAGGTTGGAAGAAATAAGAATAAGATTAACACAGCTTGATTTGATAAAACTAGACGTGTATTAAAGTTTAATCTTTTTAATTTAGTTGAGAAAGTTGCGCACAAACAAATTAGTAACAAGGCAACCAGGTCGAGTAGTTACAGCGTCTTTATTTTCTACATAATCATAAATTAAAAATAATTGAAAAACCCCTACGCAGGATCAGGTTGAAGTTCTCAATTAATTGTCACTTAACAATTATACTGGCACTTACAATTATAATCATTCGCTAAAAATGCCTTACATCGTTTCGGATAAGAGCTCATACTCTTACAATGCTGAACCGATATTAATCAAACATAGCTAAGAACCGCTGCAAGCAAATTTTAAAATGAAAAAACCACACACACATACACACACAGACATCAGCGTCAAACTTATAACACCCCTCTTTTTACGTCGGTGGTTAAATACAATCGCCTGTCACTATGAACTGACACATAACAATTAAAACAAAATATTCGCAATTTCAAACACACATTAGTACACACACACAGCTCATGTATGTTATAACAGTATACTGCGTAGGCCCATTTGGGCATATACTTTAAAAGACGGGAACGCCTGCATGGGACTATTCCCCACCGTATTGCTTTCTAAGTTATAAGCAAGAAGGGTGTGAACAAGGTGTGTTTACAATTGATTTACTACTGTTATTACAATTCTTAAGCCCAAGGCTCTTTACACAGGGCTTGGTTTTGTACAACCTACTTTAATTTATTTTTCATAATTTTTTCAGGACGGTAAATTGGTAACAATGTTTCTAATTATTTTTCTTGCTGTTGTTTGACAGCACAGCTGGCCTAGTAGCTCGGCGTTCGGTCAACGCGCCGCTTTTTTCTGCACTGAGTTTTATGGGTTCAAACCCTAGACGGGACAACATAAACAGTTGAATGCATGTATTAAAGTCCACCACGACACAGAATTTATTCCTAATGTGGTAGTAGTCTTTAAAAAGATAGTTCTATTTATGTATGGGCCTGCCAAAATGACTCTACCCTGCCTGATAGAAAGCATAAATAGAATCCAAGATCGGTGGTCACCACACACACACACGAGCATGGCGGCGTAGTGATGCTTCTGCATTTCTGATTCTGATCTCGATCTCACATTTACCAACGAAACACGACAGCACGAACGGTGTCATTTACGAGGGTAGTAACACTCCTTTTGTGTTAAAAACAGCGTGGCTCTACTACCTTTTGTTGACGGAGACATTCAAACGAGATAAGGTAACTTAGAAGTTTTTAAGTTATATACTAGCTGACCATCGTAACTTCATATGCATCTCTATTCAAACATTCTCGGCTACTATTGGTCCGAGAATGTTTGAATAGATGGTGGTTTAACTATCCTATCTTAACTACGCCAGCACTCTCAGAAGAAAACACTCATTTGGAATTAAAACGAGAAAAAAAGTTTGATGCTTTCGAAGTTCAACTTGAGTAACAACATGGCACGAGAATTATATACATAATAAATATATTTTCACGACTGTTTCTCCCAAAGGATAGTAGATATTAAACATGAATTTTAACGGCTATAGTTTAGTTTTAATTAGGTCAGTTGAACAATTATGAAAGGCATGAAGTCTTAACTCTTAGTTCTGAGATGAATATTTCATTCATCATCTTTTTTTATTCAGGATAACTAGTCTTTTATAAACTACTTTCATACTGGATATTACTTTTCTATTTCTATATCATAAACATCTTGAAGGAGTTTTAATTAAAGAAAAACTTCTGACATCTATGGTAATTAACTTTTTAATAACCATGTTGAAGTTGGAATGTTATTTGAAGCGTTATGAGTTTTTCTTACGATAGTGAAAGAATTTTTTTATGGTCTGGAATTGGAAAGGGATATATATTGAAAGAATACAGTTATCACTTTTCTATTACACTGTACTGTTTATTATTTAGTTTTTGTTTCATTTAAATAATATTAATTATAAAAAGTATATAATAAAACAAATACTTATTAACAGCTCGGAGTTTGTAAGTTGGGGACTGAACCCTGAAGCCTCGGAGAGTAAGTACAGCTCTCGGCCCGGCCTGATCTCTCCCCGGTCGTGTCGGTTAACCGTCCCATCAGATTATGAGACAACGGGAACAGAGAGTGCACCTGCGTTTACGCACACATGTGCACTATAATATCTCCTGCGTAATCGGCTAGGAGAATATCATTGACAGACGGCTAGCAGGAACTGGATGTAAGAAACCGAGGATCGAACCAAGTGGCGTGCAATTGGAGAGGCCTATGTCCAGCAGTGGACTGCGATAAGCTGATGATGATCTTAAATATTAATTGTTACATATTTTGTGCATTAATATAATATAATATCATATAATGTACATTTATAATACAATTTAAATGTCTTTTATATATACACGGCGCAGTGAAAAGGGAAAATTATTTTTAACCAGTAAAATATTATGTAGAAAATATTTCTAACTGACTATCATGACTTATCAAACTGCTTTTGGCTTTTAGAATTCGTTGAAATAGTTGATCCTGCCAGGTTAGATATCATCATTTAAATTTTAATTAATGACTAAGAATTTTAGCTAATGTTGCAGTGCCTTAATTTTTATCAAGATTAGTTTTGGATTAGATTATTTTGAAATGGTTTGTTTTATTTACTTTGTGAATTAATAAAATTATTGATAATGTTATCTTAGAGTGTGGTTTAAAATTACTAAGTAGAACTTAAAAGTACTTTTGAGAAGGCATTCAGCCAAAGATATTTTTAAAATTATCTAACTCTTTTTTACAGATCAAAAGTTTTTGACTACAACACATTTAATTTAGATTCAAACTTCCCCAATACTTTTTTCTTAGAAAAAATTTACCAANATTAAAAACAAAATATATTAATAGGGTATCTTGTATTTCCCACATAATATGTGGACTAAAAAAGTTGTTACCTCGTTATTGTTATGACGTTGTTATTATTATAAGCCATTGTATAAAAATTTTTTGATTATCCTAATATCAATATTTATTTCTGTTACGAGAAATACGAATCTCTAAAGCTACGATCTGACATTTATTTTATTTCTTATTATTTCAGTTATTGTAGAGACATAACACGTGCGGTGCACCTTCCAAAATTAAAGGAGGTGAAAAATTTAAAAATAAATTAGCATTATAGTTTGTTTTCAATGTTGTATTCATCGAAATAAGATTTACACAGCGTGATTTGAGATAACTATACGTGTATTAAAGATATGTCGTTTCAATTCAGTTGAGAAAGTTGCGAACAACAAAATTAGTAACACAGCAACCGGGTGGAGTAGTCATAGCCTCTTTATCCAATACATAATCAGGTCGAAGTTATCAATTAATTACATCGGCGTCAAACTTATAACACCCCTATTTTTCCTTTTTTGGGGTTAAAAATAATCGCCCGTCACTATTAACTCACACATTATATTCGCAATTTCACACACAGATTAGTTCACACACACAACTCATATATATTAGAACAGTGTAATGGATAGGCCTATTTGAGCTTATACTTTAACAGACGGGAATGCCTGCGTAGGGCTTTTCCCTATCGTGTTGCTTTATAAGTTATAAGCAAGAAGGGTGTGTTCAAAGTGTGTTTAGAAATGACCTTAAAACTAAATAACTACCGGATAAAATTTGTTAAGCCCAAGGCTTTTTACACAGGGCCATTGTTTTTGGACAACCTACTTTAATTTATTTTTTATTATTTTTTCAGGATGGAAAATATAAGACAATCAAATGAAGTGCTTACGCTTACTCTGGTAACAAATTTTCTAATTATTTTTCTTATTGTTGTTTTGTACAGCTGGCCTAGTGGCTAGGCGTTCAGTCACCGCGCCGCACCCCAGATGGGACAACACAAACAGTTGAATGTATGTATTAAAGTCCCCCATGACAAAGGATTTATTCCTAATGTGGTAGTAGTCTTTAAAAAAGTAGTTTTTTTATATATGGGCCTGCCAAAATGACTCTACTCTGCCTGATAGAAAGCATAATAAGAATCCAAGAGCTGTGGTCACCACACTCATTGCGAATGTGGACAATGCAACAATGGAGCATGGCGGCGTAGTGATGCTTCTGCATTTCTGATTCTGATCTCGGTCTTCGCATAATCGACAGCACGAACGCTGTCATTTGCGAGGGTAGTAACACTCCTTTTGTGTTAAAATCAGCGAAACTCTACTACTCGGCTTCTATTGGTCTGAGCGTGATGTAACTATCCAATCTCAACTACGCCAGCACTCTCAGAAGAAAACACTCATTTGGAATTAAAACGAGAAAAAAAAGTTTGATGCTTTCGAAGTTCAACTTGAGTAACAACATGGCACGAGAATTATATACATAATAAATATATTTTCACGACTGTTTCTCCCAAAGGATAGTAGATATTAAACATGAATTTTAACGACTATAGTTTAGTTTTAATTAGGTCAGTTGAACAATTATGAAAGGCATAAAGTCTTAACTCTTAGTTCTGAGATGAATATTTCATTCATCATCGTTTTTTATTCAGGATAACTAGTCTTTATTAAAACACTTTTATACTGGATATTTCTTTTCTATTTCTATGTTATAAACATCTTGAAGGAGTTTTAATTAAAGAAAACTTCTGGCATCTATGGTAATTAACTTTTTAATAACTATGCTGAAGTTGGAATGTTATTAAAAGCTTTATGAGTTTTTTTTACGATAGTGAAAGAAATTTTGTATGGTCTGGAAATGGGAAGGGATATGTATTGGAAGAATATAGTTATCACTTTTCTATTACACTGTACTCTTTATTATTTAGTTTTTGTTTCATTTAAATAATGTTAATTATAAAAAGTATTTTTTTATATACTTTTTATAATTAATATTATTTAAATTACAAATACTTAATAATAGCTTGGAGTTTGGAAGTTGGGGACTGAGCCCCGAGCCTCGAAGAGCACGTACAGCTCTCGGTCCCATGCCTGACCTCTCCCCGGTTGTGTCGGTTAACCGTTCCATCGGATTATGAGAGAACGGGAACAGAGAGTGTACCTGTATTTACGCACACATGTGCACTATAATATCTCCTGCATAATCAGCTAGGAGAATATCATTTATTATATAGTACAAATACATTGACAGACCGCTAGCAGGAGCTGGATGCAAGAAACCGAGGATGGAACCAGGTGGCGTGCAAATGGAGAGGCCTATGTCCAGCAGTGGATTGCGATAAGCTGATGATGGTCATAAATATTAATTGTTATATATTTTGTATAGCATAATTATAGTACATTTTAAACCTCTTATATATACATGGCGCAGTGAAAAGTGAAAATTATTTTAACCAGTAAAATATTATGTAGAAAATATTTCTAACTGACTATTATGACCTATGACATGATCAAACTGTTTTTGGCTTTTAGAATTCGTTGAAATAATTTATACTGCCAGGTTAGTATGCCTATTTTAATTGTACATGACGAAGAATTTTAGCTCATGTTACCTTAATTTTTATCAAGATTAGTTTTGGATGAGATTAGTTTGAAATGTTTTATTATATTTGCTTTGTAAACTGTTAAAGTTGTTGTTAATGTTATCTTAGAGTGTTGTTTAAAATTACTAAGTAGAACTTAAAAGTACTTTTGAGAAGGCATTCAGCCAAAGACACCTTTAAAATTATCTAACTATTTTTTGACAGATCAAAAGTTTTTGACTACAACACATTTAATTTAGTTTCAAACTTTCCCAATACTTTTTTCTTAGAAAAAATTTACCAGCCAGAGAGCTAACATACTTTTCTCCCACAATAATCTTGACGCAGAATCCAATGAACAAAGCTGCAATAGTAAATAAGTCCATATTATTTCCTACATCTGCGCACTTTATTTACTATTCGTGATACGAAACACCTGTAGAGAACATGCAGCCAACTAATGCTTTTATTATTTGTTGCCACTGAAAGCTCCTGCTCGCTTTGGGAGGAATTTGAACTCTAAAATAAAGATATTTAAATAGTACAAAGATGTGCACAAAGAATTGCATTCTTTTCCTCTTTAAGAAAAGAACGCAGCTTCCAGGGAATACGTTTAGAATTCCGCAGATTATGTCCGAAATTTTGTAACGCTTAAATTATTTTTCTTGTGTTTCCTTGAAAGAAACAACAGAAAAGACTGACTGGTAAGATTTTATTTCTAATTCGCAATGTCTTCCTTTCATTCTGAAAAGTAACATCAAGCAAAAGGTTTTAACGCATATTTTGCTTCGCTTTTTCTAATTCTGAATAAAGGTAGGCCCCGTTAGGAGTTTTAATAAAATCCTGGGCTCCCGGCTTGAGTGTCACTCACGATATGAGCTTCCCTTTATTACGGTCTGTAAAAACTACGGCCATAAGATTAATATTAAAACTCATTTTTTTTCCTGAAATAATAGCCTCATGTTTCGGGTACGCATCATAAAAATTGTAATATCCCGTTTAATTTTCGTTCCTAAATTGAATTTTAGGAATATTTGGTAATAAATAATCTGTAGTGTTGGAAATGGCGTGGATGAATGGATTGAGCTAAAAAAATTTAGGTATCGGGTTTCGCAGCACAATCCGATCGGTGTAAAACTGGTGAGTTCCCTGGAGGCGTTGCCATGGCAACGCTCCGGGTTTTCACAAGTGAAAGGGGTCACAAAATCCAAACTTATCTCATAAATTTACACGGCAGGTCGATCTCGTTCCGACGCGCGGAGCGTTTCACCAAATTTCATTTTGTAAGCGAAACCTCGTCGGGCCCATTTAATTGGTATGAAAATTTAAGTGTTACGTGTTTTTAGTGTTGACTGGTGAAATTATGAAAGTGTTTGCACTCGTTTCATTTGATGAAGAACTCTTTGTAAATAACCATAGTAAATAATGTATACGATATTTATGTATTTCTGCAATCACTAATAAAAATAACTGCAGCCATGCGGTTGACTTGATTTTATCCCGTGCTTGCATATATATAATAATAGAATATAATGTAAATAGTTTAATACATACTTTTAATATTGAAGTTATAAGACAAATTCCCTATAGACTCGACTGCCAATTTCTGTAAAGATGAAATTCTGGAAAGCCTAGGAAACTTTATGTAAGTAAAGGTTGCTTAAGGTGTTAAAGAAAATTATTTAGTATTAACTCGTAATTTTTTCCAGTCATTCTCTTGTTTTCGTTGACAAAAATATGCAGATCTCATTCAGGTTGCGGTGTAGAATTTGATAAACGTAAGTATAGGTACACTGATAGCTAAAATTTTAAAACACCGACAGAATATCCAGGATATAAAGAGAGCTAATCCGACATAAAATTTATCAATCCCACATTGAATAGGAATAAAGCTGTTTTACCTGTACTTTAACTAAATAACTAAAATCAGAGCTTACCTAGTTCAGTTTTATTTAATTTTTTCATGCTGCCAGCGTCTGTCAGCTACAAATAGCTCGTAAAATTAGGATTTAATTGGGCATAACACTCAAAGCAGCTAAACCACAAATTGATGTCGACATCGAAAGCAGAGACATACAAACAACATAATTCATGTGCTTAAATAAATAATAATTATTGATTTTGAATAAATTTATCCACTTGACAAGTTAAAAATTTGCAAACTATCACATTTTTGTTTTTCAACTCCTACATGAATGTACAGTGTCGTACTGCCTTAAAATAGGTTTTGTCTGTGTAATGGAATCCATGTTACAGGTTCTCACCTAGTTTGGAAACGAGTCTGCCAATAAGCAGCTGTGTATTGTATACTTAATATGTGTATTGGTATGGGAGAAAAATAAACAAATTATTGTTATTATAATATGTGTATATGTTTACAAGATATTTTCCTCTTCATGTTATTACACGGTGGATCAGCACGCTGAAAAGGAAATGGGCCGGTCATGTCCAGACAGTTAGAGTGGAGACTTCGATTAGGCAAACGTAGTGTAGGACGCTCTGTACCGTTTTAAGTATGGAAAACTCCAGAGGGTGCCACCTTTAGTGTGCAGGTGTATGTATATATATATATATATGTGTGTGTGTGTGTTTAGGTATGTATATGTATATATGTGTGTATATGTGTATGTGTTGTAGGTATGTAAATGTTGTATGTATGTGTAAATATAGATTATATTCATTATAAATAGGTATTAAATTAGAAATTATATAAAATTATAATTTTTCGAAACTCATTGCACCGTCGGCTACTGCCTTTTCGATACTTTTAGATCCATCCTAAGGTTGCCTGGAAGAGATTGCTTTCGGCAATAAGGGCCGCCCTTTGTACATTATACATTTGTCATTTTTTGTACTTTTTTATATCTGTATCACGGTGTACAAATAAAGAGTTTTCTATCTATCTTTAGAGGAAACAGTATCAAAGGGGTAGTTTAAAAAAAGTAAGAACTGACCACCAAGTTCAAATTTATTATCTATCTTTATAAATAAAAGTATTTCTAGAGACAAATTGAACACCGTTGGAAGGTATCGATAAATGATTAAGTATACCCATAAATTTCATTATTTTGTTAAAACTAATCCTTGTAATATAATAAATAATAGCATTTACACATATAAATATATATGCAATAAATCATTTTACAATCAGCGAATCCGAATTCCATCGGAATATCTTTAAAAGGCCTTTTCATTTCAATGAAACGTTTTGCAGTTAATTTTGTTCATTTTATTTCATTCCGTACCGCGATACGATTTGAACGGTATCGAATAAATGAACGAGTTAAAACTGTCCGATTAAAATATCCGGTTGTTCAATCGATTTGGGCAATCGGATGTATTCGTGCACCCACTTGTGAAAAATGACGAATATTCTGATTTCGTACAATTGTATCCAAGTTTAGCAGGAGTTGTAACGAATGAGTTTGTTTGAACTGTAGCTTTGATTCTTGACTATTTGAATCTTTTTGGATTTTTAATGGAATGTGATAGAACTTAGAATATAGTTGAGATAAATAATAATTTTGCTACACAGTAATTTAAAACAAACCCGTCAAAAATGTTTCTATGAAGTTAATCTAAGAAAACAAATAAAAGAACTATGAGTTGACTAAAAGATATGTAGATTAAATATCAGTCTACAAGGAATTAGAATTAAATAACTATTATAGGGGTTTTAACGAAAATTAAAAAGTGTTTTAAAACTCATGTTATCATTATTATTCTCTTTATTACATTCATATATATATATCTATTACATTTTTAAATACATAAAAAAATTAACAATAAAACATATTTAAAAATCTAAAAAATAGTAGACCACCGACCTTGGGTTCAGGGACCAAGAAACCGGTGGTTAGGAGTCCAAAGAATCCTCACTTCTCACTATACATGCCGTGTCTAGGAGGACTTCCTTCTGCATCAGGCCCTTGATCCAGCCGTCTAACGTGAGCCTCTTAAAGTGTTGGTCGAGGTTATTATTATTATTAAAATAGTAACCTATATTTACTAATATTATAAATTCGAAAGTAGCTTAAATATTTTTTACAAAGAGACAACACATGCATTAGTTATATACATCCTGGGTCGCGAAGGACTTTCTAAACATGAAACGAACACAAAGAACACCCAGACTCAGAACAACAATTTATGAATCACAAACTATTGCCCTATGTGGGGTTTAAACTCACAAAACTTGGTGCAATACAAAGTGGAGTGGCGACCGCTTAACCTACCAGGCTAACCATGAAATCATTTGATTCTGTCTATTTCGGTTTCATGGCTAAAACCCTGCACCGAGGCCGTGGTATCACTCCGTTCGAGCCGTATACCGGTATACATATAAATAAACTGTAAACATATCTATCATCATCATCATAATCAACAGCCCATAATGTTTCACTGCTGGGCTCGGGTCTCCTCTCAGGAAAGGGTTAAGGCCATTCGTATAATATACTTATAGTATACAAACACATCTATACGTATAACAAAATCGTAACTGATGCCTTTCTCTACATGGGGTAAATGCAGTAAAACTTAAAACAATGATTTTTAGAATTTTTGTTTGTTTGTCGGTTCGTCTGTTTATTTGTTTATCTGTACGTTTGTGCATGCTAAAATCAGGGACGGCTTAACCAATTTGAAGGCGCTTTAACAAATGCGTTGCGCTTTTTTTCCACTTACAATTTAGCTTTGTTTTGTTCAAATAAAAAAGTTATATCAGTGCGAACGTTCATCACCGCGATAACTGACCTTAACGGGGGCGTAGTCGCAGGTAATAACTAACATAACTTGTTTTTACTCACGCGGGCAATAGTAACAACACTATCGCCCTCAGTCCGTAATAAATTTTAATCACACTCATACATACATAACAAATAACCACACTTCCCTTGACGATCACAGCTGTGCATATTAAAGGCCCTTCTGACGCGTTTCTCTTCCTCTATTGAGCTTCATTGTGGTACTAAGCCACTATTACTTTTCTTTCTAACCCCTGACATGAAACCCCTGATGTTATAACTTTGACGTCGATGTCTGTCTGTGTGTGTTTCATTTGAAAGCCAGTTTCCTTGCGGGACTCTTAGCTATGTGTGATTTATATCGGTCCAGCAGTGTAAGAGTATCGTCTCCTTTCCAAAATGATGTAAGGCATTTTCGGCGTATGCTTTACATCATTACTCGATTAAATGCTTGTGTAGAGGGTTTACATTTTTTTTATTAAAGCTTCTTATTCTTATAAGTGAGCTATAACTTTTGATAAAAATAAAGATAAATGTATTGATTCAAATAACTATATTCGTTTTTCATTAATAAGTTTGTCGAAAAACAATAATCTGAAAAAAATTTTCATTCTATAAAAAACACATTCAATACATTTCTGAAACACAACATTACTACCACCACGTATATAAGTAAGCAGTTCATCTAAATCTTGTATTTAATCTTATCTAGTAACAATAAGAGAGAATTTTTATATGCATAGATAAATTTATTTAAACATATTTAAAGATTGAGAAACTGTCTGTCTGTCATCGCTTTACGCTTAACCCGACTAAGATGATGTTTGACAGGGGTTCAAGTATGATGGAGATTCCAAAATCCTTGAATCGATTTCAATTAAATTTGATTAATAATGGACATATAAACGGGCCGACAAATATATATTTTAAAGCAATATCATAAGTTTATTAGCCGATAGTGCTTTGCTTAACACTAAAACACGAATGATTTAAAAATGCATGTTAATAATCACTGCTGTAAAGAAATATATAATCTAATTAAGAACGTGCAATACAAATAAAACCAACATTTTGTTATGTATCAATCAATCAATCAACAATCCATAATGTCCCACTTCTGGGCTCGGGTCTCCTCTCAGGAGAGGGGTAAGGCCATACTTCCGTTACGGACTATCCCGTAAGTTTTTATGTATGGCCCTGCCGAAATGACTGTACTAAGACTGATGGAAAGTATAAGCAGAATCTAAGAGTGGTGATCACCACACTCTTTGCTCATGTGGATAATGCAACAATGCAGGGCGGTGACCCTTTTTTTCCCGTGCGAAAATCCCCTCGGATAACACCTCCTGGTGGCATGTCGGACTCGAACCGAATAAAACCGCACTCCATCGCGGTACTAGGAGCCGGGGAACCAGGCACACCCTAGGAAGGAAAACCCCCCTGTAAGATGGCCCCTCTTGTGTGGAAGCCCCGATGTTTCCGTTCCGCGTTCTACGCGCTCCCCTCAGCGGAGCCTGCTTCCGCTAGGGCGACAGATGGCCACATCTGTCACCCCCTCAGCGTGGTGATCCACACCTGCATCATTTTTTATAAGAAAACCCCACGGCTGAAGCGGTTTTTTAGTGCCAAGCTGATATCTAGAATTCTCTTAAAGAGACGCTCATCACAAACCCTTAGAAATTTAAGGTGTTTTACCCTAATCCAGATTTATTCCAGCAAACTGTGGTCATAAAAAGTGGATGTATTCTTTATTCACAAGATGATGATGTTTTTATTTCTAACATGTGAAATATACTCGCAGTTTTAATAAGAATACAGCATCATCATAAATAAAAAATCCCTTTGACTGCATTTTTCCGATTGAATGAAGTTGCTACCTAATTCTTACGAGAGACCTAAGAGCATTCAAAGAGTGACAACACAATTGCGTCTCAAGTTGCAATTTCTCATGGCGCTTATCCACCTGCTCTTTGTACCTGGATAATCTTGTATTTCATCTGATTTTCAAAACCTTAATAATTTTCGAAAGAAATAGACAAAGTCAAAGAAAGACCTACTACCGACTAATTAAAAAGAAGTATTCAATGTCATTTTTTGATCGATGAAATATCTTAAATTTCATGGTCATTTTTTAATGGCAACATTTGTGAGCGTTTCAACATCCACCCATAGCTAATCTTATCTCGCTGAAGCTCACTTGATTAATGGTATAAGGCGTGACAGTCATGTGACAAAAATATTTCCTTGTTGCTAAATTATTTTTTATATATATCATATACATGTATGTTATATAACAACAGTAGTGGAATCAACTTTTGTGATATTACCAAAGTATATTCTACCATTTTGTGACGACTTCCACTTATTCAAATAAAAGCATACTTTAGTGCACTCTTGCTCTCTAACGAAAACATACCGAATTACGGAGTAACTGCTAATCCTGCATCGCGATATGTAAAGTTGTAAAATATATTTTATATGTATTTAGTTACTCGACCATTTTCACCGGTCCTCTCTTTGTGTTAAAGAACACGACGATTTTTACTTTAAACCTTATAAGTATAGTACCTGGAGGACTGAAGAATTTTCTGAAAATGAATTCTTGCTCGATCGATTTATCGCCCCCGAGCCCCCAGCATACTAAATTGCATGACAATGGTTGGAGTCGTTTCTAAGATTTAAATTACAAATATAGAGGAATTGCTTGTTTAAAAGTACCTATTAGTTAAATATGTTTAGGTTTAGTTTATACCTAAGTTTCAGTGAAATAACAAAGATACATTCCGCATTAGCTTCATTATCTTTAAAGCCTCGTATTCAAAATGCAAACGGAAATATCTGTTTTGTTGCAACTATTTTATTATTTTGATATGTAATCCTGAAAGGGTTAAACAAAATTATTTTTGACTCATCCACCGTACCTGAACACAGGTGTTACTAAGGCGGGATTAGGCGAATGACAAACGATGTGAAATAATACATTAATAATAACGTATCTGTGATACCTATTAAGCCTGAGTGTGTAACTGTCATGTTGTAACGAGTGTTTGTATTGTCATGTTGACGTTGAAATGTAAGCTGAAATATGTATTGTAATTTTTTTTTTTTACTGGTGAATCTGATTTCCTTATTACGGAAATAAAAATAATGTGGTATTGAAAATTAGTCTAACTAAAAAAATATCATATTTCTAAACATAATCATTCATCATCATTTTAGAGACCATTAGAAATCGCTGCAACAAGATGTGTAGGAATGCTCAGCGCCGACATATCCACAAATCTATTGATGATGGTGACCCGGTTAGGGTTTGGAGATTTCTTAGGTCAATGGGGGTCAGAAAATCACGTCCTGATTGTGTTTCGAAAGATATAGATATTAATTCCATAAATTCATATTTTTCTGCTTCCTCCAATTTTGGAGGGGCTACTTCTTCTCTGCCGACTCCCGACTGTTCCCTATCCAATTTTAGTCAATTGGCTGCATGTGATGTGAGGAAGAGCATAGTATCAATAACTTCCAATGCTGTAGGGAGCGATTGCATTAACCGTAATATGATTCTTCCCATCCTAGATGAAATTCTTCGCGTGATTTGCTATATCCTTAATTATTCCAATACAATCCAATAAAATGTAATCCTTCCTTCTTCTCAGATTACCGTCTAATTTCTATCCTCCCTTTTCTCTTCAAAGTCCTCGAGCATCTCACTCACAGACAGTTAAGCTCGTTTCTCTCCCGGAATTCTCTCCTTAACTCTCTTCAGTCAGGTTTCCGAGCAGGCCATAGCACTACCACAGCTCTAGTCCATATTACGGATGACATTAGGTCGGGGATGGAGCGGGAAAAGCTAACGGTCTTTGCCTTGCTTCATTTCAGCAACGCCTTCAATACTGTTGATTTTGGTGTGTTATTAGGTATTCTGTGCTCGCTTAACATATCTCCATCAGCAGTTGACTGGTTTCGTAGCTACCTGCAGCGTGCTTTATTGAAAATGTTTACTCATCCTGGTGCAATACATCTGCGGGCGTACCTCAGGGCGGCGTGTTATCACCCTTACTTTTCTCAGTTTTTATTAACTCAATCACAAATCAATTACTTTCTTCCTACCATCTTGATGCAGATGATTTACAAATTTATTCACAAGCTTCTCCAGATAATATAACAGAAGCCGTGAATATGATTAATGACGAGTTAATGAGAATATGTGACTGGAGTAGGAGGTATGGACTAAGTGTGAATCCAGCCAAAACACAAGTCATCATAATAGGTAGTCCTGGTCTGCACTGTAGAATAAACTTCTAACAAACACCACACATTGTTTGCAGCGGCTCGATTGTTCCATACAGTGAAAAAGTTAAAAATTTGGGGATATATATGGATCGGTACCTATCTTGGGGCCCCCAGATTGTGGAAGTTAGCCGCAAACTACTTGCAGCAGCGGGGTCTCTGCAAAGACTACAAAATTTCCTTCCCACAAACAATAAAATTGCGCTCGCACAATCTCTTCTTCTTCCGATCCTTGACTATGGTGAGGTCAGCTATCTGGATCTCACCGAAGACCAACTAAACAAACTTGAGCGGCTCCAAAACCTCTGCATTAGATTCATATTTGGATTACGTAAATATGACCATATCTCTGAATTTCGTTCTAAACTCAAGTGGCTACCGATACGCTTTCGCCGGAAGGAATCCCTTAAATACGCCGGTTAATAAATAATATAAAATATATAAATAATATTAAATAAAAAAAGTGTAAGATTATAAATGAGTTTAAAGGTTATTAAAGAATGGTACTGTATTAACGCTTCCTATTTAAAGAAACAAATATTGTTCAACGTAACACATAGTAAAGATAATCTCACAGGGTATGATAAATATATATCTTTTTAATAGTCCTTTTACCAACCTGGGACTGTTTTTTCTTTTACTGTGTTTTCATGGCTTTGCTTAAAAGCCTACATTATATTTTATATGTCCGTAATAAAGTTAATAACATTTTCTTAGTTTTTCTTCCTCTTTATGTTAATACATTTTATTTGTGACGATGTATTTTTCTCATTACATAATCCTATTTTTATAATTTTTCAGTAGGTGACTACCGAGTTTCAGCTTCAATATCACAGTATTCACAGGACCAAATATTGTTATACTTAGTCTTTGTTGTGTTTCCTGTACATTATGTATACGTTTTTACAAAACAAAACTTATACAAATTTTCAATCACTCAATCTAGCTTTTATAGTACAAGCTCTGCTTAATTTGAATCTAGACGGCGATGCGTATCGTTTTTTAAAGAATATTAGAATCATTACATCCGACTTGTTAAGCCTGTGTATTCACTAACTTGTTCTAACACACTTATTTAAAATAGATTTAGTGTTCTACATCTATTAAATTTACGTCTTGTTGTGGTCTCCCGGTATCCCTATAGACATTAACCTACATAGTCTTGAAACTTGTTTAAACTTAGATTACAGGTATTCCCACTCGTTCCACTTGAGGGGCAATTAACAGTCAGGCTACATTAATAGTAATAGTTGTGGTCTATTTTTTATTCTATTATAAAATAACCATTAAAGAACAAATCTTCAAAAAGATTGCAACTTTATTTCAGAGAACAAGACGATTTATATTCATATTTTAGAGTGTTTCAAGGAAATAAATTTGTGACAAATTCTATATTGTGTTTTTTCATTAATAAGCAGTATTAGGTACACCTCGGACAGTATTAAATGGTAAGAAGAAAGAAAGTGGTTGTAGACTTATGGGACAAACGCGTTTTCAAAAATACTTAATTGGTGGTAAGTTACATTAGAATCTGTTAAAGGACTAATGTTACCCTAAAATAACTTAGTAATTCCTGTAAAGAACATGATTAAAAGAGGGATGGGAATGCAAAGCACATACACGTAAATTAAAGATGAAAAAATTGAAATTCATCATTCATTTAAAAGTCCGTAGAAAGTTTTTAAAGAAATTGAATAAAAAATTAAGGAAACTACAAGATGTGTTTAAAAAAACTAAATCAAAAACTAGTTTTTTTTTTATATTTAAGCTGCCAAGATGACTCCGCCCTGCCTGATGGAAAGCATGAGCAGAATCCAAGAGTGGTGGTCACCATCCTCAATGCGTAAAAGAACAATGCAGCATGGTGATCCACACTATGGCGGCCTGGGGAGAAGGGGGATGGTGAGGGGGATAGGGGGCGTTGGATTGGGGTATGGGCCTCCGGTATCCTCACTCACTCGATGAAACACAGCGTAAGCGCTGTTTCACACCGGTTTTCTGTGAGGCCGTGGTATCACTCCGGTCGAGCCGATTCATGCCGAAGCGTGGCTCTCACAACTTCAAAAAGTGAAAATAAAATTCAGAGTTCATTTACTGACTATATATATACAAATTATTAACTATTTTAAAATATGTTGGAGTCGTATTATTAGCAAGCAAATCCACAGCCTAAAATTGGCTCCCTACGAATCTCTTAAAGAAAGAAATCCCTAGGGATTTATAAAACCACTAAAGGAATCTTCAAAAACAACAATGAATGTGATCTTATTAGGATTTTTTTATCTTCCCGCCGAACGCAACCCTAAAAAGCGAAGTGTCTAAGTTAATAATAAGGAACCCATTACTCACTTTCGGTCAGGAGGACCACAATTAAGGATAAATCTTACCGGATCGAGATAGGTGGTTAATTCTAACCAAACTCCTGTTGTTTCGTGAATATTGTTCAGCTGATTTATAGTCATGGGATTATAAAAGCCGTTTATATAGGAGGGTATTGTTCATTTATCGATAAACCGTTCTTGAAAATAAAAGAAGATGGCAAATATTTATCAAAATATTAAGTTATTTACCAATTTTTGAGAATATTTTCTTCATTCTAGCACAGATTACTATTAATGATTTTTTTCCCAGAAATTATAGTGTCACCATAAGCCACAATTATTTTTAATACATACACAATTAGTTTTAATCTCACGCCTATAGATTCTAAAAAAAACTTTACAAGCTTTTATGCTTATGAATACTTTCAAAGTTCAGACATTTTTTTAGTAATTTTGCTTCTGGAAGTAATTTAACGTAACTTTGGCAGACTTCGTGTTGTGTGTAAAATAACGATGCCTGGTTTTGTATTATTATTAAAACTGCTTCGTTAGCGTATAAGGTTTCGGCTCCGATTCCCGGGTCAGACCAAATGTTTGTATTATCTGCAAATATTTGTTTCGTTTCGAGTTTGGGTGTTTTATGTGTGCTATATGAATATATTACCAATAAATATATGTTTTAATATTATTTGTCTAGTACCGACAATACAAGTTCTGCTTAGATGGGACTAGATTTCGTTTGGTTGTGTGTGCGAAAAATTATACTCCAAGTTTATGAGAGTAAATCCTTTCCATTTTATATTGGCAAATGTATACCAATTGATGCTTGTGTGACAAGGGTTATCTGTCATTTGCACGATGACGTCTTTATTATAAATATTATAAGTAGATACTGGTTGTAAAAATACTAATACGTCATAACTTATTTTCTAAGAACCAAATGCCCGAGAAATAAAAATACTAGCTGACTCGCGCTACTTCGTCCTCGTTAAGAATAAATAATAATTAAGAATAATCAATAAAATCATTTGACATTGTGACATCTTTTGGATATTAAACCTATCCAGTCAACAAACAACCTCATACCATTATCTGTTGGAATCGTATGGAACCGATAGATAAATATGACTGTTAGATAGTAAGCGAATAAATCGCAATAGAACAATATTGTGAACATTAATCGAGATATAAACTATCTTATCTTTCAAGCTGGATCAAACTGCACACGGTGTGCAAATTTGATTAAAATCGGTCCTATAGTTTAGGAATCCATAGCGGACAAACAATGTGACACGTAATTTGTATATATTTATATTTAGACACATAAGATTAACTTATTTTAAGGTATTAGATATGTAGAGCGTTTTCCCTTTCGCACGAAATAGTTACTGTTATAACTCCACCGTATTTGTCGAACGACTGACAAGACGTAGCACATGTAGTGTGCGAAAGGGACGATGCTATACTAAGCCGAAATTAGCCGAATGTCTCTTTCTAGGTCGATGTGCATTATATCTTGCCCAGTACTGTATATATTATAAACCATGTTAATCTTTGAAATTTAAATAGTGAAATTTAAGAAATATCCTTAAAATCGCTATAAATATTCTATGTATCTGAATTTCTCGAATATTTAGCTTGATTTGTCGAAATTAACTGGCTATAATATACGTAAAATATTTTTCAAACAGAATTAGATATCTAAAATAATTATATGTAGATAGATTTATCTACTAAACATATTTACATGTTCAATATATGCATAAATTACATTTAAAATTAAAGTGGGCGTAGCCGCTCACTAACGCTAGTAATAATATATATATATATATATATATATATATATATATATATATATATAATGTGAATACATAAAACAACAAAATCGCTGCTGACAATCCTCCACACATACATAACTTATACAAATAAAATCATATTATCATATTTATCTATTTATTCAAAAGACATCAACCGTTCATACATATTAATCTTAACAGATTCTATTTAGTATCTCAATAAACAAAAAAGATAAGAAAAAAACACAATAATTATATTTAAAGGTAATTAAGTAAAATAGTTTTAGAAAATAAAAGAAGACAAAGACAATTTAAACAACTCCTTACTCTTCCTTCGCGACAGAAGTTTCATCCCCGTGATCTAGATGGTTGGCAGTCCACAACTGTGCTCTTTTCAAGGAACTTTCTGCTTCGCACAATAAACCTGTGGAATGAATTGTCACCTGCGGTATTCCCGGATCAATACAACCTTCAAACCTTCAAGAAAAGAGCGTACTCCTGCTTAAAAAACTGCTGGTGTTCGGGTGTCCGTAGGCGGCGGTAATCGCTTACCATCAGGCGATATGTCTGCTCGTTTACCACCTATATCATAATAAAACCTTTTGCATAATACCTAATACGACAATTAATATTAAGTAAGTCAGTTGACCAAAGTAACTACATAACATCCGTTTTACAGAAGATGGACTCGAGCAAAATAGATCAGTGTCTAAATGTATCATATACTTATGCTCTTAACGCTTGTTAGATTAGTGTATATTTATAAGTGTATATTTACATCTGTGCTTCGGAAAGCACGCTAAGCTGTTGGTCCCGGTTGCCATGTACATCAATGGCAATCGTTATTGGGAAATTCGTACCCTTAAATATACTGACAACTAGTTCAACCTTCGACTTCAGTTCACCCTCAGAGTTGCGGAGGTCCGATGCTCGTCGCTACGTTGAAAAACTGATATTCAAATAAAAGTGGTTGAAGCAGTAGCCGACCCCAATAATTAATCTTGGGAATAATAAAGGCTTGGACGATTATGATGACACTTAACGCTTGTCCCTTGTTATTTAAACCCATATGTGGGGAAAACCTTATTTATATCCCTATAATTTACTTTTAAATATCTTTTTAAGTTATATGTTAATATAATTACGTAACGTACAAAGATATAATCATGCAATAAACATACCACAGTTTAAATAGGGCAATATTTCTCGAAAAATTCTAAACAGTACGTCGCTTTGTTCCGGTATCAGTAAACTCCCTGAGGGCGTGACACTAGAGACCAATGTTACCCTTATCACTGCTGATATACCCCACAGCGATGGTCCCATTTTATTCTGGCACATGTGTGTAGCCTGCTCTTACTATAAAGCAAGCCGTAGACAAATAAAAATGACTGAGGAAAGTATTTAAGTACAGAGCTTTTCTACAGCAGGAATTCTTATAAAAACTTTGCAGTTCAAGAAGCTGGAATTCATGATTTACAGTCTTGATGTCATGCTGTTCATGTTCATCAATTTCAAAATAGCAGACAGTGAGCTGATTCAACAATTAGGAGCGACTGCCGTAATGTGTGATATTAATTGAAAAATTAAAATCTATGACTACACGGTGGGCCTAGTGGTTTCAGTGGTTGGGTCCGGATGGCGTAAGAAAGCAGTTCCCGGATCCCTCCCGTCTCAGGCGCAGAGTGGCACACCGTGGTGGTTTAGTGGGTAGCCTGGCTGGTGTCAGTCAGGAGTCCCACACGAAGCAAACCCCCTGTACCCGCAGGGGGGGAGCGAAGTGCGTAAAGGCATTCCACCACGTCAAAAAAAAAAAAAAGTGGTTTCAGTGGTCGCCATACCGCTTCCTACTGCGCCAAGTGTTGTAGGTTCAAATCCTACATGGGACAACACTTTGTGTGATCCACAAATTGTTGTTCAAAGTCTGGGTGTTTTGTTTTTTTTTTTTTTATATTTAATCTGCCAAAATGACTCTGCCCTGCCTGATGGAAAGCATGAGCAGAATGCAAGAGTGGTGGTCACCATCCTCAATGCAAAAAAGAACAATGCAGTATGGTGACCCACACTATGGCGGCCTGGGAGGAAAGGGGATGGTGAGGGGGATAGGGGGCGTTGGATTGGGGTATGGGCCTCCGGTATCCTCACTCACTCAATGAAACACAGCGTAAGCGCTGTTTCACACCGGTTTTCTGTGAGGCCGTGGTATCACTTTATCTGTATCACTGTACTTTGTGTCCGTTTCATGTATGTTTGTAAAGATCCCCGTGACACAGGAATGCTGAATATTGATAATGCGGGAGTTGTCTTTAAAAAAAAAGAAAAAACATCATGCTTAATTTCGAGTTACCTAACTAGGCCGCCATGGTGTGGGTCACCATGCTGCATTGTTGCATTATCCACATTCGCAATGAGTTTGGTGACCACCGCTCTAGGAATCTGCTTATGCTCTCCATTAGACACAGTAATCATAATGGCAGGGCCATACATATTTTTAGATAAGTACACACGTACTATGTATATAGTCAATGACTCTATTTAATATATGTATCTAATATATGTTGTTCTCTTGTAGTATATTATAGAAGTATATGCATAAATTGAGTATTAAATGCTTCAAAATCAAAACGTTACTTTGTTAAATAGTAAGGAAAATATATTTCTTTATTTCTTTTAAAACTCCAGCATTAGGAATATACATCCTGCATCGCGAGGAACTTTACTAACATACATGAAACGGACACAAAGAATACCCAGACTTAGAACAACAATTTGTGAACCACACAGTTTTGTCCCATGTAGGATTTGAACACTTGGCGTTGTAAAAAGCGGCGTGTCGACTGCTTTAACCACTAGCCCAAACATGCAGTCGTATTTAATGAACATAGCATCTCCTTAGAAACAAAGTTTTGAACTATATACAGCAGGTACTGTTGAAGCTATTTATAATGATACATAAATACAGTTGCTATTAGTCACTCGGTCTATCTAAAATCCATACAATTTAACATTCATCCCTTTCCTTAAAAGTACTTTACTTTATAGGTATATTTTATTTATGTACTAAATATAATTAGAAGTGGTTCTCTAATGCACCTAATGCCTAATGATATAACTGACTCGGTGACATAATGGTAGCGTATGCGACAGCTGTGCTTTAGGTCTCGAGTTCGATTCCCGTCTCGGACCAAATGTTTGTATGATCTGCAAATATTTGTTTCGTAGTTTGGGTGTTTTACATGTATGATATATATGGATTACAAAAAAAGTATATAAGTATTTATAACAGCTGTCTAGTACGCATAACACAAGCTCTGTTTAGCTTGGGACTAGATGGCGCTGTGTGCTAGATGTCCGAAACATTTATTTATTTATTTAATGATTTATAGTTACGTAGGAATGCTACAGACTATCTGACGTTAAAGAAACCTTCACCTTAACGTATGACATTACATGAAAAGAAATTTCTGGGAACGAATTCTGTATAGTTTAGTTCAAAGAGCGGTCCAGACGATATTCATCAAAGCCTCTAAAGACGTCTAGAAGTCAAATCAGAAGTGAATTGATACTATAAATATTAATTGAATGTTTAATGCTCATGACAACTTATATTGAAGTATTGTATTGTAAGCTACCTACTACGCACCGTCTATTCTATCACCATATTACACTATATTATTATTTAATCATTTTAAAAAGAACTTAATATATATATATATATATATATATATATATATATAT